>LPNX010033568.1:438696-521642 GCA_001517045.1 Pseudotsuga menziesii
ACGCTTTTGGTTAAGGAAACACCATTGCCTTGACTAGGGGCAGGTCTCCCTCTATTAATGACAACACACATATTCCATAGGATAGACCCAAAGGCCCCTGAATCTTAGTTTAATTAACCTCATTGATGAGTTCCTTGGACTACTTGAGAAGAGTCCTTAGTGCCTCTCGGGATGGTTGTTTCTCACGTTCTTGACTACAACTACATCATCGCACTGTTGAGATTCATACAGGGTATTGGTCCATGTAGTATTTGGTTGAAGACCTCGGATGTTACCTAACTCTACCACATTGATGAGTCTATTTGAGGGACCTAAATAGGTTCATGTCCCTTCTGATTTTCGGGATGCATTGGAGATAGTGTTCAGAAGCCCCAGCAATGCTTCTATATAGATTTATGATTGATGCAACATACTTGTACCACAGAGACTCTGACTCTCCATCAGTGAGTCCATATAGCTATGTACCGTTCCACATCCAATAGCCTATCAATCATGAAGATATAGCATTCCATGAGAATGCCATGGGTCCAGTGTAGTAGTTCTTCAGATCAGTATTATATTCATCCTCTCATTGAGGCAACCATTATGTATCATCAGTTGTACATGATTGACTCTTGTATGATAGAGAATAGATCACATTATTCTTTTGACATTGTTACAAGCATGGGGATTCTCGCCTCATCCATATACATGTCACACATTATTTGTATCTCATCCATTAATGGGAACCATATTAATACAAAAACCAAAATCCACCATGCCCCAGCCTTGGAAGCACCACCTCTCCACAGAAAATCCTTTGATGTTTGTTTGCCATACGATGAGCCCCCACTCTCACACATCAGGGGGCAATCTATTAACCCAAAAAATCTCTCACTCATCTCTACATGGCCTACACCACCCAAGGACACCCATACATGATCCTCATTTGACCCCATTTGACCCCCACACCTTCAAGAAGGCGTAAAAATAGGAAAAAGGTCTTAAAAACCCCTAAAAAGAGCATAAATAGCTCTCATAGGGGATAAAGCCTCCAAAAAGGGGCTAAAAATCCTCAAAGGAGCCTAAACCCCTAAAAGGAGATAAATATTATGCGAAAGGGGCTAAAATCCCAAAAAAGGGGCTAAAACCCTAGTAACCAGGGGCTTAGAACCCTAAAAGGGATATAAATGGAGGGGTGGGGGTCACTCTCAAAACATTCATCCCTTGCATACTGTTATGCTACCTGAGTGCATGCCTTGAGACCATTTTCCTCTCAATCCTCCCACATTCCCTCTCATCCATTTTCCCTTTGAGCCATAGCTCCCCCATTGGCAAGAGAGAGGTGCTTCTCTAAGGTAGGGCATGGTCGCCCATTTTAACCAAGAGGTATAATCTTTTGTGTAGAGTCATTTTCATTTTAGTTTTTTTCTAAATCAGTTTGCTTACAGGTTTATTTTATGTTCTAACATGTTGTATGTGGGGTTTTAAAGTCTAACCTTCTGTGCAGGGTTTCCATCTCTTTCCTTTCTGCTCTTTGCTTCACTTTCATTTTGTTTTTCTTACATTACCATCAGGAACCCTATCCTTCCATCCTATAGATGGAAGGTAGCCATTCCTTCCCTATAGTAAGGGAGAAATCCTTGCTACACCATGTATGCACTAACCTTCATCCTCTTAGTATACCCTAGCATGGGTTTCCTTGTTTTGAAATTCATATATTCATGTAAAACGATTTCTAGATCACAAAGAATCCTAAAAGACTAGATCACATTTTCTTTAATATTGATCCATTTTACGCAGATGTGGTGCAAATAAGGTCTCATTTTCCTTACTCGTCATTTGGAAAAATATCCCTTGCATGCTGTAACCACGATGTACCTACGAGTTAATTGCTGGAACAATTAATTAGCTCCGAGTTGTCTCATTGGTGGTCTAAGCCTTCATTTTCTATGAACTTGAATGTTATGGAATGTGAATTGAATCACATCTACCTTCGTCAGGGTCTGAAATTATGTTGTATATTGGTAGTTGATACCGTTACCAGCACCTATGTGTTGGGTTATTTTAATGTATGTGGGGATATTTAATTAATTGACTATAATCTGTATTACTAAAATTTACCAGTTGATGTTTAAGGGTATGGGGTGAATGCAATTTGGCATTGCTGATCGTTGTATGCCGTTTTACTACTCTGAGTAAACCTATTGCCTTTCGCTACCTATGCCCATGATTCTTTAAAAGGTGACCCTTCTGTAGCTAATGCTAGTTTTTTTCTTTTGCACATTGTGAGATTTGGGGATGAATGTGATTAGGAAATATGAATTCCATCTAACAGTCCGTGTGAATGTTTGTTAAACACTTGCCATTTTGGATTTTATATTTTAGATCGGAATAGCCGCTTAGATGTGTGTATTTCCTAAGGATGTTCATACCTCCAAAATGATAACTCCTATGGTGTTGTATGATTGGGTCTAAACGTTGAGTGTTTCTTACTTGTGTTTTGGACCTAATGCCAGTGGAATGAACATTTCTAGCATTAGATTTAGTTGCAAACCTGCAGTTTTTATTTTAATATATATATATATATATACACTATATGTGGGGAATTGGGGTAGGTAATCCCGAGGGAATATGACTATTTGTTCCTTTATAATTTGTTAACCTTAAAAATGAATTTGTCAGTTTTCACTGAAATGTGGGTGTAATCATTAGTGTAGACTACTTTATAAATCCTTCTTGGAAGGTGGATGAAAGTCTACTTATAGGTAGTTGACTGAATTATCAAGGGTGCTGAGGGTTGAGTTCTTGTCGCATTATTGACCATTTCTGGATATGATTATATAGCCCAGCTTTATAGTAAGCGAGGGTTGAATGCTTAAAATGTGCTAAGAAGACCAGAAAGAACTAGTTAGAATTTGATAAAATTCATGTAGTAGTGAGAGTGTCTACCAAAAGAACCGAAGGGATGTACTGGAAACAATGATGTTGCGGATTGAAACCTTTTAATAAAATAAATGCCTCAGGATGTGAAATTTTGGTGCACGTAGCCCATTGATTGGGTGAACCAACTATATTGGCATTCTTCTTGTTTGTGTACTTATCATTTTGTTTTGCAACCTTTTCAATTAACTAATTACCTTAGAAATGATAATCAAGGAATGTTATTGTTATCATAATGATTTCTTGTCCACACATTAGGTCATTTCAAGGCACTATGATGATGAAATGCTTGTGGTTGTGAATAATAATTTAGGGGAATTACATTAAAGAAATTGTCATCAATGGGACTAAAATGTTGTTCGATTGAAGGCTATAAAAATATGCTATTGATATTAATGAAAGTGAATCTCATATGATTCATTAATTAGAAATAAACAATGAATAGTCTGTCAAATAGAGCATTTTTGCATAAGGGAATGGTAGTCCTATAACTAAGTATCTTTGATGATGGATACATTGGGGCTAAATATTAACTATTAAAATAGTGATGTTAATCCCTTAAGAGACCCATATGTTAGTCAAAAGTTAATGTATGTAAAAATGGGGTTAAAGGAAAGTTTTAGTATGTTATCAAATGACAATTTAAATACTGCACCTAAGTATTCCTCCATTGAGAGGAATACATAATCATGTAAAACTAGAAGGCATAATCTGTATGTTTGGTTTATGTTATCAATAGCAATCTTAGTACAAATAAAGATACATGATGTCATAGTTACAAGGTAATACTTTTTATTGAAAGGGTGTAATCAAAAATGAATTTTGGAGATGAAAATGCACAACAGATTTAGCCATAGATTTTGGATTCATATAAATGGAAGTGTCCTAAATATATGCTATAGATATTTCTTGATAGTAAGACTAGAGGAACGTTTCCGAAGGAAGCAGTAGCATGTGGTTGCATTGAAGTTTTAAGTAGATATTTTTATAGGAAAAATATTTTTTGACTTGGGGATGTTACAAGTAATAGCTCTTCTAAGTTTCCCCTTTACCCAACGTAGATGTGTACATTAAAGAATCATATAAACAATGATTTCTCTTTCATCCATCACAGATGTGTTAGATTTTTAACATTAACCTAGCATTATTAGGATATTTAACTGAGAGAATAACAAGCACAGTAATCAAACACAAGAAACAATGAACACAATGTTTTTCCTCGAAGAAACCATAAATGGAGAAAACCCCAAAAATTCCTCAGTGATAGAATCAACACCAAATAGCAAAGCCCCAAAAGTAGTAAGATGAACTCCCAATAGTAGTAATCTATTTCTTCCTAGCCCCGGTGTCTTCTTCTTCCTCAGCTATGCACTACAACTGAGTGTGCATGAGTGTGTGATAAATAGAGAGGCTAACTCTCGATTTGTACTAATTCATAACTTGACTAAACCCAACTAGCACCGACTTCACTAGCTGAGTCTAATAACCATAGTGCCCCAGAATTGTGGGGACTTTAACCCTTGATCAATAGGAGGGTTACCCATAATGACTTGACATGACTTATTTACATTATAGATCCTCCCAATCGGAACATCGAGGCATCACATGACTCAATTACATTATAGACACATCCCATAATAAACCTCAGGGTACAAGACATAAGATATATAAGTGAATACATTCCGAAGTTACAAATATATTAACACTCCCTCTTAACTAGGAAAGTATTCTTTCAACACAATTTTTAGCACTGGTCTTCTTCTCTGTATCGATTGGATCATCTCGTCATTTTCATCTTCAAGTTGTCTTCATCTTCAAGTCTTCTTTCTCTTCAAGTATTCTTCGTCTTCAAGTCTTCACGTATTCAAGTCTTCTTCATCTTCAAGTCATCTAAGTCATCTTCTTCTTCAAGTATTCTCCATCACGGGATCTAGATCATCATGACTACTAGATCATCACTCCTGGATCATAATCGTTGAACCATAATCAAATATGGATCATCACTTGATATAGATCATCATCAAGTCTGGATCATCATCACATTTGGATCATCACTTGATCTGGATCATCATCAAGTCTGGATCATCATCATCGGTGCTATCTCTCAATTATTCTCGTCACAGGAAGTTCTACAAAGCCAACCCTTTTCCATGTTGGTTATAGGCCTATCCCCCATGTAGGAATTCTTCAGCGCTTATATCTGACACTAAGTCAGAATGGCCCACCCAACTCTTACATCTGACCTCATCATGTCAGAAAGGCACGCCCAACACTCACATCTGACCTCATCTTGTCAGAAAGGCCCAGCACTCACATCTAACCATGTGTAAACACATCATGCCAGAATGGCTCAACACTTATATTTGACCATATGCGACCACACCACATCGGAAGGGCTCTACACTTACATTTGACCATGTTCGAAAACACCGCATCGAAAAGGATCTGCACTTGCATTCAACCATGTTCAAAAGCACCGCATCGAAATGGCTCTGCACTTACATTTGACCATGTTCAAAAACATTGCATCAAAAGGGCTCTCAGTCCTAGACTGAGAATTCCTAGTAACTAACCAAGTGCCTCCATTCTCCAAGAGAATGGCATCAGCCCTTATATCTTATCATGTGGGAACACTTCCCTCAATCACATAAGAATGGCCATGTGCTCACATCTGATCATGTAATACTACATCCTATAGTGATATCAGAATGGTCCTCTGTCCCAAACTAAGTATTCCTGGTAACTGACCAGGTGCCTCCATTCCAGGAATGGCATTCAACACTTATATATGATCACGTAGGAACCAATCCTACAGTCACATCAGAATGGCTCAGCACTCACATCTGACATAGAAGGAACCAATCCTCTCACTATGACAGAATGCCTTAGCCCTTACATCTAACCATGGAAGGAACTTAATCCTCTCACCATGTCAGAATGTCTCTAGGTCTCATCATTTCCCTTTGGAGGGAACCTCGATATAGATAACACCAAGCTTCTCCCTGAAGTACTCAAACTTCACTCTAGCCAATGGCTTTGTCAACACATCAGCTATCTGTTCATCCGTTGCAACATACTGGAGCTTCACTGCTCCTCTCTGCACCATATCCTTGATATAATGATACTTGATCTCGATATGCTTCGACTTATCATGGAACACTGGGTTCTATGACAACTTCACACAACTCTGGTTGTCGCAATATATACAAGTAGCATCCATCTGGAGATCAAATAAATTAGACAGTACCTTCCTCAGCCATACTGGCTCACAAATAGCTAAACAAGATGTAGCATACTCTGCTTCAGTTGTACTCAGTACCACATAGGATTGCTTCCTGCTAAACCAAGAGATCACACTTGATCCCATAATGAAGCAGCATCCTAAAGTGCTCTTCCTATCGATGGCACTACCTTCCCAATCTAAATCAACATAACACTCTAGGTTAATCTCTTGATTTCCTCGTACTTGAGCCCATAGTCAATTGTACCCTTCAAGTACCTCAGAATATGCTTTGCAGCAATAAAGTGAACATGTCTCAGATCTGTGAGGAACTGGCTCAATGTCTTCACAGTAAAGCAAATATCTAGTCTCATGTTCATCAGGTACATCAAGGACCCAATCATCTGATGATACATCATAGCATCAACCGCTTCTGATGAAGCATCCCTCAATAGCTTCAGGTTCGATGCCATAGGTGTGGTTATGGCCTTGCAGTCAGTCCATCATCCCAAATCTCTTCATAATCTCTACTACATACTTCCCTTTTCCAAGGAAGATTTCATCCACATTCTAGCACACCTCCATGCCTAAGAAATAGTGCATCATACCCAAGTCTTTCATTTCAAACTCGGTAGCAAGTTTCCTCTTCGTATCAACAATCAACCCATCCATACCTGTTACAAACAGATCATCCACATATAGTAGGAGTATCACTGGATTGCCATCTTCAACCTTGTAGTAAAGGTTGGAATCTTCTTTACTCTTGGTAAAGCCCAAACTATATAGGAATCCATCAATTCTACAATACCATGTCCTGGGTGCCTATTTCAAACCGTATAGGGCTTTCTTCAATCTACACACATGATATTCCCTGTCATGTGTCTCAAAACTGAGTGGTTGTTCCACATACACTTCCTCTTCTACTAAACCATTCAAGAAATTAGTTTTGACATCCAACTAGTGTATCTTCCATTTCATCACTACAGCCAGAGCAAGTACTGATCTGATGGAAGTGTATCTGGCTACAGGTGCAAAGGTTTCTTCATAATCTATTCCTTCTTTCTAGGAGAAACCACGAGCAACAAATATTTCTTTATATTTTTGTATGCTACCATCTGTAGCATGATTGATCTTGGATATCCATTTGGAAGTTACAATGGACTTCCTTTCTGGTCTTGGGACAACATCCCAAACATCATTCTTCATGATCAACTGATACTCTTTGATCATAGCATCCTTCCATTCTTTTCATTTCGCCACTTCTTCATAGTTGGAACGTTCTTTATCAAGAATGTCACATAGTAGGGATACATAACTGGAACAGGACCTAGTTCTTTTTCTTCCTCTAGGTGTTTCTTTTGAAGCTCGATATCTTTCTGCACCTTGGATAATTTCACGTACCCAATCAGGTTTCTTCTCCAGAGGTGGATCTACAGGTTCTTGAGGTTTTTGTAATTCTTGATCTTCTTCTTGAATTTCCTTGTTCATGGTTGTATCATGAATTCTGGGTGCTCATGTTTCTTCAAGTTCTTCAGCTTGTCTCTTCTTGGATTTGATGTAGGTTGAATATTCATCAAATGTTACATCTCTGCTAGTGTCAATATTCTTGAACCATGGGAAGTATATTCTGTAAGCCTTCAATCTTTCTGAGTATCCCACAAATATGCCCTTCTTTCTTGAAGGATCTAACTTCATTCTCTTTTCTTTTGGAATGTGTATGTATATAGAACAACTGAATATTTTGAGATGGTTGACTCCTGGTTTCTTGCTGAAGAAGACTTCTTCAAGATTCTTATTCTCGAGTACTCTGTGAGGAGTATAGTTCTGTACATACACCACTGTTTTGGCAGCTTCTGCCCAAAGATGCATAGGAAGATCTTGATCATGAAGCATTTCTCTTGCAGCTTCCATGATAGTTCTATTCTTCCTTTCTACAATCCCATTCTATTGCAAGTTATATGGAGTGGATAAGTCCCTCTTAATCCCTGAGTCTTTGCACAACTCTTTGAATTCATTTGATGTGAATTCTCCACCATTATCTAATCGAAAAGTCTTTCTCTTGTTTTCAGTGTGGTTCTCAATCAAGGATTTGAATTCCTTGAAATTGTTGAATACTTCATCTTTGTTCTTCATGAAGTAAATCCATGTCTTCATAGAGAAATCATCAATGAAAGAAACATAGTATACATACTCACTTAGTGAGCTGGATGACATTGGACTACATACATCGGAATGGATGATTTCCAAGATACTTCCCATTAGAGCGAAGATCAGAACATATTCTTCATCACTTGAAGAATCATCACTGACTTGTCTATTTCTCTTTGTGGAAGGTTCATCATCCTCTGCAACATGAGCATGATTTCTTCTATTGTTTCCCTTCTTATTGTAATATCTACTTTTGTTTCTAGGACAATCTCTAGCAAAGTGTCCTCTTTCATCACATGTATAGCAAATGTACTTAGACATATCTCTAGGCTTTCTAGAGTTATTCCTTTGATGAGAATACTTAATTCTGTGGTGGCTAGATTTGGATTTCTTGGATTGTATTGTGAGAGCTTGATCTTCACTTCCCAGCTTTTCTTCTCAAGCTTCTATCGGAGCTTCTTCTTGAGAGCATTCTTCCCAAAGTCTGCTAAACTTGACTAAGTTTTTTCTGGCACAGATTCCTTGAATAAAGGAGTCCCATGATCTAGGGATACCATTCAAGGTGGTCATCACAATATCTGCATTTTCTACTTCTCCATATACTACTTCCAGTTGTTCCTTGATCTGAGAAACCCTTGTAAAGTAACACTGGATGGTCTCTACATTCTGGATATTTACATTCTTCAACCGGTTCCTTAAGGGGATATTCCGGTTTATGTTCTTCCCTTCAAACAATTTGGTTAGGGAATCAAACATATATTTAGGTGTCTTTAGGGAGGACACATGTGGTATGAGGTGATCCTTGATTGAATCAGCAATAATCCTCTTTGCCATAACCAACTTCTACTTATGTAAGGCCTCAGCCTCATCTCCCTCTGGAATTGGAACCTCCTCACTGATATAGGAGTCCAACTCATTTTCTTCCAGGACCAGGGGGATCCTATACTTCTAGGCTCAGAAGTTATCATCCACCTCAATATTTTCATCAAGATTGGTATGATGAGACATCTTAACTGAGAAACTCAAATGGAAATATGAAATATTTAGATCTTACCAGGTCAAGATGTCGCATCTGGATTTGGAGTTGAAATTCCGCAATGTTGGTTCAGGAGCATATTAGGGTTTTGATTTTCCATATTTCTGTCCAACTAAATGCTTTCATCTTGATCTCTAAGCTTAGATTTTGATGAGGAGACCAATCGAGGCCTGGGCTCACTGAAAAATTCCACTTCTATGGAAAGCCCTAATTTCTAATAGTAGTGTTGGGTCCAAAACTGAAAAACCTCAGAATTGGATTATGCTTCGACAGAAAGATGCACCCTAAGGAGGAGAGTTAATCCAACTTTATTTTGATAAATATATGTGGAGGAATATCCACAAAGTAGGAATCCCTAGTTCCCGCAGTTGCACAGTGTCTTCATCTCAGGTTAACTCTGATACCATGTTATATTTTTAACATTAAGCTAGCATTATTAGGATCTTTAACCGAGAGAATAACAAGCACATCAATCAAACACAAGAAACAATGAACACAGTGTTTTTCCTCCAGGAAACCATAAATGGATAAAACCTCACAACTTCCTCAGAGATAGAATCAAAACCAAATAGCAAAGCCCCAGAAATAGTAAGATGAACTCCCAAGATTAGTAACCTATTTATTCCTAGCCCCATTGTCTTATTCTTCCTGAGCTATACACTACAATTGAGTGTGAGTGAGTGTGTGATAAATAGAGAGTATAACTCTCTATTTATACTAATTCTCGACTTGAATAAACCCAACTAGGGCCGACTTCACTAGGCGATTCTAATAACCATAGTGCCCTGGAACTATGGGGACTTTAACTCTTGATCAATAAGAGGGTTACCCAAAATCACTTGACATGACTTGTTTACATTATAGATCCTCTCGATCAGAACATCAGGGCATGACATGACTCAATTACATTACAGAAACATCCCACAATAAACATCGAGGTACAAGACATAAGATATATAAGTGAATACATTCCGAAGTTACAAATACAAACAAGATGCATATCAAAGAATCGAGAGGGGCATACTTGAAACTGGGAAAAAATATTTTTTCAATAGTTAATGGATTTCCTTTCCAGTGTTGTTGCTCACTCAAATAGCGTGTATAGGGTATAAAAAAACTAGCACAAACTGTTTAAGAATGTAAAAAACTTAAGTTTCAGATCCAAAACATTCCACAAATATAAAACACACACACAAACTTGAAATTGACGAATGGAGTTCAGAAACAAATGAATGCATAGGCAGGCTTTGAAATCAATTAATGGAGTTCATAATTAGATTGATCCACCATATATGCACACACAATATTTGAGGAAATCAACGTAGGGATTATAAAGTGCAGGCTCTAAATCAAAATAATGTGTCACAAAAACAGTTTTACACTCAGGAAAAACGCAAGGTAGTTTTGTTTTTTCCCACATCCCTCTGCAGGTAGAAATGGTGGTTAAAACAATACCTAATACAGTTTAAGAATCGGTGAAAAGTAGGCATGTGCTTCATACAATGCCCAGTCAATTTTTTAAACCATACCTACAAATTTTAGAACAGTTCTAAGATCTTCAACCCTTCCTATGGATCGCAGTGTAAAATAAAATATAAGGTGCTATCGTTTTCATAATTTAGAAATGTCTACCTTGGTCCTATAAATTGCAAGTATAACAAAACTATTATACTCACCCCTCAGCCTTGGATGGTTTTGATTTTACCTTTAGATCAATATCCCTTCTTACAAAATATGGTAAGATGTGAATACACTAAATCTCCATCAACGATGGTGACTTCATGGGGTTCGTTCATCCTTCCTTGCATTTTCATTCCCCTTTCCCTCCTTTCTCCTTTCTCCCCTCTCCCATCATGTATCACCCCCAATATATATAAATTAATTATTTATTAATTAAAACATATTCCTCTCATCTCAGCCCAACTTTGCTATAAATAGCATTGTCGTTGTAGCTCACCATAGATTTCCATGCTAGCAAATCCCTATTCCATCGTGATTCTGGTGAACTGTTCATGCCCTAAATCATGTTCATGGCTGTTAAATTTTAATGATTTGGCATGAAGATGTTCCAAGCTGACACCCTTCCTCTTTTCGAGAAAATATCAAAGCAACGGATGTTGTGGAGGATTAAACACATTTTTATACTCAGTTATCTTTGTAGTGCAGTTATTACTATGTCAATACAGATTAATTATCTAGTCAACTATCTTTGTAGTGCAGTTATTACTGCATCCATACAGTGTTGTAGGTTTGGAATACACAAGTGAGCGGGTGTTAAATATTAGAATAAACCCAAAACCTACCATGATTTTTGGGTAAAAATCTAATTAACAAAACTCCTTTAAATTAAAAGAAAGTGTTGTGGACAACTTGACTTAATCAAAGCATAAACCCAGTATCATGTCTAGAACTGAACTTGGATGTACAGAATCAAACATGTTGTGTCTGAAAAGTATTTGAATTCTTGAGTAAGGGGGGGTCTTGTTAGATAATTTATTTTGGAGTTACAACTTAACCGTCAATTTCTATCAAACATACACGCACCCTTTATGCTTACAGTAACAAATTTGAAAATGTAATTGGTGTCCATGATCACATGCTTTCTTTTTAAATTATGAATCAAGATTAAGCAATCCTCACTAGTCCAATTTTAAATATTGATAGACAAGTTGGTGAATAATCCTTGAGGATTTCATTATAAATAACATAAATAACATTTCGGTTATTAGTTCGCAAATTCTGGTTAATAATCTCATTACCTAACTGTAAATAACGTATTCAATTTCCTTTATATGTAATACTATTATTTAAAAAAATATACAATCAATGCGGATATTCTTCATGGCTTGAAGCATTGGTGAGAAATACTTGGTGATAGAGAAGGATCCCACAAAGGATCTATCACCAAGGAAAGCTACTAAGTAAAGATTGTGGAATAAAGACTATACATAAAGGGGATATTACACATAAATTGTTTCAGTTATTTTTTCGATAAAGTATACGAAAGGGATTCCACTATGGAAAATAGAGGACAAGAAGGATAATTCCTTGATCACTGCCTCTATAAGTAAAGAAGAAAGTACACATTAATTTTCTATCAAAACTGTTTAGAAAGAATTAAACAAAATAAAATATTTGTATGATTCACATTCTTATCTTGAAATCATACAATTGTTAATGCACTTATTTAACTTAGAATTAAAAGATAATGATCCTATGTAACTTGCTTATGAAATTAGAGCTATTTTCCATGATATTTATGTAAGTTGTGTAAAAGTTGATATTCAACCTACTTCCTTTACTAGGGCTCTCTACTATTCCTATACTCACTATCTAGAATCCCTTCAAGCTAGTGGCCAAACGAAAGGTATGACCTTGGAAAAAATTGTTGAGAAGATTCTAGAGAGAAAGAGAGAAAACATTTGGGAAGGAGTCTAATACCAATCAAGAACAATTGTGTCTTGTACAAAAAGGACAAAATCAAAAGAAGAATTTTTAATGGATGACGATAGAAGCATATTTCGACATAGAGGATAGAGAGGGCAATACAAAGGAAGGGGGGGATATATAATTGAGGAGAGAAGTAGTGTTATATATGTTGCTAAGTTGGTCACATTGTTGGTTATTGTAGATCTTCTTAGGAGAAAATTGTTAACAAGAGAGAGCAAACATAAGGGACATGTAAACCTTCTAAATCTACAGACTATGTTGTTACACACTCTAATATTGGAATTGAAGAAGTTTTTTGGTACTTCATTTTCTTTGAATAACCTTTGGTTGTTAGATACTTCAGCAACATGTCATATTATATTTATACAATACTTATTTGAGGAATTTATTTATCCAATTGATGGAGTAGAATATTTTGCATATAAGTCTCAGTTACAAACTTTAGGAATGGGATTTGTTAGACTTAAATTGCGAGCTCTTATTGATTACATACTTTCTAATGTTCTTTATATTCCACAATGGAAGAGAAATTTAATATACCCTATGCATAGTAGATAACAAGGTCACTCAATACATATGTTTGATGGAATCATTGAGATCAAAAGAGCTGATGATAATGTGGTTACAATGACTCAAGTGGAAGATGACAAAGTTTTAAACTTGAATGGTACCTCATCCAATCCACAGAAATCTGCAAATTTGGCTCAACATAATGGTAATTTTTGTTGAATATTGTTATGGCAATCTAGATTTGGTCATATTAATTATGATAGTCTTAGATTTATGAAACAAAAAATATTTCAAGGGCTTCCTACTATTTCGAGACAACTTTCCCAATGTGATGCTTGTATTTTAGGAAATCATAGTAAACAACCTTTTCATGATTATATGTTTCAAGCTTCTAAAAAGACATGACTTGTTCACTAAAATTTATGTGGGCCCATGCCTCTTCCATTAGAAAATGGTAATAAATATTTAGTGACTTTTATTGACCAATATAGAAGGATGTGTTGGGTTTATTGATGAAAATCAAAATATCAAGCTTTTGACACATTCATAAATTTTCATTTGTCGGTTAAAAATGTAACACAATTCAATATTTGAACCCTTAGAAATGACAATGGTGGTTAATATACATCTTATAGTTTTGAAAACTATTGGTAGGACAATGCTATTAAACATCAAATCATTGTTGATTATAATCCACAACAAAATGGTGTAGCAGAACGTATCAATAAGACAGTGTTGAATGTGGTAAGATCCATGATGCTTTTTAAGAATGTGAAGTTAATGTTTTGGGGATAAGCATTTATTTGTGTTGTCTACATTAAGAATATGTGGCCTTCTCGTGAACTACAAAAAAAAACTCCTTATGAAATGTGATGTGGCCATCTTCCAGATGTCAAGCATTTTCAATTTTTTGGTTCCACCTGTTATGCCTTGATTCGTGAGAAACACAAAATTAAATTGGGATAAATAAGTAGAAAGTCCATATTTTTGGGATATTTTAATGCTTTCAAAGATTGTTGTAATGTCCCCAAAATTTGAAAATAAAAAAAATTAATAAGCTAGTAAAAACAGCCTAGGATGGACATTATTGAATCTTGCAGAAATATAATGTACACTAAATGTAGCACTAGTTTTTCATAAGTGGTTCTTACATTCTATCACCTTACTTTCAGTTATGCTTACTATTGTATTTTACTTAAATAGTCATAATGTTGATTTCCACATTATTCTTATGGTTATTCTTTGTTGTGTATGTGTAGTTACTTGATTATATGTTTCGTTAATTTAATAAGGCGTCTACTTATTGTTTACATGAATCTAACTTATCTTTGTTCTTGGAAACAAAGTGGGTGGAGTGGTGGGACTAGTTCTGCCATGTGACTATTTGAGAGGTAAATTGTCTACTTGTCTAGCATGATTACTTAGTTCTATTTCAACTAAGGCACCTCTTTCATTCTATGCAGATTATACTTAGAGAAAGAGACTTTTTTAAGGAGTGGTGAACATATTGATCATTAAAAACACCTACTAGTGGTTTTTATGGTTTCTTACAGACTGGGCTTGATAATGAAGTAATTACTATGTTTGTCATATATACACCTAGTTAGATTATCTATGTGACACCTACTATTCATTATGTAATTATGGATCCATTGTTCCTATCTTAATCTATTTGTAATTCATGTTTATTCTATTTAAAAGTACTAATACATCTTTTATTTATTCTTGGCACGTTATGAACTTTGGCTAAAAGACCAAATCTCGATTTTAAACATAACAAGTTTACCATGGCATATTCCATATGCCATGGTTCTAAGCTTAATGCTTTGGGAAAATAATAAGAAAAGGTTTAAGGATTTAAGCCTATGGTATACGTGGTATAATATTATACCTTGTAATAAGATTTGGGGTGGCGAATATATCATATGGTTTGAACGATGCATAATGGGGTTTAAGAATTTGCATGGGAAAGAGACCATTGATATTCAATCGATTTCAAACTATAGAGATGTGGGTTTTTGGATGGTAGTGGACACCAGGATGCCACCATTAATGCGTCTTAGGGTTCAGGGAATCCCAAGCTTAGGGCTTGGCTCCATGAAAGACTTGGTCATTTTGCTTGGCTTGTTGTTTGATTGGTCTTAGCTCTATGCAATGGATGAAGGTGACTTTCAGGTTGAAAGAGGTAAGCATTCATTGAGTTTAAGCAGCATTGCAGTTTGTTGTTTGCTCATCTCGGATTTCATACTTCTCATCCTTCGTTTTCTTGGTGGTTGTAGGTGACAGGGTTAGCAAGGAGCAGCGTGGCTCAAAGATTCACACCCAATTCATGGGCGATACCATAATGGACACGATAAACCTATTACATAAGCATACCCTTGTAACCTCTCAGCTTTATGGGTGGGTCCGAGTTGCATCATGCCGCTGATTGGGCTCTTACTATGGGGTTTTTTATTTTCCTTTAGGCCTAGGTTTTGCAAAGATTTGGGTTTGTAAATAATGGTGTTGTTAGCAATGAATGGGGCCTTGAGAATTTTAGCATATTCTACGTTGTATTTATGTAAAACATGTTTTGATTTGAGACTTAAGCATGGGCAGCACTGATTGCAATGGTGCCATGGCCCTTGGCATGACTGTGTAAATTATGTTAATGTGGTAACTCACCGAGTTTTGAATACATACTGTGTTTGAATTTTTTGTAATGGTTATTAGACTGGATTGTGTGTATAAATCTATGCTTTGATATTTGTTTATTAATCTTATATTGTATGTGGCATTCACCTTCACAATTAGTCTGTGTATTGTTACCTTCATTATTTGTTATTAGTTGTATGAATGGAAAAATAGTGACAACGAATGGCTTGAGGCCATGCCATGAATGCCATGAGCACTTTTGGTGATCATGGGCAGACCCTGGTTTACTATAGTCAACCAACACCACTCCTAGATCACTGGCCCTTTCGGCAATAGATCGCGAAGTGGCCTAAAGTCTCACCCGAAGTGATTCTAATGGGTTGGACAAGGACTCAAGCGTCTTGGACCAGGTTCTGTGGTGATCCTACTTGTGACTCGCAGTTCTTCTAGCTGCAAGGTCTCTTTCTCCACGTCGCATGACCTTCTGCTCGCGTCGCATGACCTCCTTGTCTCGCGGCTCTTCTAGCCACGAGATATCCCTTTCTCCTGTCGTGCGGTCCCTTTCTACATCGCGCACTTTCACTGAATCGTGATATGTCCAACCTTACCACATCATCGCGCACCGTGCGACATGCAGCTCCTGCCCAACGCTAAGTCCTCAACCTGCGGTATCGCGCACCGCAGCTCCTCTGCCAGTGCGGTATCACCTCCCTGCGATATCCTACCTCCGCAGCTTAGCGCACTTAGCGTTGTTCGTGTCGACTTGCAAGACTCAACATACAAGGCTGTTCAATACTGCGACTAGTGGCTGTTTAAGAAAAGCATAAATGAAGCCACATACAACATGCCAGAGTCTTCAGCTTATGTTTATCCTTCTATATTACTGTGAACTGATTAACACATTCATTCATTAAACTGTAAACAAAGTCCATGAAATGACTGATAAAAGCATAAGTAGACATAACACATAATCCAATCACATAACACTCGATTTTAACGTGGTCCACCTCCAGGATGGAAGTTACGTCCACAGAACTGTGTTTTATTATAGCTCAGGGGAAGGTCAAACACAGTTCTACTGCACCGCATATGCAGCTCAATATCTTCTCCCTTAGATCTCTTTTCTTCTCTATATTTCTCTCCTACAATATACTCTTCCCTCTCTGTCGATCCCTGCGGATCGTTACATGCATGCTCTATAAGCCAGCTACTGGTTACAGTAAGATTGCTACCGCTAATAACAGAACCAGAGCTAGGATTTTACAACAGTCTAATAATCTACAAACAACTAACTACTAAACGAACCAACCAACCAACCCAAAAAAACACCAACCCTTTTACAATACAAAATATATCCCTTTATAGGCAGCCCGAAGGTCTTGCCATTACAACACTGTGGGCCTATCCCAACAGTAACCCAAACCCTAATTAGTGATAGTCGGCCATATCTATACTTGAGGTAGCCACTTTTCGTCATACCACAGCTCTCTGCAGTCTTCCATGCTTCTCGGTGCTGATCATGGGTACTGTGCACCGCTTCGCTTTTCTGTCCTTCGTCTTCAATGCTTCAACCTCGTTTCTCCTTTTCCTTTATGAGGGTTGCTGAGCCCTCCTATCTTCGCCGCTGCCTTCAATGCAGTGGGTGAGCTCTCTCTTCTCGGTCGCTTACATACAGTCGTCTTCCTTGACTTCTCTATCTTCTTCATCATGGTTTCTGGCTTTGATATCTAGCTAGAAACCTGCTACATTGTTGTAGCTCTATCTTGTCTCCTCTTTGCCAAAACTTATCTATCCGCTAAACTAGCAGCTTCTTCTGTAGCTGCGGGACCCTGCTCCAACAAGCACTCTTCCATGGAAACTATGAGATCATAGAGGATTTAGGATTTAAGATTTGGTTTTTAATGTGTAATGTGGAATTATAGTTACACCGTGGGTCTAAGCCCTTTGTTGACATGGTTGTTGTAGCTTTCATTATTGACAGAGTTAGATAATTAGGGGTTTTAATTTCAATGGCTGTGGTCATGGAATATAGCGTATAGATTAGTAAATTTTCTTACGACCTCTGTGTAATGATTTTCGTGATTGTTTATTTAATTGTGAAATTCGTGGCCATGTAGAAGAAATAAGACCCTTCAGGATGCAATCCTATGTCATGTTCTATAATGGGGTTGATTTAGGGGACTGTGTATTTATTTAATGTGGTCGAGGCCATGCTTACAGCGTAGGGGCCAAGACAAGGGTCTCACAACCTTGTTGTAGTGTATTTATCTTGTTAGTATATCTCGCATGCACTCTGTGTATAGAGTGGCCTTAATAGATGTAGAACAACGCTGCAGGATTTGAATCCTCATCGTTGCTTGTATACTTACATGGACTGTGTAAAATATTATGATGATGTTAATTTGATTTAAAAGGGTCACTGTGTATAATATGGTGGTTTTTATTAAGGCCTATGATTTGGCTTGGATGTCCACCAGAGTTGATACTACAACCTTTGTGTATAATATTTTCATGAGGTTTATAATTCAGTTCCTGTGTATTATTGTTTGTTGTAGATTTATTATAGAGGGAATCATATTTAAGTAAACGAAATGGAAAAGGTCATCTAAAGGATTTGTTCCTGCGATCTTAATGTAATTACATGTTTTTAATTGTTTATATTGTAATGCTTTTGCTTTGATTATTATACGATGGCTATGAGTAATATTAGATTGGACTATTTGATTTATGGCATACGATTTGATTATGTAGATTTATAATATTATGGTTGTGGATTTTAATTAGGAAAAGGAACTTGATTTTAGACCAATGAATGGTCACAATACCTACTTTGTTTATTTCATTATGATAAAGTTATTTTAATGGAAATGATTTTGTAGTTAGCATGTATTTAAAAATGCACACCTTGAAAGGTCTTTGTTGTTTTTTATCTTGGATTTAGTATGGAAATGTTTATAATTTGTGCTTTAGATATAATTATTTTATTGGTATATTAGATTTTTAATTCTATTTTATATGAGATTATATACATATTTATATATATATTAGTTTAGCTATAGATAATAAATTACGTTAACTAGGTTGTAAGCTTATACTTATATATATCTATATAACTTACTTCTAAACTAGTCTATGTAAATCTAAAACATGTCTCTGCTAACAAATGGAATATGTGAGTAGAGTTATCAAGACCAAAAGAACCGATAAATAAAATATCTGAAATAAAACCTAGTTTATAATTAACACATTTCAAGAGTAATTATAATACATGAATGAAAACTAAGATGCAAACCATTGATAAAAATTTATAGAGCTATTAAATTGCAGAAGAAATCTAAAGAAATAAACCATGCATAAAGCTAACATAAGAAGTAAAGTACACCCTAGGGTTATAACTTAAAATGTAAACCCTAGAATATTTGAACACAAATCAAACATATAGGGTTAGAACATGTAATGTAAATATTTACCCAAATCAACCATAATTTATTCTAGAAAAATAGAATAGGTATCCTAGGATCTCATACCTGAAATCTGAAGCTTCTTTAATGGTTGAACCTGCACACTCAAATAACCAGCATTAACAATTCATAAGGAGATCTAACCTCTGTTCTAGATGACCAAATCACTTGGGAACTACCACGTTCCACCCAACCGTGACCTGGAACCATTCCTAGTTTCAATATGGATCCCCTCGAGCTGGACTCTAACACACAAGTAGGTTAGATATCCTAAGGTAGGGTTTCCTATCTCGTATACCGAGCCTGGATCAGTTCTCCTTTTCCTTCTAGGAGATTGTTCTTTGAGCATTCTCTTGAGAGAAAAACAAGGAGAATAATGACTCCCAGAAGATATATCAGAACCCCAAGCCTTTCCTTGGCTTGAGACTTTATAGATAGATTTTTCAATCAAAGGGATAGTTAAATAAAGAAACCTTGATTTCTTGATTTAACCCTTTTTAATTAGTTTGGGTAATTTTTAATACTTTAACTTAGGAACTTTCAACTAGTTCCTAATTAAACTTTTGTAGGTATTGTACTATTTATTATATTTTAATAATAAATAATAATGGATGGAGCTTTCCTTTCTTTCTTTCATCGTTAATATTATTACTATATATATTATTTATACATACCATGTATAAAATACATAATAATATAACATTTGTTAACATTTGTCTTTGGGCATCATATACCATGGTCCCTAGACTTGATGACACTTCTTCATTAAGGTCAAGTAGGTAGACAGTTAGGTCTACTAGGCTAAGAAACTCTAAACATCCTTGCAGATTGGATTCCCTCATACAATGTGGTAGTTCTTCAGTACTTGATGAGAATACATAAATTCAACATTTCATTTAATCACTTAAAAATAAGTATGATGAGATCAATATTTTTTCTCGAGTTGTTTTCACTTGGGAATTATTAATTCTTTTCAGTAACCCCTACTGCTTACCAGATCCCATACTCAATTCTTAAATAGGGAGTTAAAAACCTAGCGCAATTCCAGAGCTTCTTCGCTCAACACTAATGCTAGGATGTACTTGTACGATACACCTAGGGATACAATGGGAAAGGATCCGATGGTTCAGAGCTTATGCTCAACATCAACATGGAAGGATCCATGGCTTATGCCAAACACTTTCAATTATGTTTTCATGTGATCCAGATATTCTTGCTCAACAAAAATTTAATTACTCATGTGCTCCATAGCTTCTTGCTCAACACAAAATATTAATTACCCATGTGCTCCAGAGCTCCTCACTCAACAAAAAACATTAATTACACATGTTCTCTAGATCTCCTCGCTAAACACAAAACATTAATTACATATGTGCTCCAGAGCTCCTTGCTCAATACAAAACATTAATTACACATGTGCTCTAGAGCTCCTCACTCAACACAAAATATCTTACCAATCATGTGCTTCATGGTCCACACCCAACACAAACAAGCATATATATATATATATATATATATATATATATATATATATATATCATCAATAATTGGCTTACTCCCAATATATAAAACAATTCATCATGTTCATATGCAGTGGGGTCTTCGACCCAATATATCAAAATAAAATATCAAGATAGCATTATAATCAATAGGCTCATGCCTATAAGTGTTAGGTCCAAAATTCAGGATATTGCAATTGTGATTTGTATGAAGAAGATAATAAAACGTTTATTGTTTATGATATATTTCTTGAATTTGATAAAGATGCACTCACCATTGATAAACAACTAGCTCAGCTTGATAGATTTCATTGTAAAAATTCTATCATGAAAGGAATAATGAAATTTGAATTATTGAAGGGGGGTTCATGTTCTAGGTCAATATTTGGAATTTCCTTCCATAACAACAAGTTCTTCTAATGCACAAGTTAATGAAAGAGAGGGTTGAAAAATCTATTTAATTGTTGAGGGAATGGATAACTTAAGGACCATAGATAATGAAGAAGTTACTCTTGAATAATAAATAGTGAAAACACCAAAACAACTAGTTCGTAGATCGACACAAACCAAGACATTTCCAAAAATGTATGATGATTTTGTCACATTAGATTGTGAATTAATTTTTTTCTTTCAATGATTCTACTTATTTTCAAGAAACAAAAAATGGTTATGCATGGAGAAGTGCAATGCAAAGAGAACATTATGCTCTCATAAAAAATGGAGCTTGGAGGTCGGGGGACCCTCAAATTAGAACCAAACATATTGGATGCAAGTGGATATATAAAATTAAGTATAAAAATGATGGATCACTTGACAAACACAAATAAAGAACATCTTCTTAAGTTATATTATATGCATCACTTAACATAAATCATAGAAAGAAGGTGTTGATTACAAAGAAACCTTTACTCCTACAACAGAATGGGGCAATATTCTAACTTTACTTATTTTAGCATCACAAAAAGATGGAAATTATATCATATGGGTTTTAACGTCATCTTCTTGAAAGGAAATGTGAAAGAAGATATTTGTATGACTACGCTAAAGGTTTTTGTATCAAAGGTCAAGAACATAAGGTATGTAAATTAGTAAAATCTTTGTACGGTTTAAAGAAAGTACCATGAGCATGGTATGAAACGTTAATTGAACATATTCTCAATTTATATTATAATCATTTCAATCTAGATGATACAAATTTATTTGTCAAGAAAGTTTGAGGATCGGTTGGATATCTAATTGTTTATGTGGATTATTTTCTTATCATCAGAAATAATGATGATTATATAGCCTCTATTAAAAGAGTTGAAAAAGGTTTTTGATATGACATTTTTTGGATTACTACATTATTTTTTAGGAATTGAAGTAGATAAAAAACCAAAGCACATTTTTATTTCTCATAAAAAATATATTGTAGAGTTAATGAGAAAATTTGCTATGGATGATTGTAAATTTGTTCCTACTCCAATGCAGTAGAATCTTAAGATTACTTAGAATGAATGTAGTACATTTGAAGGTCCAACAAAGTACAAGCAACTTGTTGGAATTTTAATTTATCTTACTACTACTCGACCTCACATAAACTTTGTTGTAGGAATACTTAACATGTTTAATGGATCACCATGTGAACCACACGTCATTGGAATGCATCAAAAAGCTTGCTCAAATATTTAAAACACACTCAATATTATGTCATCAAATATTCTAAAGTTTCACACTTCCATCTGCTTGGTTATGCACATTCTAATTTTAACAAAAATGAAGAGCATGGGGTGTCTACCTTAGGTTATTTGCTGAACCTTGGATAACCTACAATTAATTGGAGATACTATAAGATACTATTTAATTACAGTATATAAGATACTATTTATTGGAAATCCTATACAAATTAACATCAATAGAAAAACACAAGTATTAAAACATACATAAGGTATTAAATCCTTTAACCATATGTATGCAAGTACTTTCCTAAACCAATGAAACTCAAAAGAATAATGTATACTAGACATTTATGAGCATCATACATGGATTAAATACCATCGCAAAATTTAGAATAACCAAACCTAAGCCATAGATCAAAGGAGAGATGTCATATACGTGGTTCACCCCAACCTTGGGGTTACGTCCACCAAATCATTGTAATTCCTTTTATTAAATTTCTCTCGCCAAGGGACACATATATGCAGTCTACCTGCTGCTTCATTTCCTTTCCTCCAAAAATTTTGGGAGGTGGTCATTCGGTCATACAACATAATTACAAAACTTATAAACCAGCAATGAGATAAAACAATTACAAATATTATAAACCATCTTCAACCGACGATTATAGGGGATGAAAAGTCATCAAATGATGAACCTTTGTATCCTTATCAATACATTTTTATCTTCATATCATAAACGATTTTTGCTGAGTCCTAACAAGCATATATCATTTAGATAACAAGCATTTAGCCCCTTTGGCTACAAGCATTTTATCTAACCAGTGATCATAACATTCACAAAATGATTCTATTCCAGATTCCCAATGCATATGCAAACATTCTATATAAAATGCAAACCATAAAATTTAAAAGTTTTACGTGCACACCGAAAAGAAAGGTGGCGGCGCAGGAATTATCATGCAAGATGGGGTTTTCCCCAAATTTGATATCGCAAACTAGTAATATTCATTCAAAATATAAACTCTGTAATACTTTATTAATAATCAAGCAATAAAAATAAAAGCATGCCCCAAATCCTTCCGGATCTACATTCACAAGAATAAAATTATGGTTCTATACCAAATCACAGTGATCTAACTTTCATTTAATAGTTTGGTAAAAATACAAGCCAGAGGATCTAAAACGCAAGTGATAAAAATTCATTCTCATAATCAAAATCATAGACTTGCATAAACATCAATCCTCTATTCATATCTAAGCATTTAAGGATATTACATGCATGAAGGTATTCAAATCACAATACTTGGAAAATGCAGGCATCTAAAAAATATAAACACCTGCTCATACCTAGGCTATACGCATCTAGATCTCACATTCTGGTAAACATTTTCAGTAGGAATCATACTACATGTTCAGAATCAAATAGCAGTCTTTAAAAAAAACACCAATAGCTAAAATTAAACTTCACAGGCATCCTTGGTTAGACATGGGTTGATCCTCCCATGAACGAGATCACCGAACACTTAAGCAATTGAATAAAATAATATGCAATTCAAACATGAAAATCAGAGAACGTACTGATTTTTCCACCAGGGATGTCACCCAACCCTTTAATGTTTTTCAAGGTAGAAACAAAACAGTCCTTAAGAGAAAAATGGGCCAATACTATCATAAGGAAGATTGTCCAAGACTTCACCCAAAAAATAAATTAAAAATAAAATTGTAAATATATATGGAAAATCCCTCAAGTCGTGGACGATCTCAACATGATGGATTTGGTTCATCAAATTCCATCAATAAAAGAAACCGAAGATTGGAAGTCTAAGCAATCTCGATTGCGACGATCAAATCTAACACACATGATCCATTGTTGGATGTTTGATATTTCAGTCCTCATTTTATTTATGTAGCTAGATATTATCTAACATTATTGGCTATTCATTGTCAATAAAGAACTCTGTGCCAAATTCCATTCTATTCTGCTGATTGTCCAATATTTTCGACGCGATGAATCAGCAAAAGTGGAATCGCAAATATATACGACAAATATTAAACTAACAATATCAAAAAATATACAGCAAATCCAACAAATGATGGAGTATCTCACCGATTCAACCAAAGACAAGTTATAAATATATATAGAAACAATCATAGATAGACCAAATCAAAAATATATACAACAAAAAATTCAAATGGCAAATTCAAACACCTAGTAATCCCACACTATACATCGAGGGTTAGGCATTAATGCACAAGTAATTATAAATCATACAACCCAGGATATTTTTAGAAACACCCTCTTTCCAGTGTTCTACTAAACATTAGACTCCCCTCCCGACATCTTTGTTTTTCCCAAGCCTCAATTGCATCACCTTGGAGAGTACCATCGCGAGGGAGATCCAACAATAAGGAAATCACATGAGTTTATGATCTGAACCAAGAAACAAGAAAAGAAGCACCAGGGGTTGTGGAGTTCAAGCTCCAGAATTCTCTACCGGTGAAAGTGTAAACACCAGGTTGTTTTTCCCCAAACGCATGTTAGTTTTTCAACATTAAGCTAGCATTATGTTAGGATCTTTACTAAGAGAACAACAAGTACAGCGATCAAACTCAAGAGACAATGAACACATTTTTTTCATCAGGGAAACCATAAATGGAGAAAACCCCGCAACTTCCTCAGAGATAGAATTAGCACAAGATGTAAAACCCCAAAATAGTAAGATGCACTCTCGACAACATTAATCTTCTTCTTGTCTAGCCCCAATTTCTTCTCCTTGCTCAACTATGTGCTACACTTGAGTGTGTGAGTGATGTGTACTAAATAGAGACCCCAACTCTCTATTTATACTAATCCCGACATGACTAAATCCCTACTAGGGCCGACCTCTACTAGGAGAGTCTAATAACCCTAGTTCCCCGGAATTGCGGGGACTTTAACCCTTACACAATGGGAGGGTTACCCACTATGACTTGACATGACTTGTTTACATTATTGATTCTCTCGATCAAAACATCGAGGCATGACAACATGACTCAATTACATAATATATACATCCCGAAATAAACATCGGGTTACAATACAAAAGATACATAGATGAATACATTCCAAAGTTATAAATACATCAACACTTTCTCTTAACTAGGAAAGTATTCTTTCGACACAATTTTCAGCACTGGTTTTCTTCTCTGTATCAACTGGATCATCTCGTCATCTGGATCTCGAGTCTTCTGAATCTTCAAGTCATCTTAGTTCTTCAAATATGGATCATCATCACTGGATCTAGATCATCTCTTGATCTGGATAATCCTGGGACATCATCACTAGATATGGATCATCTCTCGATCTGGATCAACATCACTAGATATGGATCATCACTCAATCTGGATCATCATCACTGGATTGGATCTGGATCATCACTCGATCTGGATCATCATCACTCGATCTCGATCATCACTTCTGGATCTAGATCATCACTGGATCTAGATCTCTCGGAGTCATCATAACTGGATCTGGAACATAGCTCGATCTGGATCTCATCTAGTCATCATCATGTGTGCTATCTTGTCATAGGAATTTCTACAGAGCCAGCCTTCTTTCATGTTGGTTGTAGGCCTAGCCATCAGGTATGTCTTCACCCAGCACTTACATCTGACCAACACATCAGAAAGGCATGCCCATCACTGACATCTGATCATGTAGTAACCTACAGTCACATCAGAAAGGCCCTGCACTGACATCTGACATGGAAGGAACTGAATGCTCTCACCATGACAGAATGGCCCGCACTTAATCTAACATGGAAGGAACCAAATCCTCTCACCATGACAGAATGTCCCACACTTACATATAACATGGAAGGAACTGAATCCTCTCACCATGAAAAAATGGCCCACACTTACATATGACATGGAAGGAACTCAATCCTCTCACCATGACAGAATGGCCTGCACTCACATCTGACCTAGAAGGAAACAAATCCTTGACCCTCCTCAGAAAGGCCCCCAGTCCCAGAATGAGCTACCTAGTAATGGACCAGGTGCCTCCACTCTCCCGGAGAGTGGCAGTTGCCCTTACATCTATCCTACTCGACAGAATGGACAGCACTCATATCTGACATGGAAGGAACTGAATCCTCTCACCATGATAGAATGGCTCAGCCCTTACATCTGACCTACTCGTTAGAATGGATTTGGATCTTAGCACTCATATCTGACATGGAAGGAATTGAATCCTCTCGCCGTGACAGAATGGCTCAGCCCTTACATCTGACCTGCTCATTAGAATGTCTTTGGGACTCATCACTCTCCCTTGGAGGAAACCTCGATCTAGAGAACCCCAAGCTTCTCCCTGAAGTACTCGAACTTCACTCTGGCCAATGGCTTCATCAACACATCGGCTATCTTTTCCTATGTCGCAACATAATGGAACTTTACTACTCCTCTTTGCACCATATCCTTGATATAGTGATATTTGATCTCGATGCGCTTCGACTTGTCATGGAACACTGTATTCTATGACAACTTCATGCAACTATGGTTGTCACAATGTATACAAGTAGCATCCATCTGGAGATCAAATAAATCAGACAGTAACTTTCATAGCTATACTACATCACAACTAGCTGAACAAGTTGTGACATACTCTGCTTCAGCTGTACTCAGTGCCACACAATATTGGTTCTTGCTAAACCAAGAGATCACACCTGATCCCATATGGAAGCAACACCCTAAAGTGCTCTTCCTATCGATGGCACTACCTTCCCAATCTGAATCAACATAACCCTCCAGGTTAATCTTTTGATTCGCATCGTACTTGAGCCCATAATCAACTATACCCCTGAGGTACCTCAGAATGTGCTTTGCAGCAATCAAGTGAACATTTCTTAGATCTGTCAGGAACTGGCTCAAGGTGTTCACAGCAAAGAAAACATATGGTCTTGTGTTTGTCAAGTGCATAAATGACCCAATCATCTGACGATACATCGTAGCATCAACCGGCTATGAAGAAGCATCACTCAATAGCTTCAGGTTCGATGCCATAGGTGTGGCCATAGTCTTGCAGTCCATCATCCCAAACCTCTTTAGGATATCTACTGCATACTTCCCTTGTCCAAGGAAAATTTCATCTATACTCTACCACACCTCCATATCTAGAAAGTAATGCATCATACCCAAGTCCTTCATCTCGAACTCAACATCAAGCTTTCTCTTCGTATCAGTAATCAACCCATCCACTCCTGTCACAAACAGATCATCTACATATAGTAGAAGCATCACTGGGTTTCCATCTTCAACCTTGTAGTAAAGGTTGGAATCTACTTTACTCTTGGTAAAGCCCAAACTGGATAGAAAGCTATCAATTCTGCCATACCATGTCCTGGTTGCCTATTTCAAACCGTACAGGGATTTCTTCAATCTACATACATGAGACTCCCTATCATGTTTCTCAAAACCGAGTGGTTGTTCTACATACACTTCCTCTTCCGCTACACCATTTAAGAAAGCAGTCTTGACATCCATCTGGTGTATCTTCCATTTCATCACTACAGCTAGAGAAAGTACTAATCTGATGGAAGTGTATCTGGCTACAGGTGCAAAGATTTCTTCATAGTCTATTCCCTATTTCTGAGATAAACCCCAAGCAACAAATCTTGCCTTATATTTTTCAATGCTACCGTCCACAACATGTTTGATCTTGTAGATCCATTTGGAAGTTACAATTGACTTCCCATCTGGTCTTGGGACAACATCCCAAACATCATTCTTCATGATCGATTGGTACTCTTCGATCATAGCATCCTTCCATTGTTTTTGTTATGCCTCTTCTTCATAAATAGAAGTTTCTTTATCAATGAAATCACATAGTAAAGATACATACCTGGAACATGATCTGGTCCTCTTTCTTTCTCTATGATTCTCTTCTAGAGCCCCATATCTCTCCACACCTTGGATAAGTTCTCGTACCCAAGCAGGTTTCCTCTTATGAGGATTCTTCTCTAGAGGTGTATCTACAAGTCTTTGTGGTTCTTCAAATTCTCGATCTTCTTCTCGAGTTTCTTCATTCATGGTTGTATCATGAATTCTAGGTGCTTCTGCTTCTTCAGGTTCTTCAGCAGGTCTCTTTCTGGATTTGTTATAAGTTATGTCTTTATCAAATGTCACATCCCTGCTGATGTCAATCTTCTTGTATCCTGAGAAATATATTCTGTAATCCTTCAAGCTTTTAGAGTATCCCACAAATATACCCTTCTTTCCTGAAGGATCTAATTTAGTCCTCTTCTTTTTTGGAATGTGGATGTACACACAACATCCGAATATTCTGAGATGCATGAATTCTGGTTTCTTGTCGGAGAAGAATTCTTCAGGAGTCTTGTTCTTGCATACTCTATGTGGAGTACGATTATGTACATACACCATTGTTCTGGAAGCTTCCACCTAAAGATGCATAGGAAGGTATTGTTCATGAAGCATTGCTTTTGCAGCTTCCATGATAGTTATGTTCTTCCATTCTGCAATCCCATTCTATTGTGGATTATAAGGAGTGGACAACTCCCTCTTAATCCCTGATTCTTTGCATAGCTCTTTGAATTCATTTGAAGTGAATTCTCCACCATTATCTGATCAAATGGTCTTAATCTTCTTTTCAGTATGGTTCTCGATCAAAGCTTTGAATTCCTTGAACTTACTGAATACTTCATCTTTGTTCTTCATGAAGTAAAGCCATGTCTTCCTAGAAAAGTCATCAATAAAAGAAACATAATATGCATACCCTCTTAGAGATTTTGATGACATAGGACCGCATACATCGAAGTGGATGATTTCCAAGATTCCTTTTGTTTTGCTTTCGCTACTTGGAAATGTCTTCTTTGTATTCTTTCCTTTCGCACATCCTTTGCAGACCCCATCATGTTTTGCTTGGATTTCTGGAAGACCTTTGACAGCTTTGCTTGCAATAGGTAGTGCTCTATAATGCACATGTGCAAGCCTTCTATGCCAAAGTTCACTTCTCTCTACTGTGTCATGGACCAAGGCTTGTTCTAGATGGCCCTTCAATTTGTGGAATGCTCCTTCTTGTTCTCCAATCACTACCGCATCATCGATAGTCTTTCCTTTTGGCCACATGATGACTTAACCATCTATGAATGCAACCCACATTTCTTTTGCATCTAATGTTGATATGGAGAGAAGGCTCTTCTTGAGTCCTGGTACAAACAATACTTCTTTCATTGTTACAAACTTTCCAGAGTCTAATTTATTGGAAGATTCCCCACTACCTTTTATTGGATATTGGTAGTCATCTCCTAGTTTTACCTTGTGAGGTGATTCATGTTCTAACAGTCTCACAAAGGATTCCTTGAATCCAGTCATATGTTTGGAAGCCCCACTGTCTATAAGCCAATCATTACTTCCATGAGTAATGTTACCTGTGAGAGCAGATATCAAAACATATTCATCCTCACTTGAAGAATCTCCACTTTCATATCTGGATCTCTTCTTGGATGGTTCATCATCCTCTACAACATGAGCATGATGTCTTCTTTTGTTTCTCTTCTTTATTATCTTTTGTTTGTTAGGACAATTCCTTGCATAGTGTCTTTCTTCATCACATGTATAGCATATGATCGTAGATACATCTTTTCTAGTGTTATCTTTGTGAGAGTGCTTACCTCTGGAGCTATGAGGTAAGCACTCTCACAAAGAGTGCTTGCTTGAATTGGAGTGAGACTTGGAGTGTACCGTGAGAGCTTTTTCTTCACTTCCCATCTTCTCTTTTCGAGCTGCTATCCGAGATTCTTCTTGAGAGCACTCTTCCCATAGTTTGCTGAACTTGACTAACTTATTTCTAGCATAAATTCCTTGGACGAAAGAATCCTATGACCTACGAAGGCGATTTGAATGTAGTCATAACAATCTCTACATTTTCCACTTCTTCATCAACTGCTTCTAGTTGCTCTTTAATCTAAGAAACTCTTGTGAAGTAAGAATGGATTGTTTTTGCATTCTGAATCTTCACATTCTTCAGTTGGTTTCTTAGGGTCATCTTTTGTTTTATGTTGTTTCCTTCAAACAATTTGGTTAGGGCATCAAACATAGCTTTAGGTGTCTTGAGAAAGGACACCTATGGGATAAGGTGATCCTTGATAGAGTTAGCAATGATCCTCTTTGCCATAACCATCTTCTTCTTATGTAAGGCCTTTTCCTCATCTCCCTCTGGAACTGGAACCTCCTCATGGATGTAGGAGTCTAACTCATTTTCTTCCCGCACCAGGGAGATCCTATACTTCTAGGCTCGGAAGTTATCAGCCCCCTCAAGATTTTCATCAAGCTTGGTATGATGAGACATCTTAAGTGAGAACCTCAAATGGAAATACAAAAGATTTTAGATCTTACCAGGTTCAAGATGTCGGATATGAAACTTGAGCTGAAATCCTATAGAGCTGGTTTAGAAACAAATTAGGGTTTTTCTTTTCTGTAGTTCTGTCCACCCAAATGCCTTGAAATTTTTCCCTAACTTTTATTTTGGGGAGGAGATCAATCCAGGCTTGGGCTCACTGAAAAATTTCTCTTCTGTGAAAAGCCTTAATTTTCAACAGTAGTGAGAGGTCCAAAACTGAAAAACCTTAGAATTGGATTATGCTTCGACAGAAATATGCACCCTAAGGAGGAGAGTTATTATACCTTACTTTTGCTTAAAACCTATGGAGGAAGATCCACAAACTAGGAAGCCCTAGTTCCTGCAGTTGCACAGTGTCTTCTTCTTAGGTTAGCTCTGATACCATATTAGTTTTTCAACATTAAGCTAGCATTATGTTAGGATATTTACTAAGAGAACAACAAGTACAACAATCAAACCGAAGAGACAATGAACACAGTGTTTTTCATTGGGGAAACCATAAATGCAGAAAACACCACAACTTCCTCAGAGATAGATTCAACACAATATGTAAAACCCCAAAATAGTAAGATGCACTCTCGACAGCAATAATCTTCTTCTTGTCTAGCCCCAGTGTCTTCTCCTTCCTCAACTATGTGGTACACTTGAGTGTGTGAGTGATGTGTACTAAATAGAGACCCTAGCTCTCTATTTATACTTATCCCGACATGACTAAAACCCTACTAGGTTTGACCTCTACTAGGAGAGTCTAATAACCCTAGTGCCCTGGAACTGCGAGGACTTTAACCCTTACACAATCGGAGGGTTACCCACTATGACTTGACATGACTTGTTTACATTATTGATTCTCTCGATCGGAACATTGGGGCATGCCAACATGACTCAATTACATAATAGATACATCCTGGAATAAACATCGGGTTACAATACAAAATATACATAGATGAATACATTCAAAAGTTACAAATACATCAACAATGCATACCCCTCACACATGAGCGAAGAGATGGATCTCTATGCTGAGCACGCCCTCTCCCCCCGGCTCATTTCTCCTCCGCCAAGCGAGCTTAAAACACAATTTAAATAACCCAAAAAATCATTCCCCTATGAGGAAAATGAAATAAGTATCTCCCTCTATTCTCTCACAAAGGAAAGAAAGTAAATTCCCTCTTCCCCATGAAGAAACAAATACTTATCTCCCTCTATTTGCTCCTCCCATGAAGGAAAGCAATCTCCCTAATCCCCCTCCATTCGGCTCTCCTTAAAGGAAGATCCTTTTTCGTCTTAACTGAGACAAATGTCCAAGAAAACTCCCATGTTACTTCCAAAATGACACCATTCTCTATGGCAAGCTAAAAATCAGGCAATGGTAGAGGAATCAATCCAAAAAACTTTCACTCATTAAATATGATAATATAATGATTAAATATATAAGTAGCCATCAAATTGTGTATTTTGTTCTAAAAAATATTCCATGGATTTTAAAAATATATTATTCTCAAATTCCCCTTCTTTCATACTACAAGAATACAGACCAATCTCTTTAGGCTTTGAACACTCTTTCATAGTAAAAATTAGCTCATGTATTATTTTTTAACTTCTCGAATCACCGAGATCACTAGTTCGTATGTCTACTCATATCTAGCTTAGCATGTATTGCTATTATTTATCACTTTAGATTGATAGGTATCACGTATCCTAACCACTGCATTTTTAATAAGAGTTTTATTTTTTTTCAAGCTATAATATTTGCTAATATATGTCAACATATATTAGTTGAGGTAACTTGTATATCATCATTTAAAATTAATCAAGGTATGATGATATAAATATATCATGACATCTTCCTCTCTAATTTAAGGTGACTACATCACATAGCCCTTTAACAAATTAAACCCTGGGTTGTTCCTCTTTCAAGTCATGGTTAAGTTATCCCGCGAGATGTAGAACAGTTGGTGGCGGGGTATGGTTAATATGCCCCCTAAGCTGAAAGGTTTTCGGTTCTAATCTTGTCGAATACCAAAAAATTCAACCATGTTAAGGGTTGGTGCGATCCAGGCCGGGTGCGATCCTTGGGTGATTTTGACGAAGAAGATGCCCCCGGTTCGTGGTTTCTTAGCCAATGGAAACCCTGCTAGTTAGGGGGGGTTCCACCACTTTGCCAACAAAAAAAATGTCATGGTTGAGGCAATATTCTCTATGAAGGATTCTCTACTTGTTTGTACATGTATATAGATTATAGTTTGTACTTATACTTATAAAAGTAGTCATTCTCATTAAAGTACCATCAATACCTTCTTTGAGAATTAATCTTGTAGCTAAACCTTTAGAAGCATTTCATCTTTAACTAACGTTAAGATGGATATACTATATATATATATATAAGATAAATCTTGAGATTCTTAATATGGGTTCCAAGGGGAACTCCTAAGCACTTGATCCCCTTAAGGTGTAATAGGTACAATTATCCTTAAAGATCGAGAAGATAAGTTATTCCACTTAGGGTTTACTTCGACTTAGGATGACACCTAATAGATTATGTCATTTAAGGAAGAAGTTTACTCTTCTTCCAATTCCCAAGGATCCATATATTGTTTAACCTTCCCTAGTGGGTTTAGTTTCCCATTTTTTAAGTTGTGTCAAGGTTTAAAGTCCCCCAATTCTATAACTTAGGGAATTCCTCACCTAACATACAATATTTTACTGGTGGGGCCTTGGCCTTGGGCTCCTCACAATAAAATAAGTACAATAGACATTCAGAATTTACAAAATGTTCATGGGTATACAAGAGGGGTATTACATCCTTTCCCCCTTAAAAATAACACCATCCTCGGTGTTCTTGTTTTTCAACAAAATCTCATTTCTCTCTTCAGTAATATTTTCTTGCTTCGTCTTGTTATCATATCCTTCGATCTTACTTATATTTGAAGGTAGTAATTCATTTAAGACCTATAGTTTCTGTAACAAAACTGGGTGTACCCTAGAATTCATTTAGTCAAACATGTCAAAATTCCATAATTCAACTTAAAACATAAACAACAAATCCTTCTACAACATCATAATTGCAAATTATGGAACATATTCTAGTCTTTAATGGTATCATCATAATACATAATTATTTCTCTATAATGTAATTGATTCATAGGTAATCCACTTGGATACTTAACTAGTTAGTTACCTAAGGTAACCCTTTCATTCATTCATCATCTATTTCACAAAATATTAATAAACAACTTTAAAATTCCTTATTCTTCCCTGTCTTCAAGGGAAATTTTCCACTCAAGTTTTTCTTCTCATTTATACATTAAGTCATATGACAGTCTGGTTACTTGGAATGTTTGATAACATATTTTTGTTTGACATTTTCCAAACTCTCGCTTGAGTTCTTTTCCAATTCTTGTGGGACTTACAGCTATATCTGAGGTTACTCTCCCTTTTGACCACTAGTCAAGAAGTTTTTTCCTCAATGACTTCAAACAACGTCCTGTCTTCTAGATGTCTAGATTTTCCTAGGTCTTGATATTGATATCATACACTTTCATGACTCCCCTCAAACCTCCTCATTGAGTCTAGGAATCCCTTTTCCACCCAGCCCTGCTGGAGTCTAGAAAAGCAAGGTAGAGTTAGATCATCAATTTTCTTGCCACACCATATGACTAACACCAAGGTGCTCACATGACAATCATTTTCCTAACACCATTGTGCTCCTAAAGCATATATTCCTAACACCAATGTGCTCCCACAACATACAATTTCCTTGTTCGTAATTAGTATAATTTCAACCTTTACACACTCTTTGGTGTTTAACGCGACTTCACTGTCATTGTCCTGATTTGTGAATCGTCTTGACGGTTAGTCGAAGCATCTATTGATAAACAATAATTTCATTAATTAATCATTATCATTTCATAAGTTGCAGTGATTTGTACCTTTTCCATCATTTATGAGTCATATAACCTTGTAAATCATCCAAAATAACTCCTTACTCATTTATGAGCAATTGAGTGCAACTTGTCTGTATGCAAGTGAATTTATACACCATAGTGTACGTTGATCGTGACAATGGTCATAATCTTGGTAAAACTCTACATTGTCAGTACAAAAACAACAGAATCCACAATTAATCCTTGGTTCATAAATCCTTGAAATTTGACAATTTATAATAAGTTAAAAAGTAAAACATCACTCATTCTTAAACTCATTATTTAAGCGAGCAAATATTTTTATGAACAGTCAATTTTGACTGATAGTGTTCCTGGCATAACCATGTAATGTTAGCACATAACATTATATGACATTCATCAACTTATCATTTTCAAATATAAATATCTTTAGTCATCCTTACTCATCTATATTTGGATAATTCCGAGTGAAGGGACATTCCAACTTTACACAATATTTATGAGTGGTAAGCTAAGGACATGGAAATTCCAACTGCTATATAGTGTCTTTAGAGGAAACACTATACTTCTCAATGGAGCAATTGTAATTTTAGCAAAAAAGAGAGGAGCAAACTACAAAATACATATGAGGTAAAATTCTTATACGAAGACAGAAAATGAATAGTGTTCATTAAGGGTAACCGTAGTTCTTAGCCTAATATTTCTTCTAAATCCACCCATTTTCTATGAATTTTCAACTTTGGTATAACATACTTGTAACGAACAAGTTCCAAGTTTCCAATAATGTTTTTAACATGATGGGATGATTCTATATATATCAAATCGCATTACTTTCATATGAGTACATAATTTTTCTAAGGTGTTGACCTACCTCACCTTTTAATACAAGAACATTATCATGAAAGAGTACATATTGATGCTTCTCTTAATATTCCCACATCTCTAATTTCAATGTTAGATACTACACTTGTGTTATCTCACATTACAAGGAACACGCCAATACCCTAAGGGCTATTGTTTTTCTAGGTTACCCACTCTACTTCCGTGGTAACAATTTATCATAAGGTTTGGCTTAATTTTAATTTGGACTTATCTTTAAATTACTTCCATGGGTAATAATTGTTCTTAACATCACATTGCACACTCAATAATAATTTTTAATTAAATCTTTAAGATGAGCCTCAACTCTTCATACCTACAACCTTTTCCACATGGTTGGTGTTTTTTCAATTTTTCCTTAGGGAGTGATGATTTTTACACTACCTAGAACTTAGGGTTTAGGACTCTTGTAAACATTTTGCAACATCAATCCTCTTCATAAAGCAAATTAAACACATGACCTCCAAATAATTATATATATATATATATATTCTTATCCCTTCAAATAGCCTTTAACATTTATTGCTATCATCCAAGCATTTTCTTTTCTTAAGAAATCCATAGTTTCATTACTCCTCTATTTGGTGCCCTATATCTAAAAAGGTTTCCGTTAGTATGGGTCTATTATTTTCCATCTATACATGTATATCCATTGCTAGAGGTGATTCTAAGAAAATGATAACAATTCTTCCTTAATGTATCAGTAAAATTTATAGCCCAGCCTCCCATTTTGGGGGTGTAACATAAACATAACATGCAAGAACTTACCTGCTTTAAGTTTTAATCTGCCGTTAAATTTGAATCATACCTTTCCATGATATTTTATTTTCTTTATCCCCGTTAGTTACGTCATTGCCATGCAACCACAAACAAAAACTTGATTGGTTAGTCTTAATCATTTCTAACTTCATGTTGAGCCCCAACAGGCCCGAGCATTGTTACCTTAGCTTTGATACCATATGTAACATCCCCAAACTTTTACATGAAGAAGCTCCTGAAAAATATAGGGTATCGGATTTTCTTCCAAATTTATTTTTGTTAAAGATCTGTATTAATGGTAAAACAACTTAATCTTAAACAAGTCCTTCATCTATCTAATAAGATTTTAAACTTGACATGAGTTTTTCTAACTATTGAAAACGAATGTATACTTATTGTAGTAGTTGATTTCCATAAATCTATTAACGTGTACTTTGAGTAAATTTGTAACGAACTTTTTAAATCCATTATCCATCATTTTTGTTAACCGAGTAACTAGCCTCATAAATACAGATCCTGATGGATAAAGGAATCATTCTTTTAACATCGTCAATTATAGCATATAAGATACTATTTAATTACATCATATAAGATACTATTTAATGGAAATCCTATAAAAATTAACATCAATATAAAAACAAAAGTATTAAAACGTACATAAGGTATTAAATCCTTTAACCATATGTATGCGAGTACTTTCCTAAACCAATGAAAATCATAAGAATAATGTAAAATAAGAACTTATGAGCATCATACATGCATTAAATACCATCATGAAATTTAGAATAACCAAACCTAAACCATAGATCAAAGGAGAGATGCCATATATGTGGTTCACCCCAACCTTGGGTTTACATCCACCAAATCATTGTAATTCCTTTTATTAAATTTCTCCCACCAAGGGATACACATATGTACCCTACCTACTGCTTCATTTCCTTTCCTCCAAAATTTGGGAGGTGGTCATTCGGTCATACAACATAATTACAAAACTTATAAGCCAATAATGAGATAAAACAATTACATATCTTATAAACCATCTTCAGCCGATGATTATAGGGGATGAAAAGTCATCAAATGACAAACCTTTAGATCCTTATCAATACATTTTTATCTTCAAATCAGAATCGAATTTTGCAGAGTCTTAACAAGCATATATCATTTAGCTAACAAGCATTTAACCCCTTTGGCTACAAGCATTTTGTCTAACTAGTGATGATAACATTCAAAAAACGATTCTATTCTAGATTCTGAGCACATCTGCAGACATTCTCTATAAAAATGCAAACCATAACATGTACAATTTTTACATGCACACCGAAAAGAAAGGTGGCAATGAAGGGTTTATCTTGCAATCTGGGGTTTTCCCTAAATTTGATAATGCAAACCACTAATATGCATTCAAACTATAAACTCTGTAATACTTTATTAATAAGTAAGCAATAAAAATAAAAGCATGCCCCAAATCCTTCCGGATCTAAATTCACAAGAATAAAATTACATTTCTATACCAAATCATAGTGATCTAACTTTCATTTAATAGTTTGGTAAAAATACAGGCCAAAGGATCTAAAACGTAGGTGATCAAACTTCATTCTCATAATCAAAATTGTAGACTTTTCTAAACATCAATCGTCTATTCATATCTAAGAATTTCTAGGATATTGCAGACATGAAGGTACTTAGATCATAATACTCGAAAAATGCAGGCATCTAAACAATCTAAACACATGCTCAGACCTGGGCTATATGCATCTAGATCTAGCATTCTAGTAAATGTTTTCAACAGGAATCAAACTACATGTTCAGAATGAAATCACAGTCTTTAAAAAAAAAACACCAATCGCTAAAATCTAACTTCACAGGCATCCTCGTTGAGACATGGGTCAATCCTCCCATGAAGGAAATCACCCAACACTTAAGCAATTGAATAAAATAATATGTGATTCAAACATGAAAAGAAGAGAACGTGTTGATTTTTCCACACGGATGTCACCCAACCCTTTAACATTTTTCAAGGTAGAAACAAAACAATCCCTAAAAGAAAAATGGGCCGATACTATCATAAGGAATATCACCCAAGACTTCACCAAAAAATAAATAAAAAATCAAATTGTAAATATATACAGCAAATCCCTCAAGTCATGGAGGATCAAATTCCATTAATAAAAGAAAGCCAAGATTGGAAGTCTAAGCGATCTCGGTCATAAGGATCGAAGTTAGCACTAGCGAGCCATTGTTGGATGCTTGATATTTCATTCTTCATTTGATTTATGTAGCTAGAGATTATCTAACATTATTGGCTATTCATTGTCAGTAAATAACTCTGTGTCGAATTCCATTTTATTCTGCTGATTCTCCAAGATTTTCTATGCCGATGAATCAGCCAAAGCAGAATCACAAATATATATGGAAAATATTAAATAAACAACATCAAAACATATACAACAAATTATGGAGTACGTCGTCGATTCATTCAAAGCCAAGTCATAAATATATATATTGGCAATCATAAATAAACACAAATTAAAATATACACAGCAAAAAATTCAAATCGCAACTTCAAACGCCTAGTAATCCCACACTATACATTGAGGGTCAGGCATTAACGTACCAGTAATTATAAATCATACAACCCAAGAGATTTTCAGAAACACCCTTTTGCTAACGTTATGCTAAACATTAGAGTCCCCTATTGACATCTTTGTTTTTCCCAAGCCTCAATCGCAGCACCTTGGAGAACACCTTCAAGGGGGAGATCTAGTGATAAGGAAATCACATGAGTTTATGATTTGAACCAAGAAACAAGAGAATAAGCACCAGGGGTTGTGGAGCTCAAGCTCCAGAATTCTGTACTAGTGAAAGTGTAAACACCCATTTGGTTTTCTCCAAAAGGCTTCCCTTTTCCCCAAATGCATACCCCTCATGCATGAGGCAAAGAAATGGATCTCTATATTGAGCGCGCCCTCTCCCCCTGGCTAGTTTCTCCTCCCCCAAGAAAGCTTAAAACACAATTTAAATAACTCAAAAAATTATTCCCCTACGAGGAAAACGAAATAAGTATCTCTGTCTATTCTCCCAGGAAGGAAAGAAAATAAATATCTCCCTTTATTCCCTCTTCCCCATGAAGAAAGAAATAATCATCTCCCTCTATTAGCTCCTCCCACAAAGGAAAGGAATCTCCCTAATCCACCTCCATTCAGCTCTCTTTAAAGGAATATCCTTTTCTGTCTTAACTCGGACAAATGGCCAAGAAAACTCCCATGTTACTTCCAAAATGACATCGTTCTCTATGGAAATCTAAAAATCAAGCAACGGTATAGGAATCAATCCAAAAAAATTCACTCATTAAGTACGAGAATAGAATGATTAACTATATAAGTAGCCATCAAATCGTGTCTTTTATTCTAAGAAATATTCCATGGATTTTAAAAATATATTATTATTAAATTCCCCTTCTTTCATACTACAAGCGTACGGACCAATCTCTTTATACTTTGAACACTCTTTCATAGTAAAAACTAACTCATGTATTATGTTTTAACTTCTCGAATCACCAAGATCACTAGTTCATATGTTTGATCATATCTATATTAGCATGTATTGTTACTATTTAGCACTTTAGATTGATAGGTATCGTGTATCCTAACCATTGCAATTTTAATAAGAGTTTTCTTTTTTTTTCAAGGTATAATATTTGCTAATATATGTGAGCATATATTAGTTGAGGTAACTTGTATATCATCATTTAAAATTAATCGAGGTATGCTGATATAAATATATGATGACATATTCCTCTCTAATTTAAGGTGACTACATCAAATAGCCCTTTAACAAATTAAACTCTAGGTTGTTCCTCTTTTAAGTCACAGTTAAGGTAATCTTCTCTATCAAGGATTCTCTACTTGTTTGTACATGTATATAGATTATAGTTTGTACTTATACTTATAAACGTATTCATTCTCATTAAATTGCCATCAATACCTTCTTTGAGAATTAATCTTGTAGCTAAACCTTTAGAAGCGTTTCATCTTTAATTAATGTTAAGATGGATAATNTGCCCTTAAGGCATAATAGGTAGAATTATCCCTAAAGACCCAGAAGGTAAGTTAGTCCACTTAGGGCTTACTTCGACTTAGGATGACACCTAAGAGATTATGTCATTTAAGGAAGGCATTTACTCTTATTCCAATTCCTAAGGATCCATATACCATTTAACCTTTGCTAGTGGATTCAGTTTCCTGTTGTTTAAGTTGTGTCAAAATTTGAAGTCTCCCAATTCTATAACTTAGGGAATTCCTCACCTAACATACAATATTTTACTGGTGGGGCCATGGCCTTGGGATCCTCACGAGAAAATAAGTACAATAGACATTCAGAATTTACAAAATGTTCATGGGTATACAAGAGGGGTATTACAGTTTTAAACCTATGGTAGATACCTTAGATTAAAGACATAATACTTGGGTTGACTTAAGGCTAGCGTAGTCCATATATTGGACCTTACACTTAAACGCTACCATTGTAATATATTAAGCCTTGCTATGATGTCTACGTTGTCATGTTAATGGTGATAGGAAAAAGGGGGGAAAAACTATATCATATGGTAGAAAGCATGTGATAGCAGGGTTTAAGCCTTCATGTGGGAACTGGCCTTACAAAGCAATGCAACGAAACCTAAACTATGGAGAGTTGGTTTTGTTTGGCATTAATGCTTTCCAGTTGGTGCACTCAATTCTCTTGGAGAAGGCTGACAACCTTCCCTTAGGATTGGCTCACGATGGTTGTGCATTGTGTTTGTCATTTGGGGTTTTTGCACTTTGACTCTACGCAGCGGGAAGACCATGGAGGCGACCCCCAGACTGTGAGGTATACTTCATTTAGTTTATATGCCTGCACATTGTTTGGTGCAATGTTTGTTAACGTGGCCATACTTCTCATCCCCACTTTTGCTTGTGTTTCCAGGTGCCGAAAGGTAATGAGGAGTTGCATGGCTTCAACTCTGTTGGATCCAAGCATTTGCAATCATGGCCATGGTAAGCCTATGAGAAAGTCTCTACTTGCTACCTCTCGACCCTATTGGGCAGAATACACATATATTTGTTACTTGGTTTGGGTTTTATGCTCTGGGTTTCGATGTGGAGTTTTTTAAATTCACCTTTAGCATATGATTATAGACTTGGATTTTGAACAATGTTTTAATGGCTTCGGTCGTGGAGTGAAATCGCACTCCCTCTGGTTCTGTGTATACATTTTGGGTTTGTAAATTTAAACAATGGTTTGGGCCTTTGATCCATGGGCTACACCATTTCTTGCAATTTTCCACAGCCCATTGGTATGCCCGTAGACTTCATTTTTGGCTTTGGAAGCGACTGTGTGGAGACACTGCTTTACCATACTATGTATGATGTTTATACTCCGCGATTTTAATAAAGGAATCATGTCATTTTGCTTACTGTGTTGTAATGTATGTGCTATGTTTTGGTTTATTCGTTTGGTTTGGACATAGGCATTAACTTTTGTTTGAGGTCTGTGTGTTATGTAAATTTTAATGGCTTTAATATGTGAACATCGTGGGTGGTTGAGAGGCCAATCCGTGAATGTATTAAGCCTTCTCCATCGTGGTTGTGATAGTCTTGGTGTTATTTTATTACTGTAGATAACTTAATGAATAGGGTAGGGGTGATTCGTTTAGCAGAGTAGTTGTTTCTTAAAACTTTCTGTGTAATTTATATGTTGGTCGAGGCCATGCTGTAGCGAAATCGTAGCTTGCCTAACAGCATGGTAGTGGTTTGAAAGATTATTGCCCACATACATATTATGTATAGTGTGGCCTTAACGTGTATGCAAACGAACCTCATAGGGTTTGACTTTTGTTTGGATTATGTAATGATTTGTATTTTATAAAATAAAAGAAATTGGGCTTGCATGCCCACAAGATTCGATTCTTGTTCCTATTTGAAATACATGGGTTATAGTATGATTTTGATGGTATTTTAATATGCTATGATTACTATATAATTTGTATTATTTAATTTGGTTATGGTAATGTTTGATGAGTTATTTAATTTTGTTTATGGTTATGTATAGGTGCAAAAGTTAGAACTGTGGATTCTTTTGTATGAATTATGATCAAAGAATTGTAAAGGACCACATGGATGGTCATGATGCCTCCTCTCATTATTTATAATTTTGTTTCGTTTATGTGGAGTATTTTTAATGTAAATTTGTAATATGGATACAAACCTTGAAAGGTCCTTAATGATTTGATTTGCTTTGTTTTAGATATAATATATTCTTAGTGAATTTAATTTATAATCTATTTCTGTTACTACATAGTCTAATTTAGCATTCTGGTTTATTTTAGTGTTGAACTAATTCTAATTAAAACTTGAAACAAGCCTCTGCTCACAAATGTAATATGTCAGCAAAGTACTAAAACCCAAGGAACAAATAATTACACTAGTGATAGCAAAACATAGTTATAGTAAGCATAAACTATATACATGGAATAATACAGAAACAATCTTACGGATACAAGCCCTGTAATATACAGTATGTATTAAAACTTAAAGCTTAGGGTTAGCATTTTAAGAATATAGACCCTAGCACATTATTAACCAGAGAATCAAATCAACAAGGTTAGTATATGAATTGAAATCATTCCACCTAGTATAAACAAATAGGAAAAATAAAATAAGAAGTCAAGGGTTTCATACCTAAACTTGAAGCTCTGATAATGGCTGAACTTGCACACTCAAATAACCAGCATTAACAATTCAATGCATATCTCACCTTTGTTTGATGACCAAATCACTAGGGAGCTACCATTCTTGGTTTTAGTATGGATCCCTCCAAGCTAGACTCCAACATGCAAGTAGCTTAGAGCTCCTAACGTAAGGTTTCCTATCTATTGTATCAGATATGGATCAGTTCTCCTTTTTCCTTTGAGGAAATATTTCTTCAATAATTTACTTGAGAGAAAACGGGCAGAAAATTGACTCCTCTAATGATAGAGCAGAACTCGAAGCCTTTCCTTGGCTTGAGTCTTTATAGACAGACTTTTGAGTCAAAGGGATAGTTAAATCAAGAAACCTTGGTTTATTGATTTAACCCTTTTCAATTACTTTGGATAATTATTAATATTTCCACTTAGGAACTTTTTATTGGTTCCTAGTTTGACTTTTATAGACATTATACTATTTATTAATCTTTCATAATAAATAATAATTCATGGAGCTCTTCTTCTTTCTTTCATTTATTTGTAATATTTGTATATTTAATTCTTTATACCTAACATGTATAAAGTACATAATAACATAACACTTTATCAACATTTGTCTCTCAGCATCATATACCATGATCCCTAGACTTAATGACACTTCTTCATTAAGGTCAAGTAGGTAGATGTTTTAGGTCTACTATGGTAGGTAACTCTAAACATCCTTGGAAGTTCGATTTCCCTCGTATAATGTTGTAGCTCTTCAATACTTCGATGAGAATACAGAAATTCAAAATTTCATTTAATCACTTATAAATAAGTATGATGAGATCAATATTTTTCTCGAGTCGTTTTCACTTGAAATTTATTAAATTATTTTTAGTAACCCCTAGCACTTACCAAAGCCCATACTCAATGCCTATAGGAGGTAGCTACAAACATAGTGCAATTACAGATCTTTTTCTCAACACTAAATGCTAGGATGTACTTGTATGATACACCTAGGGATGCAATGGCCAAGGATCCGATGCTCCAGAGCTTATGCTCAACATCAACATGGAAGGATCCAGGGCTTATGCCCAACACATCCAATTATATATTCATGTGTTCTAGAGCTTCTTGTTCAACACAAAGGTAAATACTCACGTGGTCCAAAGCTTCTTGCTCAACACAATTCATCAATCACTCAAGTGTTCGAGATCTCCTTGCTCAACACAAAACATCTCGTCAATCATGTGCTTCAGGGTCCACGCCCAACACAAACAAGCATATACATATATCATCAATAACTGGCATACGCCCAATATATAAAACAAATCATCATGTTCATATGTAGTGGGGTCTTTGACCCAATATAAAATAAAACATCAAGATAATCATTCTAATCAAAAGGCACATGCCTATAAGTGTTAGGTCCAAAATTGAGGATATTACACATGGCATATGAAATATGCCATGGAAATATTGTTATTTATAAAGCCAAGATTTGTCGTTAACAAAATAGTTTAAACCTATTAAGAGTAATAAAAGTACATGTTACTATGCTTAGTAAATTAAATACATAGTAAAGGTATGTCACGACATAAACAGATCTAAATATTTACACCATGAATAATAAGTGTTGGTAAGATAACAAGTTTGTTTCATACAAATAATAGGTATGATAGTGACCTTGTCACTAACACAAGTGTGTAAAGAACAATACTAATAACTAGTAAATGTCGCTAGTGGCAAGCATGAGAACCAGTGGCTAAACGTTCAGCACTCCGTAATAAATGTTCTGTTGCTAAGTATACCTGCAAGTAATGAAATAAGAATGCATTAGTTCAAACAAAACTAAGTAAGCCTGCTAGACAAGTAGAAACTTTTACCTCTCACACACTTACATGGGAGAACTAGTTTTGCCATTCCACCCACTTTGGTTCCAAAAACAAAGTTAAGTTAGAACCATGTATACAACGGTAAACACATGTAAAATAACAATGGAGCACATAATCAAAGTATATAACATACACAATGATGTGTAACCATAAGAATAACATAGTAATCAACATTACGACACCATAAGTAAACACAGTAAACATAATAATAACCATAACTGAAGTAAGGAAGTAGGACGTAAGAACAACTTACGGCATATCAGCAGTACAATAGAGTATGACACATTCAGGAAGTTCAATACTGTTTGAATTAGGTGGTGTTTAACTCTAGCCTAATAAAAAAAACATTTTCAATTTTTGCGGACATTACATATAGCCTCTATTAAAAGAGACTTGAAAAAGGTTTTTGATATGACATTTTTTGGATTACTACATTATTGTTTAGGAATTGAAGTATATCAAAAACCAAATCACATTTTTATTTCTCATAAAAAATATATTGTAGAGTTATTGAGCAAATTTGGTATGGCTGATTGTAAATTTGTTCCTGCTCCAATGGAGAAGAATCTGAAGCTTACTTCAAATGAATGTAGTGCATTTGAAGTTCCAACAAAGTACAAGCAACTTGTTGGAAGCTTAATTTATCTTACTACTACTTTTCCTCACATAACCATTGGTATAGGAATATTTAACATGTTTAATGCATCACCCTATGAACCACATGTCATTCAAATGCATCAAAAAGCTTGCTCAAATATTTAAAATGCACTCATTATTATGTCATCAAATATTCTAAAGTTTCACACTTCCATGTGAGTGGTTATGCAGATTCTAATTTTAACAAAGATAGAGAGCATGTGGTGTCTACCTTATGTTGATTGTGGAACCTTGGATCAACTACAATTAATTGGAGATGACAAAACAAATTTGTTCCTACTACAACTGAATCTAAATAAGTTGCAGGAGGTGAAGGCAGAAAAAAATCATTTGGATTTGGAAAATACTTAAAGAATTGCAAGAGAAACAAATGACTTCAACCTCTCTTTTTGTTGACAACTCTTGTGCAATTCAATTGTCCAAGAATCCAAAATTCCATGATTGAAGCAAACATATCAACACCAAATATCACATGAGTCGACATGTTGAGGCCAAAACCATCATTTAACACATTGTTCTACTTTCGAGAAAATTGCATATATCTTTACAAAAACATTGGGTGTAATTTTTTTGAAATATTCACAATATAACTTGGCATGTAATATGTCCCTTAATATTAAAAGGTGAATGTTGAATAATCATTCAAAATTTCATTGTAAATAACATAAATAACATTTCAGTTATTAATTAATAAATTCTAATTTATAATCTTATTATTGAACTATAAATAAAAAATTTCATTTTCTTTATATGTAATACTTTTGTTTCAAATCATATACAATGATATACTATATTCTTCACCCTCGATCAGAAATCACTCTCAAACACTTAGCACAAGATACATAATGGACTTTTTTGTCAATGCATTTATCCTCCTACATCCTCCTATTATGCATGGATCATTTTCATCTATATCCTCCTATTGTGCATGAATCATTTTCATTGGTATGAGATTTCAAAATTGATTCTCAACATAAAACAAATTAATTTTACCCATCGAAACATTTTTATACTTTTATTGATTGTCTTTATACTTTTCTAAACGTTAATTATTAACATTCTCTAACTTAAAAATATCTAACATTATCTTACAACAATTTCTACCATTTTATACTTAATAATTGGTCTCAATATGCTTAATAAATACCAAGTATTTAGATTAAAAACAGCGCCATTTTACAACAATTGGTCTCAATATGCTTAATAAGATTTATTTTCTATATATGCCTTAAAGGGTATGTCAGTCTTATGGCCATGTCCAAACCAGACGATAAAACTGTCACCATAGATTTAAATTTTCACAATTTTCACCGCTCTTTTGTGCTTGCTCTATGCTGTAAAAACCTGAGCACTAACCTTAGCATAATTTCAAAATTCAAACGTTTAACCGTTTTCAACGGACAAACCGTTCACAATATAAAGCTGAGAGAATGAGAGCGAGGCAATTTGTGCCACATCACATTGTGTTCTTCGCTATAGACCTTCGATTACAGTTTTAGAAGGGATTGTTCTTTCGATTCTAAGAGGCGGAGTTCTCTGTCCTTAGTCCTTCCGGAATTCATCCGTATCATGGGAAGCTGCTTTTCTGTCCCAAATGGAAGCAGCGATGATGATGACGATGATGATGTTGGAAGCTTAATGTCCTATCTCGGCAGACCTGCTTTACAGTCTGGTCCGAATTCCATACAAGCAATGGTCACCAAAGAAGATTTTGTACGCACACTGCAAGGTAGTTCTTGTTATTGGGTGTACGCAAGGTTTTCAAACCAACAGAGATTGCTGGCCCAATGCCTCTATGTTCTTGACATAAAAGAGGAAACCTATCTACGCCTTCCCGGTCATCAATCTGTGGACACCTACTGCGATAATGCGAGTTCCGTCTTGGATTATAATCTATATACTATAGGTGGTAAACAAGGCCCATTTATTTCTAGTCGCGTATACTTGTTTGATCCACTCTTGCATAAATGGTCTGATACGAATCCCAGCGCGGTGGCCAGGCGATCGGCCATTGCGGCCTCTGCTGATGGAAAAGTTTATGTGTTTGGAGGGCACAATGTAGAAATCCGTGATTGGGCTGAAGTGTACGAACCGTCTAGCAAGAGATGGGCGGCTATTCCAGTCTCTCAAGCCCTAACAGATGCTCTTGACAATGGTCTTTCCCCACTTCGCGCATCTGCCGTTCTTGGAAACAGAATAATTCTAAGAGGATCTCGTACCGGCATTGTATTCGACCCGACGTCAAATTCTTGGATTCCCATTTCAGAGAATTTGATCACAGGCTGGTGGAAATGCACCAAGGCAGCTGTTGTGCGAAACATGTTAATTACTTGTCATTGTCATTATACCCCACAACATGAAGTATTTCAACTAACTATCGGGGTTTATGATTCCGGCCAGGATGTTTGGCTTCCGCTAGAAGGGATTGACAACAGCTTTCACGAAAATGCATCTAGATCTCAGTTCATGTCAGTCAATGGGAAGCTGGTCATATATCATATGTGGGAGCCAGATGATTTAAGATTCTCAGTAATTGAGATCAATGGAAAACTTCGGACATCTGTTAGGGCCACTCTTCTTTGGCAATCCCAGTTTCCCATATCAAAGATAATCAACAACGGTAATATTCCTTCACTACCGTTTTTAAATAAATTTTAATCGATAAATTATCAACGTACAATTCAAATTATTTTCGAAATTATTAATGCTTTCTCTATTTTCAGGTCTGAACATCAATCGTGGAATTCTTCGTAAAAGCGTGCACGAACCAAGCTTGCTTGAAGCATTAAGAGCGAATGATTTGTGAAATTAAAAATTCAACGGCCAGCTTCCTCCTTGATGTTGATGTGGCGGTGAATGGTTCGTCCATGTATTACCTGATACTGAGGTTTTATTTCTTAGCTGATTGAAAATATCTGACGTAGTAAATGACTCTTGATCTCAGCGAAATTATAGCATACCGTGGATGCCAATTCTGTGATGCATATTCAAAATCTTTTTAAAGAACTTGAAACGATGTTCTCTTCGGATAAATAAATGTTGTTCTATATATAATATTTTTAATGAAATTGAAACCATGTTCTCTTCGGATAAATAAATGTTTTTCTGCATAAATTTACATATAATGACAGTTCAGCATTTTGTTTTATTTTGAAGGAAATATAGCATAGCATGTATATTCCCTGATGTATATTCTAAATCTTTTTAATTTTGAAACCAGGTTCGCTTTGGATATATCAATATTGTTCTTCATAAATTTATATAAATTTATATATAATGACAGTTTAGCATTTTATCTTATTTTTAACTGCATTACAGTCGGCTTCTTGAATGAAATAATCTAATGTTATATGACAATATTACAAAGTTCATATAAGGAAAATGTTATGTTTATGCTATTTCTTTACAGTATTAGCTATCAACTTCTTGATTAAAGAGTCATAAAATATTTTAGAGGCTATTGAGGCAATTAACCGCTATTCATATTAAGTAATTTCATGTTCAAACGATCCGATGTTGTATTAATTTCATGTTCATGTCTGTTACAATAATCTGTCTTTAATTCCGTTGCGTGCCTTTTTTATAACATGGATAATTTTTTACAATAATCACATGAAAAAAGAAAGAATTGCTAATATTTATTTTTTATTAAATTCTTTTGGCAAGAATTATAACGTTTTCTGGCTTATATTGAATTATAATGTTTTCTGGCTTATATTGATTGATTTACCTTGCCAAATTTTATGTTGGATATAAGGCTAATATTTTCCCTTTAAAGCCATGTAAACAACTTTTATATCTTCCAAATAAATGGTCAAGGACTCTGGAAACCTGTGAAGTCCGCATATATAAATCGACAGTTTCTTCTTTTTTTTTTGTGGTGATAACACCGCAAATATTAGCCAGATCGACTCTACTACGAGGGTTTTCCGTTCAATTTGAGCTAAAACGCATGGAGTTCCTAGAAGAGCTATTCAAACTCCGGAGCAGGGAAGATAATGAACTTAAATGTGTAGAATCCTTCCTCTCCCACTCTATTTTTTATGAACTCAAATGTGTAGCAACCTCCTCCCCTGTCTATTTTTGGTAAGGTTATATATAATCAAGTTAGTTTACATCTTTTTATGGTGCAACTAGATACTTTCCCACTCCTATTTGAGAGATGCCATTTGTGATTTCAAAGTTTGTTGATGTATTTGTGATTTCAAAGTTTGTTGAAAATGTTACCATCTACAATGAATTAATGATTTGTTATATCAACTCAAAAGGAGAATGTTCTTTATAAAATTGAATTTCATGGTTGGATTCCAGGAAGGTTGCATGCTGCTTTAAAAACTAGTATTTGCTTACATGACCACTTAGTTATTCCTTTTTCCTCTTGTGACCTTTAAACATCATTTTAAGGACACTTACGATTGTCACCTAGTATTTTTGTTTCTATATATATCTAGATGATATCCTTATTTTAAGCCACATCAAGTAATTTTCTTTTAGGAAAATTTTAGTGATGCAATAAGGGTTACCCATTAATTAGGAGGGCATTCAACTAGACATGTAAATATTTAAGCACTTGACACCTATCTTAAACCTTCCCTTGAAGACATTCCTAGGAAATACAATTTTTTATTTATAGTTTGCATTTCACTTCTCAAACGTTGTTTGTCCTTCAACTAGATTTCTAACATAATAACCTTCACATGGAACACAATAGTCGATTTCCACATCTTGCTACAAAAGGTTCATAGTTTGTTATGGGTGCGTGCAGGAAAATGGTTCCACTTTTTAGTGCCTCTCTATAAATCCAAAACGCAAGTCTGAAAACAAAATCTATAAGGCATATGTGTTATAGATGGTTTGGTTTGGAAAAACCCGAACCTAAAATCGAAGCAAAAGCTGGTTACACTATATCACAAGTGGGATATATCGCACATGCATTTTGGAAGAGTTCCAAATTGCAAGTGTGATATATCGCAAGTGTGATTTGTGAAACTAAAAAAAATAAAAGGGAGGGCCACGACCTTTATTTGTTTATTTTGCATTGCAAGCTGCGAAGAACGGAAGGAAGATAGATCGGAAAGGTGTTTGAGCTTGCATGCAATTTGGAGGGTGCATTTTGAGGGAGTATATCGACAAGGTTGAATGCAATGGAAGCTAAGAGTGGCTTTGATTTTTTGGTTTTGGATTAGGAAAGAATTGGTTTGAGTTTTTGGTTTTGGATTAGGTAAGAATTGCTTTGATTTTTTGTTTTAATTTAATAAATTTTTAATTAAAACAAAGAATGAAATATTAATTCATTTTAAAATTTGTTGTTTTTATATTAACAGAAAACACAAATCCTGAATAAAATGTCCAAAATCCAACCATCAATAACCCAAACCCAAACCCAAATTCAAACACCCAACACATGGAGGAGGAACACAATAAGAATTATGAAATTCTTGCTTGGTTGGGTGCATTGAGATGCCTTAGCTCAACTTTTAGAGGGGGGAACCACATAAGATGGTCATTGGGAGAGGCACTAGATAACATTACAAATACAATTTCTAATTCCCAGGGAGCACTACACAACATTAGCTCCTACAGGGATTCCCAGAAGAAATACTATTCCACTAGGTTGAGCTAGAAATATGTAAAGAAATTAAAGATAACAAAACACCTAGTTTTTTCACTATTCTTAGACCCTAGCACTGGATTGGTTCCTCCCACGAGTCGACCACATGTTTCTATAGACTAGTGCGTATAACCAAATATTAAATCCAACTGGATGGATCATTGGTACATGGTCTTTGATGAATACCCTCATTAGAATAGAGACACCCCATTCTATTTCCTTGGGAAATTGTATGCCAATTTTATCTAGGATAAACACGTAAATTAATTTTATATTTTAGAGTTTTGGGGGGTAGGATGTTAGATTTTTATCATTCAATCCAGCATTATCTTAGGATCTTTAACTGAGAGAATAAAAAGCACATCAATCAAACACAAGGGACAATGGACACAAATACTTTCCTCGGGGAAACCATAAAGGAGAAAACCCCACAACTTCCCCAGAGATAGAATCAGCACCAAAAGTAAAAACCCCCAAAAACAGTAAGATGATCTCTCGATAGCAGTAGTCTCTCTCTTCTCTCAACAACTTCTCTCTCACTCATGCGCCCCAGTGTGTGAGTGTGTCTGTGATAAATAGAGAGCCTCACTCTCTATTTATATTATTTCATTCACTTAATATCCACTCCAACATGTCGGCCTCACTTAACAATTACTTACTAAAGCCGACATATCTAGGAATGTCTAATAACCCTAGTGCCCCAGAACTTGTGGGGACATTGCCCCTCTGACCAAGAAGGAGGGTTATCCTTAACACAACGGTGGGGACTATTTCCCCGACTTACAATAACTCACCTAGGGTCGACTTCTCTAGGATAGTCTAATAACCCTAGGGCCCCACAACTGTGGGGACTTTAGCCCTTGAACAATAGGAGGGTTACCCACAATGGCTTGACATGACTTATTTACATTATTGAATCTCCTGATAGGCACATCGGGGCATGACATGACTTCAATACATTACAGATACTTCCCAGAATAAACATCAAGGTACAATACATAAGATATACAGGTGAATACATTTCAAAGTTACAAATACATCAACACTCCCTCTTAACTAGGAAGGTATTCTCTTGACACAATTTGTCAGCACAAATCTTCTTCTCTGTATTAACTGGATCATCTCGTCATCTTCATCTTCAAGTAATTTTTATATTGAAGTCATATTCATCTTCAAGTTATTTTCATCTCCAAGTCATCTTCATCACTGGATCTCGATCATTACTTGAGATGGATCACCATCAGTAGATCTCAATCATCACTCGATATGGATCATCTCAAGGACATCATTACTCGATCTAGATCATCATTGCTGGATCATCACTGCTAGATCATCATCACTGGACCTAGATCATCACTCGATCTGGATCATTACTGCTAGATCATCATCATTGGATCATCATCACAGGTGCTATCTCTTGATTCTTCTTATCACAGGAACTTCTACAGAACCAACCCTTTTTCATGCTAGTTGTAGGCCTAGCCTCCATGTAGGACTTCTTCAGTGCTTACATCTGACCGTAAGTCAGAATGGCCCGCCCAGCACTTACATATAACCATGAGAGGAACACATCCAACACCATGTCAGAAAGGAACACCCAGCACTCACATCTGACCATGCGGGAACACATCCCACAAACCTGTCAGAAAGGCCCAGCACTCACATCTGACCATGCGAGAACACGTCCCACAACCCTGTCAGAAAGGCTGAGCACTCACATCTGATCATGCGGGAACACATCCCACAACCTTATCGGAAAGGCTCAACACTCACATCCGATCATGCAAGAACACATCCCACAACCCTATCGAAAAGGCTTATCACTTATATCTAGCCATGTAGGAACACATAATGTGACCATGCTATAAGGGCTTTGCACTTACATGTATCCATGCGGGAACACATCCTGCAACCATACTAGAAGGGCTCTACACTTCCATCTAGCCATGATGGAACACATCCTCTTGCAACCATGCTAGAAGGACTCTGCACTTACATCTAGCCATGATGGAACACATCTTGAAACCATGCTAGAAGGGATCTGCACTTACATCTAGCGAGTTGGGAACACATCTTGCAACCATGCTAGAAGGGCTCTCAACCCTAAGTTGAGGATTCCTGGTAACTAACCATGTGCCTCCATTCTCCCAGAGAATGGCATCAGCCCTTATATCTGATCAAGTGGGAACACATCCCTCAATCACATCATAATGTCCCTACACTTATATCTGATCATGTGGGAACACATCCCTCAATCACATCAAAATGGCCCTTAGCCACATACTAAGTATTCCTGGTAACTGACCAGGTGCCTCCATTCATAGAATGGCATTCAACACTTATATCTGATCATGTAGGAACCAATCCTATATTCACATCAAAATGGCTCAGCACTCACATCTGACATGGAAGGAACCAATCCTCTCACCATGACAGAATGGCTCAGCCCTTACATCTGACCATGGAAGGAAAAAATCCTCTCACCATGTCAAAATGTCTCACGGACTCATCACTTCCCCTTGGAAGGAACCTTGATCTGGAGAACACCAAGATTCTCCCTGAAGTACTCAAACTTCACTCTGGCTAATGGCTTCGTCAACACAGCAGTTGTCTATTCGTCCATCGCAACATACTGGATCTTTACTGCTCCTCTATACACCATATCCTTGATATAGTGATATTTGATCTTGATATGCTTTGACTTGTCATGGAACACTAGGTTCTCCGACAACTTCACAAAACTCTGATTGTCGAAATATATACAAGTAGCATCCAACTGGAGATCAAATAAATCAAACAGTAGCTTCCTCGGCCATACTACCTCACAACTACCTGAACAGGATATAACATACTCTACTTCAGTTGTACCCAGTGCCACACAGGACTACTTCCTTCTAGACCAATAGATCACACCTGATCCCATACTGAAGCAACACCCTAAATTTCTCTTCCTATCGATGGCACTGCCTACCCAATCTGAATCAACATAGCCTTCCAGGTTAATCTTTTGATTCACCTCATACTTGAGCCCATAATCAACAGTACCATTCAGGCACCTCACTGCATGCTTTGCAACCATTAGGTGAACATGTCTCAATGTGGTCACAGGAAAGCAAATATCTGGTCTTGTATTTTTCAGGTACATTAAGGAACCAATCATCTTGACGATACATCGTAGCATCAACCGTCTTTGATGAAGCAACACTCAATAGCTTCTGTTTCTATGCCCTAGTTGTGGTAATTTCCTTGCACTCCATCATCTTGAACCTATTTAGGATCTCTACTACATACTTCCCTTATTGTAGGGATATTCCATTCACATTCTGCCACACCCCCATGCCTAGAAAGTTGTGCATCATATCCAAGTCCTTCATCCTAAACTTCGCAGCAAGTCTCCTTCTTGCAACTTCTGTCAAGAATAAGTCATCGACATATAACAGGAGCATCACTGGTCATCCACCTTCAACCTTAATGAAAAGGTTGGAATCCTCTTTACTCTCAGTAAAGCCTAGAATCACCAGTAAGCTATCCATCCTATCGTACCATGTTGAACCTCAAGATCTTCTGTAGTCACTCCCTCTGAAGTGAATCATTATATTCCCTCTGTCTTTTATACTCTATGCACTCTTTTCATGAGAAGCCTCATGCTACAAATCTTGCCTTGTATCCCATGATGTTTCCATCTACTGCATGATGGAACTACAAACTTCCCTTCATGTATCGATACTGCATCCTAGAAATCATTCTTCTTGAACTGTTCTTCCCTTTCTTCTTGGTTACTTCTTCATAGCTATAAGGTTCTGCATCAATTATGTCACTGCATTCATCATATTATTCTTTATTTGTCATCACTTGTTCTTCGGAACAAGTCTCATCCTTCTTTTCTTGTAGATGATTATGTACACGATCTTTCCTACAAGTCAAATTCATTAGTTGTATGGTTAGAAACATTTCATAAGGCATATTCATAATGGAAAATTCTTATGCATAAATATATGATCATGCAACAATTTTAGCCAAGACAACATTCATCCATATATCATAGAAACGTTTCTAGATGCTTTCCATCTCCAAGAGGATAGCATTGAGATTGTACACTAATCCAATATGCCAGCAAAGAGGTTTCATTCTAGATAAGTAGCAATAGAGAGTTGTATAGCACCATGAGCTACTTACCCATCACATGCATATTAGTAGTATACTGTCATTAATGAAAACATTCTATCATGCATAATACATCAACTGAATATAAACAAATGCATAACAAAACAATATCATGAAATGACAATTGAATACTTATCTTTATTTGTTTCGTGGGTATACTCCTTCTTGAGCCTTTAGCTTTATCATCTTCTTCATTCATAATAGCATCGTTTCCTATCCAAATGCTAAGATGGATAAGAGGTTCTTCAAGAATTGAGTTCTTCATATTCCTCATCGCTTGAGGTATCGTCTTTGGATCATGAGAGATTGATCTTCAGTTTCTCCCATCTTCTCTTTTATTATTATGAACCTAGCTTATTTTCCTTTCGACACACATTCCTTCAATGAATGAATCCCATGATCCTGGGAGGCCATTCAAGGTGGCTATCACCACTTTTGCATTCTCCACTTCTTCTTCTACTACTACAAGTCGTTCTTTGATTTGAGAGACTCTCGTAAAGTATGAATGTATGGTCTCTGCATTCTGGATCTTCACATTCTTCAACTGTTTTCTCAAAGTAATATTCTGATTTATGTTCTTCCCTTCAAATAGCTTGGTCAAGGAATCAAACATCTCTTTTGGCATCTTTAGGGAATACACTTGTGGTATAAGGTGATTCGTGATTGAATCAACAATGATCTTCTTGGCCTTGACCAAGTTCTTCATGTGTAAGGATTTTAGCCTCATCTCTCTCTAGAACTGGAACCTCTCTACTTATGTAGGTGTCCAATTCATTTTCTTCAGAGAGATCATATACTTCCATGCTTGGAAGTTATCAAATTCCCCAAGCTTATCATCAAGCTGATGTGATAGATCACTTTGAAATGAGAACCTCAAATGAAAATATCAAAGGATTAGATCTTATCGATTTGAGGTGTTCGTCCTGGTTCCGGAGCTAGCTGATCTAGATTTTGTTAGAGAAACCCTAATTTTCAAAACTTGGAATCTTTTAGATCTGATTGGATAGAAAGATAGACCTCTTCAAGGAAAGATATCCAATGTACTCCTTTTCTGAAAACAGTGGAGGGAAGCTCCCTGAACAGGAAGCCCTAGTTTTCCAATTTCTTCTACAGAAATGTCTGATACTATTTCTGTGATATCTCCGCAATTACTACTACTCTGTGTTTGAAAATTTGCACTAAGGTATCCTCGCCTATCTATATTCTAATACCATAGGTTTCCTCAGAATTGGTTTCACCAATTGGGACTTATGATTGTTTTCCCAAGGTGACATGTTTCAGGACTGTTCAACATAGCAAAGTTGCACGAACTTCCATGCATCACTATTTAATATTCGAGGTATGAAAATTCTACCACATAAATTACACTCCATGCATTTTCTGCAACATCTTCAGCAATCTCATTTGGACCTTTGTAGCGTGAGATATATCAATTCTCCCCAGGTGTCATGTTTAGAGGTGAATCGTGGAAGAGGCTGGAACCCTAACTTGGAGGGATCGTATCACCTGTAATATAACAATTCTATGGCTGAAATTTAGAAACTATGTAAAATTGGATTTTAGCTTTGGCCTATGAAGTTTTCAGCACCAGAACATTCTCCAATCCCAATATATAGCGAATGTACCAAAACTTATCAGTTTTAGTATTTAGGGTTTTTCCAGCCCGGGATCAAACTAGGGTTTGACTTTCCTGAAGTTTCACCCACCCAAAAATATTGACTCGGGTCTCTAAACTTCACTTTTGATCAGGAGATCAATCCTATGCCAGGCTCACTCAAAAATTCCTCTTCTGTAAGAAGCCCTAATTTTCCGCACCAAAAACTGAAAATGTTTGGAATCAAATTTTGCTTCGACAAAAAGATGTGCCCTTCAATGGAGAGTCACCATAGCATGCTTTGCTGATGGATTGTGGAGAGAGACCCAAAATTTAAGGATCCTTAGCTTCTGCAACTACACAATTTCTTCTTCTCAGGTTATCTCTGATACCATGTTAGATTTTTATCATTCAAGCTAGCATTATCTTAGGATCTTTAACTCAGAGAATAACAAACACAACAATCAAACACAAGAGACAATGGACACAAATATTTTCCTCAGGGAAACCATAAAGGATAAAACCCTGCAACTTCCTTAGAGATAGAATCAGCACAAAAAGTAAAAACTCCAAAAAACAGTAAGATGATCTCTCGATAGCAGTGGTCTCTCTCTTGTCTCAACAACTTCTCTCTCACTCATGCACCCCACTGTGTGAGTGTGTGTGTGATAAATAGAGGCTCACTCTCTATTTATATTATTTTTTTCACTTAATGTCCACTCCAACATGTCAGCCTCACTTAATAATTACTTACTAGAACCGACATCTCTAGGAAATTCTAGTGACCCTAGTGCCCCACAACTTGTGGGGACTTTTCCCCTATGACCAAAAAGGAGGGTTATCCTTAACAAAATGGTGGGGACTATTGCCCCGACTTATAATAAATCACCTACGTTCAACTTCTCTAGGATATTCTAATAACCCTAGGGCCCCACAACTACGGGGACTTTAACCGTTGAACAATAGGAGGGTTACCCACAATGACTTGACATGACTTGTTTACATTATCAAATCTCTCAATAGGCACATTGGGGCATGACATGACTTCAATACATTACAGACACTTCCCGGAATAAACATCGGGGTACACTACATAAGATATACAGGTCAATACATTCCAAAGTTACAAATACATCAACATGGGAGATGAGATACCCCAAGAAGGGGAGAGGGCTGATCCAAACCATGTGCGACAACCTCCACTCACACCAAAGCCCCCTCCTTTATATTATTCTGCAAGTCCTATGATTGATGACACACATGAGGCATTATTCCAATTGGCAGATACACTAGTTCGACATATGACTATTGTCGAGGGAAATGTAGGCCAAGGGTTCGGCTCATCTAACACTGGCCCATCTAGGGCTAGCACATCTAGGGTTGGACCATGACACATAGAGGATACACTTAGGTCTCCAAACCCTACCATATCTAGAGATCACACTGGACATGCAAAGGGTTGAGAGTGTCATGTCACGCAACATCCTTGCAAAACTTGTCAAAACATATGCTATGGGCCTTCTTCAGAGTTTCGTGGCAATGGGTTACTCCAATATCTAATTCAAACTCATTCTTCACATATTTTATTATTTTTTATATTACAGTTTTCAATTGTTTCATAAATTAGTTATAATTTAAGTATCTAACACTTTAGGTCTGAACACATTTATAGCTCGTGTCCAATGACACCTTGGAATCCCATACTCCATCCATTGATGCTAATGATATGGATGCAGCGGTCAATGGTTCATATGATTTCGGCACTTCACCATTACTTGTAAGAACATTATTTTTTTATTTATCATCATGATTTATATATTTATAGTAGGGTTTGGCACATTTAATACACTTTAATATTGATACAATATATTTTATGCAGGGTGGGAATGATGAGTATGTTCCATCTAAGACGGTTCCATCATAAGTAGAGAAAGATTCGAAAGTACATGAATGATTTTAATTATTGTTTTAATTATTGTTTTAATGATTTAACATGTATGCTTTTAATTATTTGAAATTTTATAATTGTATCTTTATGTTCTTTTACGTAGGAACATATGTTCAATAGAGTTTCCCACCAAGCAACCTTGCTTGTTGATGCATATGTCCATTGTCTTGGGTCGTTGTTAATTATTGCACCCACTGGTGATCCACCTCTTCAAATCCCTGAGGCATATGTATATCTCGATTATCTTGTATTTATGTCTCCCCAATTTTCCCTCCATGTAGTATAGTTTTCTTTGTACACGCAAGTATATTTTTGGTGCACCCATTGATTTTTTGACATTGACACATATTATTTTATGCATCTTTCTAGTCAGTGATTTGTGCTTGAAGAGCACCCAATCGGGTTCGTTGGTCACCCACGTCTCCCCCACCTAAGAGGTACATGTATGTCTCCCTTTATTTGAAAAAGTCATTGTCACTCCATGTAGTATAGTATTCTTTGTACATGCAAGTATCTTTTTAGTGCACCCATTTATTTGTTGGCATCGGCATATATTATGTTATGATGACTTCTAGTGAGCTATTTGTTCTTGAAGAGCACCAAATCTGGGTCGCTTCTCACCCACCTCCGCCCCTCAGCTTCATGTATGTCTCTCTTTCTTTGAAAAAGTCATTGTACCTCCATGTAGTATAGTTTTCTTTGTACATGCAAGTATATTTTTGGTGCACCCATTGATTTGCTAACATTGACATATATTATTTTATGCATCCTTCTAGTGAGAGAGTGGTTCTTGAGGATCACCCAATCAAGGTCGTTGCTCACCCACCTTTCCTCCACCCAGGTACATGTATGTCTCGCTTTCTTTGAAAATGTCAATTTAAGACATCGACAAATTTTCAAATATTTATATAATTACTTGTCTTATACAGGGTTGTACATGTATTTGATTTCTAGTACCATTTATTTTTTGTAGGATGTTAGTGAGGCATTGACGGTACATGCAGTTACATCGTGGACTACCATCACTTACACGTGGACAGTAACTTAAAGTGTTATATTGGCTTAGAATTTGAACACATGTACATAGAGCTTTGTATTTATTTTCATAGGTTGGTAAACTAACTTACAAATTTTGGTTAATGTGAAGTCTCCGGAAATGAGATTCGATCGTCTTGTGCAAAACTGGGGAACACCATCGAGTAGCCAAAAAAGAAAGATAAACTTCTCAAAATCCATTAATAGTGGCAGTGAAAGGGGGGATAAATAGAATTCATGTATAAGGGGTACATACAGATATACAATATACAATATGATCGACTATTTTGTATTATTTCCATGGCATGCCATTTTTTAAAACATTATATGTACATATAATATAAAGAAAGATTCATATTTATATATATGGTTGGCTTGATATGGGAGCATGATATTTATTATATGCCTTTCAGATATGCTTAACTATGTCTTTAATTAAGTATGTGTTTAATTAAAATGATACTTATTGTGTTTAATTAATATCCTACTAACTATTTAAAGATCTCCAATACTCCAAGGAAGAATGTATGACTCATGCAAGCATCGAACTAATATCAAGTATCCATTAAGTAAGCCACATCTAATATGTAAATATGCCACATACCATCCAAGGGCTAATCATACACCATGTAACCCAAGTGTCATGAAGCACCCTTAAACATGGTGTAAACACTTTTGTAGTAACTTCAAAATCTAAAACTCCCTCTTATAAGGAAAGTGTTTTCACCAATAGAAGTTAGATCCCATTGAAAATCCACTAGACATACTATCTAGTTAGGTCACAATATCTAAAACCTCCAAGAATGTTGACCACGTATGTATATGAAGGAACATAACTCTGCATCATCAATAATTTTCCAAAATCCATCATCCATCAAGTCAACACCATGGGAGAAAATCACTATAGACCACATCATAATTTGTTCACGACATCCTACAAAGATAATCACATCTCCATACAAGGCCAAGACAAATCAAATTTATCGATGAAAATCACATAGATAGAAAACTTCATAAATCAATTCTTAATGAAATACCAATATCATGGTATAATCAACAACCCATGTAGGGATACCATGAACTTTTTAACATCATAACCGCTCTCACACACCTTAAGACCTTCGAAAATCAACACACTAACCAAAGCTAGTTTATGTCTCTCTTTCTAACAGAATTTTCAAGAAAGAGTATCATTAAGGTCAATTCCCTCTACCTAAGAAAATCCAACAACCCTATCCCTATAGTCGAAAACACTCTCATCATTTTCAAGCCTAGAATCAATCTAGATTCTAGAGTGCCTCTATAGGTTCTAATCCTATCTTCATGGCATATCATCATGAATTCTCTACATATGCATCCACAAAAAATAGATGGAGCATCTTTTCTCTCAATGGAATGTACAAGTTGTTGTAAAGAAAAGTTTCCTATGGCTAAGGTTTAAGAGGCCATCAATGTACTGGGGTTGAAAGGTGGATGTATAATGTTCAGAAAGCACATATAGGCAAGTTTTAGAGATTAGAATGGTTCATACCTTGATAAACGAAGGTCGATCCAAGTAGCCCTTCAATTGTCTTCTTGCTCCTCTTATTCCTCTTGCTCCAAGAGACCTGAAAAATGAATTATACCTTCCTCAAACCAATATTACCACATATAAAGAAATGATAATCAAATAAATATGAAATAATAATCTGATTAACATCATCATAAGATCAAAAATAGAGATCCAATCACACATTGAAAAATGATTTGGGAAGAAGAACGACATCACATATTTATTAATCATGAAATGAAGTATGGATATACCTTCTCTTCAAGTTGGGAACCTCACGAAACCTTGATCTCATTCTGTTGCTTCTCTTCTACTAGGAACTCAGTCTCCAAGCTCTGCAACACAAGGAGATAGCTTCTAGGGAAAAGGTGTGGGCAAAGAGAGCTCCAATTCCTCCAGCATAACAATGCAAAGATTCCAGTCTCCTCTCATGGACCTGCCTACCTCTATTTATATGCTTCAGAAGAGATAGGGTCGAAGACAAATTAGTTACAACTGAAGGGTTCAGTTGCATAACTAACCAAACTACCCAAACTTGGAAAAACATATTTTTGACATGAATATGTGGGTTGCAGAAACATTAGTCGCATGTTCAAGGGATATACGTAGATTGCAATGCAAATATTCATGCATGACACATGGGTTGAAATAAAAATAGTCACATTTTCAGGGTATATGCGAGTATTATATAGACAAGTCATGTACAATACGCAAGTTTCCTTAAGGCAACTCGCATATGCATAAAAAATCTCATTTTCGGAGTACTTCTGGACATTTTTAGACTTTGGTGTCTTCTGGAAAGTTTTAGCTGACTCGAATACCTTCAAAAAAATCTAGATATGAGGTCAAACAAGGTTACGCAACTCAATATATGGTTATTCCAAGATAGTTTTTTTTTCAGTGACTTTCATGAAGTGTCATCATGGAAGTGTCAACATGCGACGAAATCATGGCAAAGTGGTCATAGGAAGAGATGTGTCATTTTGTGCTAAAACATATTCCCCCTAATGTATGAGCTTAGAGGGGAAGAAAACATCCTCAACACATTATGAAGGAAATAGGTGAGTATGGAGAGAACAGAGAATCGAAGATCAAAAGGCTCGAACAAAGGTACCTGAAAGAGAGATAAATGTCAGAAAAAACTGATCTCTTGGACATACAAGTCCATATACAAATCATTGTCATAAAGATACAAGAGGATCCAACATATGTATAACTGATGAAACTATCATGGTCGCTCAATACGAAAAAAGGAACCATATCAATTCTAAAGGAGTCATGGCCACAAATGAACAAGGTGGATCCATGCTCAATAATCAATCATAGCCACAAGAATACAAGGTGGATCTATGTCTCAGCAAAATGTCATATAAAATTTAACAAGTCCTTGCGCAGCTTGGGAAATAGAAAAATGACGATGCTACTTTTGGGCCAAGGTCTTCAATCCAAACCACCCAAAAGGTATGAATCCTAACCATGTGAACAAAGGAGTTGAAGTCGAACATGGAGGAAACCATTTGATTACCAGTGAATAATGAGAACCGTTAACAAATGCGAGAGAAACAACCATTCATGAAAATGGTCCCCAAGGTACCTAGTTCATTCTAACAAGTGTGAATACAAGGACTTGAGGTCGAACACTTGAACAATCCATTGAGTAGGAGACATTAAGGTATTCCCATTACCCAATCGCGAGGGAAATTGCCACTGATGACTGTAATCCCCAAGGTACTGTCTTAAAACTCTAAATAGCATTCCCACAGAAAGATGTGTTGCAGTCGATAGGAAGAGATCTGATGGAAGGAAGGCATTAAAGCATCCTTCATCATCCAACAGGAGGTAAGTCAAAGATGAATTGGATCTAGAATTGGTACTAAATTTCACAACAAGGACCGCCGAAGACATGATGTAATGAACTGATACCAGGGAATGCCCAACACAAAATGTCAAGGAAAGTACATAATGGCCAACAAAGGTTTCATCCTTGAACAATGGGCACGACACAAAAGTGACTTAGGTATCTTTTGAGACAAAAAGACCAATGACAAAAATCTGCAATGTAGGAGACTTTGACAAATTCCCCATATAATTGGAAAAGATACCAACTAGAGGAGTAAGAAACTCTGAATCAGGATAAGATCAAAAACTAGGACCCAACTATTGATACACTAAAAAATGGCGCTTTGTTCAAGGAAACAAGACTTGCTACCATGATGTAAAATACAACTGAAAGAAATTCCCTTCCCTCTTTCTTGTAAAGGTTTAACGAGTCCAAGAAAGTAAACTCAGGACCTTCTTCATTTTTGGCAAGCTCGAAGAAGAGACGAAAGAATGATTGATAAATCCCTAATTCATGGATTTTACGAGCCCAAATTAGTGAATTCTTGACGGTGTTTTCATAGTTTTGAGAGTCTGAAAACTCCAAAGAAGACTCGAGGGGGGTGATTTTTCATACAATTTAGTCTCCTGAGGCAAAAAAAGTATAAAAAAATTCACAGAAGAAGTAAGGCACACATTTTTTTGTACTTAGTTGGGAAGGTTCAAAAAGGTTAAATTACCACCTACACAACATTCCTTCAAAAGCAACATATAGCTTGAGTTTTACAAGTGTGAAGGAAGGAAAGATCACATGAAAAGATCCATTTGATTATGAGAAATGGGGCTTACAACAATAAACTCAATGTTTTGTTCTTTATGGTTTAACAAGCATGACAAAGACATAAAGTACACTTGGAATCTTTTTTCATGTTTTGGTCCAGAGCACGAAAAGCAAAATCTAAGCTCATACCGGGGGTTCCTTTTCTGTAAGTTTAGTCCCTCAGGTCTGAAAAAGTGATAAACCTAGACCTAACAATACTCTTCTCAATTCCAAAGAAAAGAGAGTGTTCCTTTCTCATATTATTCCACATGGTGTGAGAAAGTGATAACCTACCGCCAATGTGGATTCCCATTCACATATTCTTAACAAGCCTGAATGGACAAGTTTACTCAGTAGTAAAGTCTATTTTCAGGAGTTAGACTTGGGCCTAAAGAAACTCAATATCTTTCCCGTGAATTTTTAACGAGTATGGAAAGGTCAACCCACGACCTCCTTACTATTTTTAATGACCTTGAAGGAGAGAAGAAAGATTTCTCTAAATGCAAGGAGATGAGTGGTAGGGGAAAACAAAACTAGTTCCAAGCATGAGGAACAAGCCTATGGATAAAGCAAAGAACATGAGCAGGATAAAGACACTCGGGGAACATCTCCTCAAGGTAAAGGGTGTCAAGTTGCAAAGGAAAAATGATACAAGACTTAGCAACAATGAGAACAAAGATGAAGGCTTATACAACGAGCTAGAAGTGTGGAAGCCAACATCAAGCTCATAAGAGCGAGCAGGGCACATGAAAATGCAGTTACATCTTGAACAACAAGACAAGGATAGTAAACAATTATGAATCCAACTAAGAATCTTGTCTCTAAGAAACAACAGCATCAGGATCATATTCAGTAGAAAAGATCTGATGCGGGTTACTTTGGCAGAAACACATGTGACTTTTCTCTCTTCTACAAAAGTTAAAGTCAAGGAATAATCAACCGAAGAAGATTATATATCACCAAGGATCTATGGTTTATAATCAGTAAGATCAACTTCAGAAGGAGAGCAAAAATCAACAAGGGACATAGAGTCTGTAGGAACAAACTCACTATCACAGGAGTTGAAAAATTCATAATAAAAATCAAACTCATTAGGATCACTGACTTGATGATCAAAGGGAGAGTTTCAAGACTCAACAAGACCAAAAGAAAAAGATCAATCAATAGAAACATTGGGTTTATTAAGCAATTCATGGTTAGACTTATCACAACTAAACCAACATCCAAAAGAAGGTCATATTGTATCAAAGACTCTAGGAAGACTTCATCTGAAGGAAGGAGATCATTCGAGATAGGAAACATGTCTAAAATTTCAAATGGATCGACATAGTGGAGAGTAGGCTCCATAGTGTGTATAGGATGACTCACCTGGTCAATTGCTAAAACCAAGTCCCAAGAAGGAAGCATTAAAACAGAGGCTACTTCTCAGTAGCAATTGAATGCAAAGGATATGAGGCCACATAGCTCACCCATGGTGGGGTAGTGTCTACAAACACACTGGGAATTAATAAAGGAAAGACATGGTCTCTAGTTGGGTCATGAGAGAGATCAAGAAATTCCAATTGATTGATAGTGACAATTTCCTCGCCATGATTAAAGTACATCACACGAAAGAATATTGACACCACAACTTGCATGGAATAGACATTATCACATCCGAGGATCATATTGAAGTCCAAGGGGTCCTCTATCACCATGAATTCAACTAATATAGTCTTCCCACCCAATGTAATAGGTGTTTGAGCAAGAATTCCCAAGGCTATGCAAGTTCTTCTTTCGAATGCCAGTAACTGACTAGCAGTCGACACAAGGTTGGGAGATCCCATGCCTTGCTAAGCATGAGCAGACAAAATAATAACTGAGGCTCCTTCATCAACAATACAATGAGCAATCATGTATGGTTCAACTTTGACCTTTATCTGGAAAGGTGCATTAGAAGGAAGGTGTGACTCAACTAGGCTATCCCAATCAAAGGAAGCAATCCGAGAGCTTGGTGGGGGTTGATCTGAAGTAAGTTCAGTGCCCCCTTATTCAGTAAGTTCTGAAATAGCAGTGAAGAAAATGTGACTAGCACACACTTCATTCTCCAAAGGAATAGTGGGATTGATCGACAATGGAATCGATTCAACCACTTCGTGAAAGTCACTCTCCAAAGGGAGAGTGAGATTGACCAAATATGACATTAGTTCAATCACATAAGGATCAATCTCTGAAAGAAGAGTATGATCAAGTAAAGCTGATATTGGTTCGACCACAGGATCAACCAAAGGTTGAGTAGGTTGTTGAGAAACTATAGGTTGTTCAGGAGAAGGAAATTATTGAGTCTCAGACCACACTCTTCGCACCTCTACGATAGCAGGGCACTAGTGAGTAAGATGATCTCCCTCACATAGCTTACAAGGGAACTTAAGTTTTCACTTTGAACAATTATTTTTCTCAACAGTGTCAACATGACTAGTATTGGCTGACTGTTTTCTCTCATCATGACCTATTGTAGAAGGAGCAAGTTGATAATTCAACTTGAATGAGGACCGAATTAGTCGATCAGTCGACTAATTCGATGGGCCGACTTAGTTGATCATCCGACTAATTCAGTCAGCCGACTAAACTAAATAGATTAAGTCGGCCATCTAAAGTCGCATCGGTTCACCGAACCGATAGGTAGTTATTTTGTAACCATATATAAATTCTATATATTAGGCTGTTGAGCCAAACAAGAACTCAGTTCAGTTCTCTGCTTTGTATGAACTCATTGTATTAATATAATCTTTTTTATCCTATCTGTTCTTGTCTCTTGCCTCTGTTCTATATTTATGTATGTTTTAGTATGTATGATTGGTAACCTTATGTGATCTGTGAGATTACAACATTGGTTCTGTTGCCGATAGTACATGACTGAAATGTATGCTCACATATGATACCAGAGCAAGAGATTAAGAACTGGTGGGAGCGTAAAATTACAAACTATTTGTAGAATTATGCATGAAGGAATAGATTAACAGTCGCTGAGGCAAAAGAAATATTTTTTACAGAAACGCATGAAAGGTTTGTCGAATCAGTGCCCCAACTTTTGAAGCAACTCCTGGATGAGAAAGACGAACGTAATTAAAGAACAACAGTTGCTGGAGAAACTAATCCGAGGAGGCAGAACAAATTTCTCAGAGTGGTTTGAGAAAATCACCGACGAATTCTGTGAGGAGCAAGTAGTCGAAGACAGAAATTCGATGGAAACCGTCAAAGAAAAATTTTACACAGAGTTCACCAAACAATTTTTGTGTTCCCTACCGACCTTGCTGTTCAAATTCTTGATCGAGAAAGGAGCAGGACACATTACTGAACCTCGACCACCACTGTACGAATAGCCATCCAACACTAACTGGGAGGAGAAGCAGAGGAAGTGGGAGAAATTCATTACAGAAAGGGAGTGGGAATACTTCCTAAGCAAATAAATTGAACTATCTGGGATTTCTAAAAGAATCGGGTAGGAAATGGGGGGGTAGCTGGTCATGTGTCGAAGATAGAGTATAGTGGATCCTAGTCAAATTAAACCAGATAACAGTCACTAGTAATGAGAAGTCGACCAAAAGGGACCTCGAGAGGATAGATCGTATGAAAGTATGTCAGGCATTCAGAAAGTAGAAAGGGATGAGAGACACAAGAGAAGGGAAGCACAACGAGAAAGGGCCTTAGAGCTGCACATATGAAAAAACCCTAGGGAGAACGACAAGGAAGAAAATCCACCAGAGTCGAGTCATGACCGACAGGAAGAGGGCGTCGAGCAAGAAGCATCCCGTCAGGAGGAATAATTGTGGATAGAGCAGCTAGAAGCTATCCAACTAAGAGCTCTCGATGAAGGAACAATCCTTTCCCCATTGAATCCGTGTACTAGAATACAAACTATTGTCTAAGAAAACCTCTGACTACGAGCTGGTGGATTCACTATATGGATCCAACTAGGCGATGAAAAAGACTCTGGATGACACCTTATTATACGTCGACCAGTGGAAGGGAACTGGGTGATGTTTCAAGCAGCAACCTCCCTCTGAAGTATCCACTTGCTCTTACCGACACATGAAGGAGCCCCCCCCCACCAAATACAGCTTTAGAAGAAATCAAACAATTAGACCTGCGAACAAATAGTTGCAGTAGACCATCAACAACAAAATTCAACATTAACCGACTACAAGTCGACGAAGACTCGATAACCGACAAAAACGGAAGTTTCATCGATCAAAATTCCGCAGGCACGAATACCCCAATAACCCCACCACACTCATCAACATCCCCACCTCCACCATCACCACCTTCTGAGAGCAGTGATAGTGATTCAGACATGGGTCACAGATCCGCTCACATTCCTCTTTATGAGGGAGATGAAGACCCCAGACAACATTGGTTCGTCTGCGAGTCAACCTAGGAAGCCAACCAAGTTACAGATGAAGATCAAAAAATGGCACAGTTCATAGGAGCCTGATGGAAAAGGGCATTGACATGGTACATGACCTTTTTGGAAAGACAACCCAGAGCAACAAAAGCTGAGATTAAAGCGCAATTTTTGTCATTCTTTAAAACTCCATATGCTAACCACCTGGCCGCAAAGAAGCTTAAAACCACATCACAAAATCCAGGGAAGACTGTGCGTGACTACGATAAACATTGGAAAGACCTAATAAGCTATATGGATTACGTTATTGATGAACAGTTACTAATTCAATGGTTTCTTGCAGGCCTATCACAAAAAGTACGTTGACACATCAGTTTGGAGATGTTCAAAATGTATGAGGATGCACTAACAAAAGCTCTTCAGGTGGATATGGATGAAGACATACCTGCTTACCCCATGGACCACAGATTGGAACAGCAGATCGAGAATGTACAGAAGTCTCTAAAGGAGCTCAGCCTCAAGAATCAAGAGATCTGGTGCACCAAATTCTCAACTAACGGCCATTCAAAAGATAACTGTCGACAAGAGTATAGCCGACAAGACATCCGCTTTGTACAAACCAAATCCTTTTGTGACATTTGCCAGGAACATGGAGATCACTCCACAAAATACTGTTCGTTTAACATAAAGAATGGAAAGGCTTCCTGGTGCATCATCTGCGAAACCAAAAGTCATAACACTGCCGACTGTCAGTTAAACCTAAAGAACCGACAGAACTATCACACGATATACCAAACAAATGAAGTAGCACAACATAACGAGCAAAACAATCCATCAAATGATCAGAAGGGACAAAGATACGATGACCAACAATATGAGTGCTGGTATGATAATCAACGCCAAGGCTACCGAGGAAGAGGTCGATTCCCTAGGAATCGCGACATACGCCTACGCCGACCAACCCAGTGTTTCACATGTTACAAACAAGGTCACCAGTATGCATACTATCCATACAAGGACATGACTGATCTCAAATTATGTACCCACTGTGAAGTAGGCGATCACTCGTTAGAGTATTGTCCTACTATGTTCGAAAAAATTAATACCAAGAAAAATGTTAATGTCTTGTCTTGTGTGCAAAAGAATGATGTAATAACCACTAAAAATATACATATTGTAACTCGACAAGGCACAAACACAGGACTTGATAACCCCAGAATTAGTAAGATTAAAGACACAAACGTTTATCCTCACCTAATGAAGGAAAAACAAACATATAAAGAAGCCACACATGTTTTTCAAAACATTGCACGATAAGAAGAGCTCCATAACAGTCGACCCAACACAATAAATCAACTAATCCAACTTGTTCAAACAGACAAATCAGTATCACACTTCATTGACTTATTACATGAAATAAAAGGAACAAACCCAGAAAACCAAACCAAAAACATCTGCATCTTGAATCAAAAAGACAAAAGTGATGCCGACCCACTTGTAGACCTAAAAATCAAAGGTTACCATGTCCGACAAGTAGTACTCGACTTTGTCTCACAGGTAAATATCATGACCCAGGATACTTGGGAACATATGGGTAGACCTCAACTTTACGAGTCAGGCATATACCTGAAACTTGCCGACCAAGGCCTAATTAAACCCATTGGAGTCTGGAAAAACGTCAACACGACCATCAAGGGAATCTCAACCAAGGTTGATTTTGAAATCATTGACCCAAAAGAAGGATCTAGATCCTTCCCAGTGCTCGTCGGTCGACCTTGGGGTCGGAAGATAAAAGCATCCATATATTTGGAAAAGGAACACATCAAACTAAAAGGAAATGGTCAAAAGGTCATTGTACCCATTCATCCATCCTATGGAGAGCCTTGGACTGAACCTATTGATGAAGAATCTGATATCAGACAACTTTACCAAATACACAACGATGCAGACTACACAGAACCAAACATCCATGGAGAACTTAACTTAGGTAACCAAGAATCAGTTGGTTATAACTCAGATGCTGAATTATACGACTGGGAGATTGAGAATTATGAAACACAAGCAAGAGGGTGCTGGACCATACAAAAAGTACAGAAAAAACCCACCCAACAGTGCTTCGTAGTATCCATTATCCAAAAAATCTTTGAAAATAAAATCAGGGAACACCCTACCTTACAACCAACTAACCTAAATGCTCCACAACTACCAAGGTATAAGGAGAGGGACTCACCAGTCGGACATATTGAGCAAGTATCTAAAAATATTGGTGAACAGGGCCGACTTCAAAGCTTAGTTGAAACGTTTACAGGTCAAGAAGCTATATGGTGGGATACCCATTAGACGAAACTACAGACCTAGACAACTACTTCGACTTAATTTGTCGAGAGGTTCAGAGGAAATAAATTAACCCAGCAAGCTCATATACCTATCTTTACCCAAGGACAAAACCCATAAGAACATATCAAAACCTATGAAAATGAGTGGAGAAGACTGGGATACAAGGATGAGCGAGCCTGGCTACATTTGTTCCCCTCAACCCTAGCCGACTTACCCAACAAGTGGTATAAGATGGAAGAAGCTAGAGGTGAAACCTTCTTATGGCATGAACTCAAGGAGAATTTTATTAAAGACTTCAATTTCATACCGCAAGACAAAGCTCTAGTTGAGACAACAAAACAAATTAAACAATTCATCCAATCGACCGAAAACCAACCCTTACAAGACCATCGACAAATAAATGACTGTAACAATCTACAAATATGGTCAAAATCATAGTCGAGCCGTTTACAATTAGAAAATGAAAACACCAAAGGAAAGAGCTTCAGATGGAAATCTACCCACATCGAAACAACAAAACCTATCCAATCCATCCTAAAAATTGCAACAACAGACAAACAAGATATTGAAAGAATGACAGCAGCCGACTTCCCGGCCACATTCTCACAGTTCAAAGAAGGAAGTCGGCCGATTAATGAAGCTAAAGCACCAGAGTGGCTAGATGCCAAAGTAAAAAATAAAGAAGTCGACATCTCAAACGATGATCGACAAAAACTAGAAAAAATTTGTGACTATTGGAATGAACAACAGACCACAGAGATCGTGAACTTACTAAAAGAGTTCCAAGATGTCTTTGCTACAGACTATAAAGACCTAAAAGGCTTAGTCCAAGAAATGGGAGAGATGAAAATTGATACTAAACCTGATGTTTGACCTATTAAGAAAAGACCTTATAAACTGGCTCACAAGTATAAAGAAATAGTCAAAAAGGAAATTGATAACATGTTAGCAGCAGGGATCATTTACCCTATCGAACAGTCATAATGGGAAATTCCAATGGTCGTACAGCCAAAGAAACATGACCCGACAAGGTTAAGAATTTGTGTCGAATTTCGGGAACTCAATAAAGTAACACTGACAGACCCATTCCCAACCCCTTATGCAGATGAAATCTTGAATGAAGTTGCAGGACATGAATGCTATTCATTCACAGACGGATTCTCAGGCTATAACCAAGTACCAATAGCTAAACATGATCAAAAGAAGACAACATTTGTGTGTGAATTTGGTACCTTTGCTTACAGATTTATGCCTTTTGGATTAAAGAATTCACCTGCAGTGTTTTCTCAAATTGTTGTCAAGACCTTCCAAGAATACATATATAAGACCATGGCAAGATACTTTGACGATTGGACAATATACTCCACCTTCAAAAACCACTGCAAATGGCTCAGACTTATGTTGGAAAGATGTCGACAAATTCAACTCTCCCTAAACATTAAGAAATGTATATTTATGACTCCCATAGGGATACTATTAGGGAATATTGTTTGTAAAGAAGGTATCAAGGTCGACTTTGCAAAGATTAAATTTATCCTCGACTTGAAACCACTATTAAACCCTAAACAAGTCAGGGTGTTACTTGGCCATACAGGCTATTATATAAAATTCATAAGACACTATTCAGATATGACCTATCCTCTGGAAGAACTACTAAATGAAGATCAAGAGTTTAAGTGGACAGAGGAATGCCACATATCTTTCAAAAAATTGAAAAGAAAATTAGTCAAAGCCCCCATTCTCAAGTTTCCAAACTGGTCTATTAAATTCCATGTGCATATCGATGCATCAGGAATAGCAATAGGAGAAATCCTAACTCAACCAGGAGATGATGAGATGGATTACCCTATAGTTTACAGCAGTCGAAAATTAAATAAGGCTAAAAGAAACTACTTGACCACAGAAAGGGAAGCCTTAGGTATGGTCTTTTCTCTCCAAAACTATCGACATTACCTTTTAGCCAATACCTTCATATTCTATACTGACCATCAAGCCCTGAAGTACCTTGTCAATAAACCACTCCATCATGGGAGGATTTGTCAATGGCTACTCCTCTTCCAAGAATTTGAGTTCGAATTCGTTGTCCGACCAGGAAAGCTAAATGTTGGACCTCGCCATCTATCCCGAATAGACACAAGATAGGAACTGACCAGAGTTGACGACGACTTACCGGATGCACATTTATTTCGCATAGAAACAGTGCCAGCAGAACTAGAGGAAATAGCTTAGTTCTTAGAAAATGGTCAGGCACCAGAAGGTATGAATACCAAGAAGAAACAAATCTTAGCTATGAAGGCTGCACCATACAACCTCATCAATGGATTTTTATACAAAATGGGATTAGACGAAATCCTCAGAAGGTGTGTACTCGAACATGAACGAGACCAAATCATGCATGAAGCACACTATGGACCTATAGGAGGACATTTCCAAGCAGACACAACTGCAAAGAAAATCCAACAGTCAGGATTATGGTGGTCGACACTCCACCGAGACTGCAAAAGTTTTGTTAGTCGATGTGACATATGTCAATGACTTGGTCGACCTCTACTGAGTACAGAAATTCCATTTATCTTAGTAAACCTCAGTCTCACATTCAAAATCTGGGCTATAGAATTCATAGGACCATTTCCTATCCCAGCAAAAAGATTAGGTGCAAGATATATTATCACTGCAGTAGAATACGTCACTAAATGGGCAGAAGCTGAACCTGTCGATACATGCTCGAGTGAGGTAGCCGCTAAATTTATCTACAAAAATATCATCACTAGATTTGTATTCCCACTAACATTGATTAGCAACCAAGGGACACACTTTGTCAATAAAACTATCAAAAATTTGATCGACCAATTCCACGTCGACCACCAACGGAGTACATCATATCATCCTTAGTCAAATGGGGTGATTGAAGCTTTCAATAAAACATTAACAAAAGGGTTAACCAAAATATGCAATACTAACAAAAACAACTGGGACGAGAAAATCCCTGCAGTCTTATGGGCGTACGGGACAGCCTATAAATGGTTAACCGACCAAACCCCCTTTCGACTAGTCTATGGACAAGAAGCTGTAGTCCCTCTACACTTCCGACAATAGACGCCTACTATTGCCAAAATACTCCATGTCGATGTTGAATAGGGAAGGAAGGACCGACTACTTCAGCTCAGTAGGCTGGAAGAGCACCAACTCATCACCATACAACACCAAGAAATTCATAAGCAACAACAGAAAGCATGGCATGATCGCAACATCAAAAACAAAAACCTAGCGATCGGCGACTTTGCTTTACTCTACAATGGTCGGATCAAAGGAAAACCTAAGAAACTCCACACCGAGTGGATGGGACCGTACATTGTCGACAAAATACACCCCAATGGTTCAATTCGACTAAGGACGCTCCAAGGCCTAGTATTTTGGAAGCTCGTTAATGGAGCCCGATTAAAATGTTATAGAAACTGAAAAAAATAAATAAATAATTATATAACGACCGTAACCGGAAACTAAAATACATAAAAAGCTAAAAATTCCAAAAATCACAACAAAATACTCCAAACACAAAACCATGACAAGAAAACACCACTTCGACAACCACCATCATGACCATTGACCATCTTCATCGCCCAGCCCTGTCAACCATTATTCACACCGACACCAGCCGACGACCTCGATAGTCCCATCGTGCATTTATAACCTCAAGCACCGAAAGCAATTTGCCATTAGTTCACACTCGTGTATTACAGCTAGAACGTCAAGTCCACCATTAATACATCCATTACCACACACAACCACACCATCACCTATAAATACTGGACCATCGAAGGTTCATTCACCGCACCCTTTACACACAGAGCACTCAAACTCTCAGTCGACCAAAAACCGAGAACCCTCTAGTAACCTCGACCAAACAGACATAATGGCCCCCAAACACACCATATCATTGACCAAAGTGAAAGAGATACAGGCTACGGATACACCTTTGGTCCACAGACTAAAGAACATCAAAAATGCCAAAGTGGATCTTGAAGACCAAACAAACAAATTTTGTACCTCCCTGTTTCTTTGGGTCGAAGAAACGTTTTGTTCGTGGGGGGGATGTAGAAGGAGCAAGTCGATAAGTCGACTTGAACGAGGACTGACTTAGTCGATCAGTCGACTAAGTCGATGAGCCGAATTAGTCGATCAGCCGACTATGTCGGTCGGCCGACTAAACTAAAGAGATTAAGTCGGCCATCTAAAGTCGTGTCGGTTGACCGAACCGACAGATAGTTATTTTGTAACCGTCTGTAAATTGTATATATTAGGCTGTTGAGCCAAACAAGAAATCAGTTCAGTTCTCTACTTTGTATGAACTCATTGTATTAATATAATCTATTTTATCCTATATGTTCTTGTCTCTTGTCTCTGTTCTATATTTATGTATGTTTTAGTATGTATTATTGGTAACCTTATGTGATCTGTGAGATTACAACACCTACAGAGGATGAGAGTTTTCCCCCAGCATGACCACTAAAGGCTCGGTGAATGGGTCGAACCTGACTAAGAGAGGCTAGTTGTTGAAAAAATTCATAATGTCTAAAAAAGGGAGGACTATGAATCCAAACTCTTCTCACCTCTATGATGGAAGGGAATTTATAAGTAAGGTGGTCTCCCTCACAAAGCTTACAAGGAAACTTGTGCTTGTGTTTTGAATAGGTAGTATTTTCAATAGTGTCAACATGATTCACAGTGGTTGACAGATTGTCTTCAGCATGAACCACTGAGGCTTTTGTGGAAATTGAACCCAAGTGTTAGAACAATTACACTCACAAAATTGCTAATCAAACATGCAAAATTACCATCAAAGGAGACTGAAATTGGAGCATAACACTAATATATATTGAATAAGTGTACAATAACCAACCTTATGAAGCCATAGGATGCTACAATATATAATTACATGAGATATTCAAATTCATAAGGATTCCATTCGAAATAGTCAAAAAGTAGGCTTACTAAATCTAGTCAAATCCCCCATAAGTGCATAAAGCAGTTTCCAAATCCACTTAGAGGCTCATGAATTGGAAAAGTCAAGTAGGAAAGATAATAAGGGATAGAAAGAAAACTCATACATTCTTTTATTAGGAGAAAATGATGGAGGATTATGTGGGTAAAAAACAAGTCAACTACACCTAGTTTTACTTTCCCTTTTGCCTTAATTCTCAATAAAATAGGCAGCTTTGCAGAAAAAGAAAATATGCGCTTTGGAGGATCTAGAATAAATTAGAAATGATAAATATGGTTTCCAAGAGGTTTTTTAAGAACTCCATGACTCATTTTTAGAAATTTTTGACTTCTATGACATGTACAAGGAACCTAGCATAGAGTGGAATCTAGGAAACTACGTAATAAGCCAAACATTGATTTAATTAATGTCGAAGGTAGGTAACTATGGGTTGATTATTATAACACCCCCCTTTAAGCCTGAATTTATGAGTAAATATAAAAAAAATATAGGGCCTAGAAACAAGGCTTAGTCACCTTTTACATACTGCTTGTCCATTCAACTAAGGAAAGAGGCAAAAACCCAGTGGAAAAATCCTCTCTTAAACATGGACAGTAAAACTAAATTTGAAAATCTTGTCATCAATCATGCTTCATAGCATGATCAAAAATCCCCAGCAATGATTTTATATTGATGAATTTCTTCTCACAAAAAACTTTGGTGAAGATGCTTGCTACTTGTTCTGAAGATGCATAGAAGAGTAAGTGAATGGTGCCATCATGCACAAGTTGTCTGATGTAGTGCATATGGATCTCAATGTGCTTGGTTCATTGTCTCTGAACTGGATCATTGTATATTCAAATGGTGCTCTTATTATCACAATAGATAATAGTTGAAAACTCTGATTCGAATCCACATTCACCAAGTATTCCCTACAACCACAAACATTGACTTGCTGCATTTACAACTCCTATGTACTCTCCTTCTTACTTGACTAGATGATTGGTCCTACTGCAAGCATGAACACATATTCTGATGTTGACTTTTGATCTATGCTGTCACCTTCCCAATCAATGTCAGTAAACCCAATCAAATCAAGATCAAATTTAGCTTTGTAGAAGATCCCATGACTTCTTGTTCCTTAAACAAAGTTAAGGATCCTTTTGGCTACTTTCCAATGGATCTCATGAGGCTGATCCATGTATCTTGAAGCCACACTAACTGCATAATATATATCAGGTTGAGTGTGTGTAAGATAAAGAAAACACCCAATCAACTGCCTATACAGTATATTATTTACCATAGGAGAAGAACCTGCTTCTTCAAGCTTAACTCCTGAAAGGAAGGGAGTCTTGCTTGGCTTGCAATCTTTCATGTTGAGCTTGTTAAGAAAATCTAAGGCATACTTGGAATGATTTACTTTTATTCCATGTTGGTATTGAGCAATTTCGAGACCCAAGAATTGGCTCAACAATCCCAAATCAAACATAGAAAATGCATGGTTCATTGCATCCTTCAAGGAGGCAATCTCTTTCTTTGAACTTCCTCTAATCAGAAGGTCATCCACATACAAGACAATAATAATAAAATAACCATGAATCAACTTTAAATAAACATTATGATCAGACTTGCATTGAACAAAACTCAATGACAGTAGAAAGCCATCAATCTTCGCATACCAAGCCCTGGGGGCTTGCTTGAGCCCATACAATGATTTCTTTAACCTGCACACAAAAGATGGATTAGAAACAAACCCTTGAGTTTACTAAATGTAAATATCTTTAGTGATATCTCCATTTAGGAAAGCACACTTCACATCCATGTGATGTACCTCCCACTGCTTCGAAGCTGCAATGGCTAAAGCTAGCCTTATGGAATCCATCTTTGCCACTGGTGCAAAGGTTTCATTGTAGTAAATACCATGTACTTGTGAGTATCCCTTTGCTACCAATCTTGCCTTATATTTCAAAGGTGAACCATCAGCAGAAAACTTAGTCTTTAAAAGACACTTACATTGAACTAGCTTCCTCCCTGGGGGAATATTAACCAATTCCCAAGTGTTGTTATTCTGGAGCGAACTAAACTCTTATTTCATGGATGTTTTCCATATTGGATCATGTGTTTCATATTCATATGTTTTTGGGTCTGATTCAACCATCAGATAACACTTCTCTGCAAACAAAGGGTCTTTCATACACAGGGAACTCTCAAACTGAGATCTATTCCTCCTAGGGTCACTAGGATTTCCAGCTAGTTCCCTAGCTGCATGAATGGTATTTTCTGCCAATTTTGGTCTTGTAAGACTATTATGATTTGCAATCAAAACATCATTATTAGACATATCAGAATCAGAAAAATCATTAGTCTCTCCACTTACAGTCAATGGATCTGGTGGTGAATAAGACTCTCCAAATTCAACTGCTACTAAAGGCTCTTCTTGGAACTCAACACTTCTTTCAATGAAAGATTTATTGGTGCCAAATTCTATCAGATTATACCCTTTTGAATCTTTATAATACCCAACAAATAGACACTCTTTGCTTTGGAGCTGCAAAGCCTTTCTCTTTTCAGTTGGAATTCTAGCCCAAGCCTTTGAGCCAAAAATCCTAAAATGGGTCACATATAGCTTGTGTCCACTCCAAGATTCAAAAGGATTCATACCTTCAAGATAATTATGAGGCACCCTATTCTAGATTTAGGATACATAGTTTATAGCCTCATCCTAAAACTTTGGTGGCAAATTCTTAGCCTCCATCATACAGGTTTCCATCTCCTTAAGTGACCAGTTCTTTCTCTCAGCAACACCATTTTGCTGTGGTGTGTAAGGGATTGAATGTTACATCTGAATACCTGCATATTTACAATACTAAATGAACTCAAACTTGAAATACTCACCACCATTTTCAAATCTGAGGATCTTGAGTCTCCTCCCAGAATGGTTTTCAATCAAAGCCTTAAAGACTTTGAAGAGGTCAAAAACATCAGACTTATGCTTTAGGAAGTAAACCCAACAATACCTGGAAAATTAATCTATGAAGGTCAATGCATATTTGGCTTGAATCATGGACATATGAGGAAATGGACTAGAAACATCACTGTGGATCAACTAAAGAGGTGCATGGGTTCTCTCATGACTAGCTCTCTTAAATTTGTGCTCTGGGTGTTTTCGTAGGATACAACTTTGATAGACACCATTGGAAAACTTGATCTTTGGTAACCCTATGACCATGTATTTTTCACTCAAACAAGAAATATACCTATAATTAAGATGGCCAAATATTTCATGCCAAATCTTGCTTGCCTCATTAGCATGAATCAGAAGAGCAGAGGGGTTTGAGTAGGGTAGAAAATGGGAAAACATGTATACCTTCGAAGTGTGATCAACAACACCTTTTGCTATGAATTTACCATTTGAAATATCTGTGATTTCAACATCATCAGGGGAGAAGAAGAACTTATTTGGAGACCCTATGTGAGTCATATCATACACTAACAAGATATTAGAGGAAAGACCTAGAACATACAACACATTATTGAACTTACCATGGTCAAGATCAATCCTTCCTTTCCCCAAACTGTCAGTGAGAGAGTCATCTCCCAAAAATATTGGTGGACCTTTCGATATGTCAAGAGAGTAGAATGTCTCCTTTGTCAAAACCATATGTCCAGAAGCTCAAGAGTCTATGATGAAGCTAGGTGAGCTTGATGTGCCAGCAACCAAAGCATGTACTCTCTCTCTGTCCTCTGAATTTGATCCTCCTTCCAATTTCTTTGCACAATCATAAAGGGAGATTTTATTCTTCTCCAGGATTTGGGTCAACATGTTAATTTTCTTCTTCATTCAGGAGCTCTCAGGATGATAGCCCTTACTGCAGTATGCACACTTGCTCATTTCTCCTTTGTTCTTCTTCTTCTTGTAGTTCTTCTTGGAGCCTTAGGGGTCCTCTTGAGACTTGTTCTTATCTCTCTTTTGCTCAGGTGGCTTCTTAGATTTCTTCTTTCCTTTTGAATCCACCCTTGAATCTCCAACAACAAGATCTTGGTCTTTGGAAGGTTCGATGGTGCCCATCATCACCAATTTATCTTGTTCCGGTGTGAGGGATTCCATGAACTCTAGAAGCTTAGGAATCTTCCAGGATTGAGCTGTCAACTTGGTGGCATGGAAGGTCAAAACAAACATAGAATAGTCAAGGCCAAGCTTCAACACTCTATCCAAAACTAGTTGCTCTTCCTTCTTTTCAATTTCGCAATGTTTTAGCTGCAAAACAATGGCTTTAAACTTGGAAAAGTAGAGTTGCAAGGATTCAAACCTGCTGGGACTCAAAGAGATCAATTAATTCTTGATTTGATGTCCTCTCATCTCATCTATCTTACCATAAAGCTCTACAAGCTTCTCCCACACTTTATTAGGTCATCTCAATCCATCAAGATGGAAGAGGAGGTCCTTTGAAATGCTCAGACACAAAACACCATAGGCCTCATCCCTCCTATTGTGCCATTTTATTTTCTCTGCAGCTGCATTGGGATCTTCCTCAGTTTCCATAGTCACCTTGTAGAGTGTGGCGTCCCCGACCCTCTGACCGGCAAAGAGGACACTACCCACACCACACAAACGAGCAAACATCCCCATGAACATGAACATACATCAATGCTGAAATTAAAAAGCTTAACATAACACATGCTAAGATGCATAAAAAATACAAGGATACATAGTTACTCAACATTCAGCTGAAGCAAACATATACATTCCAGCATTCCACATGTTCATCATAATTCATGAAATAGTAGATATAATTGCAAAGATAAAATAGTCATGAGTACTTATCTTTTAATGAAGAACTCTCCCGCAACCAGCTACGTCGCTGCAACATTCCACTCAACCATAGGCCAGCGTGCTCATCAATCTCTCAGCAACACTGCCACCCCTGAGCTAGGAATGATTCCTCAAGGAATAAGGGTCAATGCATGCTTACACATAGCCAAGGTTTTCCAATCAGCCAAACCCACACAACAGGGTCCTCACAAGTCATCAAGGAGCTAGTACAGGCTAAATTCCAAGTTGGTGGCCTCAACACTAGTCTTTTCATGCATACACAGCCTCTAATCCCACTCTCAATAGTCCAAAGACCAACCACTACATACTGCAGCAAAACAATCCCTTCACAGCTCTATGAAGAAGGCAAAGACAACCAGGTGCCAATGACAACCAACAGGTGAAATAGCTCAAGTCCTCAAGAAAACTCAGAGTTGTTCTTGGCCCTAGTGTGGCCAAAACAACTCAACAGCAACCCAAAACTAGGGTACATCAACAGCCAAAACCTCACAATGAATGATGGCAACAATCCACAGTCCCAAAACAGAGGAGAGGGAAAACTCCCAGCATAGACATGGGAAAACACAAACGCAGACCACAGTAGATAGCATACACGGCCACAAGAAACAAGGAGACATACACATACCATCGACACCGGTATGGAACACACAGGCGCACAACCCCGAGCATGAATGGCTCCTGCACCCAAAAATCTTGAGTGACAGCCACGATTTCACGCATTCCCTGCGTAAGGAAAACCAATGCAGAAATACTGTGCATAAGAAGGGGAGAGAGAATGACTCTTTGTGTGAGGGTGATCAGTCGATGAACAATCCCCCAAACGGTGCACGTGAGGAAGCCGAACCATCTCTGCGTGATAAATGAGCAAGACTTTCGCTCCTCCATGAGGATGAACAGACAACGACTCTGTGCGAGGATGAATAGACAATGGCTCTGCGTGAGGATGAACAGACAACGGCTCTGCATGAGGATGAACAGATAACGACTCTACGTGAGGATAAACAGACAATAGTGAGAATTCCTTAGCAGTGGAGGGAGTGGAGTGAATTTTTCTTCTGCCCCACTCAACGTGAAGAGGAGAGTCTGCTGGTGGAGTGGGCACGTGGGAAAGGACTGACAGTCCTGCCACAGCCACCACTACTCAGCAATAACTACCCCAGCTACTCCACAAAACATTAAAGAGTTTGGATGAGACAAGAGAAGATGGCAAATCAAACAAGGTGGTAACACATGGATTTCTCCCCCATATACCAAGGTTTGACATCCCCCACACCCTTATCCTTTGGAATCTTTCCCTTTTCATTTTAACGTTGCACTGCCGTAGTTGGTTGTGGGTTTATTTTAATTGATGTGCGTGTTTACATGATGCCGAATTACAATGTGTCAGATAGCACGATATACCTTCGGCAACTATCCCCATTGTCGAAACATACACAACCAAATCGATTGTGGGGATTTTGCCTTTAGCTCCTCACCACGATTAATTACATTATATACATCATGCAAACGGGGTCAAAACCGGGGTGTTACATTCCCCTCCCCCTTGGAATAACACCGTCCTCAATGTTCCAATACATAGGAATACATATACAATATATATACAATTGCACATCAAAATTTCAAAAAAAAAAATTTGTAGATCTGTCCCACGTTCACTTATTCACTATGAACGTGCAAGACCAACCCCTTGGCTTCCACGGACTTTTCGTGCTGGTTCTCAGCTTCTAGCTTATCCCAAAGTCTAGGAATTTTGCGAATGTTTCCCTCATCATGCTCCCTCATTGGGTAGTCCCGGCGTAAATGATGTCCTCTACATTCCCAGCATTTCACTGGTTGCTTCATCTTTACCTGCTCAATTTCCTTTGAGTCTTCATGGCTGGACCGTTTCTTATCGGTTCACTTGGATGAGTTTCCCACCACTAATCCACCTTCCTTTCCTTTGCTGATTGCTCCTAGAAGGATTTTCACCTCCCTTCGCAAACCAATAGAGTCTTGCAAAATCTGATGGTTCATTTCATTCTTCCTTTTCTGTATCTTTTGCATCTCCCCAAGATTTTCTTGGGTCTTGGCAATCATTTGAAGGAGACTTCCAGCCAAGTCCAACAACCTTTGATCTGCTGCCATGATCAATGTGCACCAC
>LPNX010033568.1:521886-646756 GCA_001517045.1 Pseudotsuga menziesii
GCTTTTCATGCTCTCAACCTCTTTCACTTCACCGTGAATGCTGGACCAATCCCTCTTGGTCATGACACTTAGTGTCTCCAGTCTATTCTAGACCTCTAAACCATGGAGTCTCTCCACATGGTTTGTCTCAGCTGCTAGGACCTCCACAGTCTTACTAGCACCTTTTTCATTACTGCTCATTTCGAGCTCTCGAGGATAGTCACATGTCCATAGGAACCCCTAGGATGCTCTCATAGTCCTCGTTCCCAACGATACCTATATCCAAACATTGAATAGATTCACATGTTTAGTTTATTCTCATCGGTTTTATCTCTAGAACAAGAGCTTAAAACATCATAACCAAATCATATACATGTGTATATTGATAAGCAAAATAATCCAATACTTATATGTATTGTGCGTTTCCTCGTTGGTCCATAGGATCCTGCTTCGTTTTGAAAGCCTTGGGATCGCCTATGGACTTGGATGTTAGGTCAGCACGCAGGCTACTTTCACAACATCAAATAATTAATGTCCAACCAATACATCCACATGTTGACTGGTCTTGGAACTTTACCACGACCATTTCTAGATCTAGGATCTACTATGGATCCCCAGGCATATAACAGCCCAACATACTCTTATACCAACATACATTTATATCAACAATACACTTATATCAACAATAACCCTTACTCCGCAACCCCTCACAGCAACCATTTACCTTTTACCTTTTACCTTTAGGGTGCAACACCCAACTGCATCTATTTAGCTTATACATTTGTCGATGCAGTATTCCTTCGTTAAGGAGAAATGGGGCTCCCTTCTCTGAGTTGATAGTCCCTTGGTTAGCCATCCCAAGTCCTTTTTACAGTTCATATCCACACATGTCTTATCGACATAATCTATACCATCTCACTCATGTTGCTTACCAAACATGCAGTGTAGATGAGACATTTCTAGAATGTCCAATGGAGTTTCACCCGAAACCCATTTCCAAGATAAGGGAAAACCTCCCCATGAAGTTTGGCTCTTGCAGGCCATCACACATGATCTTCCTGCAATGTGTACCCCTAGCACATTCATCAAATAGCCAAACAGTCAATCATTATTGGATAATACAATCCAAATTGATTGTTCCATAACCAAGCAATGACATTAGTAATCAAATTCAATAGGAATTTGCAATTCTGTCTACTACAGAAATTAGTTTGCTTAGCAATGAGGTGATCCTCATTTGTGGGTCTCTTGTAAGAATCACCACTATGCCCATTATAATTTTATGCTTACTAGCATAATATGAATACCCACTTACAATGCGTCCTCCTGACACAATCTTATCCAAGCCAACAGTGATTAGTAGTCATCAGCAATCTCTTAAATCCGAAATTCACAATTCAAATTTAACAACCCATTATTCATACCAACTATTTTCACAGCCATGAGACTCTTCTCATAAGGTTTGGCTCTTTCACATGGTAGATTCTGGCATTTTTCATGGTCTTACTCTCATTGCCATGCTCTAAATAATCTACCTGAAACCTGAGCTTCAATCAACCAAGCACTTGGTAAGTCTGGGTGCAAATAACCTTCTCATTGCTACAACCATCACTGAATCATTTTCAGAATTTATAAAATTCAAATACTTCTAGCTGTTAATCACATCAATATTACCAAAACTCATTTAGTTCATGCAATCATTATCATACTAACATTTTCAAGGCATAGTCACATCACTCATGCAATTAAATGAAATGTTTAGATACTGCTTACTTCACAAGTGTATCATTTGTACCACCTTGCTCTTCCACAGAGCATTTCTGGCAGCCGATTGATCATGACTATCCTCTTTAGGCACTTACTATCCAACTTTTGATTATGGATTGGTTGCCTTATCCCTTCCTTCATAGGGTTGCTAGTCACATTCATCAGCATCAACAACATATTCAGCTAGGTCCATGTTGTCGTTGGTTTTTCCACTAATGCTAACACCAATGCAATAACTATCATTAGTGGTTCATTATAAATGTATAATCCTCAATATCCTATGTACGCAAAACATATCCTCATGCATTTCAAGTATAAAACCTAGAAAATGTAGTTATAATCAGCAATATAGGGTTTAAGGAAACTTCCCTTTCCAAGTCCCACATCCTCACATGGAACTCCTCTTCCACACAATAGCTGGTTAGCATTCATAGTCCTTGCTACCTCTGGGCATGCAACTTTCTAGATTTGTCCATTTGATAGCAGTGGTTTTCATTAGAACTTTGCTGCTCCATGCTCAGATTCTGGTGACTTTCCCTTGTTCCCTACTGGATAAGCTTTCCAATGCCTATCCACATGCTTGATTCCGACCTCGGGTGTGAAAACCACACCACTTCTAAAAATAATATTTTCACCAAATCTCAGCATTTTACACACAACTACATTTTGGACTAGGTGCCAACTTCAGCCACCTGTAAACCCCACTGAAAAACAACTGAAAAATCTTGTTGAAAAATAGTCAAAATCTGCTGGAAAATTCCACTTGAAAATCTCAAAATTTCCTTTGCAGAATCGACTCTCATTTCAACTATCAGCCTGATGTTTTGGCAGTTGAAACAGCTAGCTTCTCCACTATTCATCGACGATATGAACCGCAATCCTTTCCACTGCGTCGGCAACCAGAACCACTATCCATCGGATGGATATTTCCTTAGGCATCCACAATGTTGGGCAGTAAACCGTCTGTGGATTCCACGGCTAAACGACTCATCGACGATTGGAACAACTAAATTTTTCTGATGTTTCGGGCCGATCCTCCTCTGGCTTCCAACATATCGGCAGACTGATCCTCTATTTTTCTCCGACGTGTCGGCGGTCCAATATTCTAAAGTTTTCCAACGTTTTCAGTACTTAGAAATTTTTTGTAAATCTTTCTTCTTCCTTCTGCCGCCGCTTCGGCTACTCAAACAGCTAAATTTTTGCCGACGGTTTCCATACTTAGACGAATTTTCAACTTTTCAAAATTTTCCCCTTTCTACTTTCTTCCGTCGACGGCATCGGAAGTCCTTTCGGCTAACTCAGCCGACTTATCGGCTGCTCAAACAGCTAATGCCTTCCGATGATCTCAACACTTAGAAAATTTTTGAATTTTCACCCACGTCGGCTCAATCATGTACTTTCTGCCGCTGCTTGATCTTCTTTTCGTCGACAAAATAGTTCCATCAGTAGCCGCAACGGTAGAACATGATCTTCGATCTTCTTCCGATTGGTGAACTGATTTTGACCGGCATCGGCAGTCTTTTCTTGTTGGAAGACTAGTTCTCTAGGCTTCCGCAACGGCGGGCATACAAACCACTATCTTCTTCCGATAGCTGACGATTTCTATACTTAAAAAAAAAATTCGAAATTTCTTCATGGCGTCGGTGGTCGGAGGCCTTACCCATCGGATGCGTAGTTGTTTAGCCATCCTCAACGGTGGGCGCTCGAACAACTTTATGCTTCTGATGGTTTTAACACTTGAGCCAAATTTCAAAACTTTCCTACTATCGGCAATAGGATCCACTAACACTGCTGCATCGGTGTTTTAGTCCTTTGACAGCCACAACAACGAACAAACAACCGCTAAATTATTCCGTGGTGTTGATGACCCCGACATCTATTTTCTGTCGACAGACGTTGAACACCTAGAAAAAAATTTGTAATTCCCCCCCCCCCAACTGTTCTCCGTCGGGCATGTTTTCGCCTAGCTCTCCGCTACATCAGAAGTCCGTTCCACTAAGTGTTCCGATGAACTGACTGTTCAAACACTTAGGCAAATTTGTGGAAGTTTTCTGTCATCCATTTCTGATCTCCGTTGGGCAGAGAGAGAAATCCTTCCTCTGTCACTGCATCTTGGTGGTCCATTCAGGCCCATGCTGCAACATGAGCTCTGATACCACTCTGTGGCGTCCCCGACCCTCCGACCGGTGAAGAGGATGCTACCCACACCACACAAATGGGAAAACAGCCCCATGAACATGAACAGACATCAATCCTGAACTTAAAAAGCTTAACATAACTCATGCTAAGATGTATAAAACATAAAAGGATACATAGTTACTCAACATTCAGCGGAAGAAAACATATACATTCCATCATTCCACATGTTCATCATAATTCATGAAACATTAGATATAATTACAGAGATAAAATAGTCATGAGTACTTATCTTTTAATGAAGAACTCTCCCGCAACCAGCTATGTCGCTGCAATGTTCCACCCAACCATAGGCCAGCATGCTCATCAATCTCTCAGCAACACTACCACCCCCGAGCTGGGCATGATTCCTCAAGGAATAAGGGTCAATGCAGGCTTACACATAGCCAAGGTTTTCCAATCAGCCAAACCCACACAGCAGGGTCCTAGCAAGTCATCAAGGAGCTACGACAGGATAAATGCAAAGCTGGTGGCCTCAACACCAGTCTTCTCATGCATACACAGCATCTAATCCCACTCTCAACAGTCCGAAGACCAACCACTGCATACCGCAGCAAAACAATCCCTTCAGAGCTCTGTGAAGAAGGCAAATACAACCAGGTGCCAATCCCAACCAACAAGTGAAACAGCTCAAGTCCTCAAGACAACTCAGAGTTGTTCTTGGCCCTATCGTGGCCAAAACAACTCAACAGCAACCCAAAACTAGGGTACATCAACAGCCACAACCTCACAATGAATGATGGCAACAATCCACAGTCCCAAAACAGAGGAGAGGGAAAACTCTCAGCATAGACATGGGAAAACACAAACACATACCACAGTAGACAGCATACACGGCCACAAGCAACAAGGATACATACACATACCACCGACACTGATATGGAACACACAGGCGCACAACCCCAACCATGAATGGCTCCTGCACCCGAAAATCCTGAGTGACAGCCACGATTTCACCCGTTCCCTGTGTGAGGAAAACCAACGCAGAAATCCTGTGCATAAGAAGGGGAGAGAGAACGACTCTTTGTGTGAGGGTGATCAGTCGATGAAGAATCCCCCAAACAGTGCACATGAGGAAGCCGAACCATCTCTGCGTGAGAAATGAGTAAGACTTTCATTCCTGCTTGAGGATGAACAGACAACGGCTCTGCGTTAGGATGAACAGACAACGGCTCTGCGTGAGGATGAATAGACAACGACAAGAATGCCTTAGCAGTGGAGGGAGTGGAGTGAATATTTCTTCTACCCCACGTGATGTGAAGAGGAGAGTCTACTAGTGGAGTGGGCACATGGGCAAGGACTGATAGTCCTGCCACAGCCACCACTACTCAACAATAACTACCTCAACTACTCCACAAAAAATTAAAGAGGTTGGATGAGACAAGGGAATATGGCAAATCAAACAAGGTGGTAACACATGGATTTCCCCCCCATAGACCAAGGTTTGACATCCCCCACACCCTTATCCTTTGGAATCATGCCCTTTTCATTTTAACGTTGCACTACCGTAGCTGGTTGTGGGTTTATTTTAATTGGTGTGCGTGTTTACATGATGCTGAATTATAATGTTTTGGATAGCACGATATACCTTCGGCAACTATCCCCATTGCCAAAACATACATAACCAAATCGATGGTGGGGATTTTTCCTTTAGCTCCTCACCACGATTAATTACATTATATACATCATGCAAACGGGGTCAAAACTGGGGTGTTACATAGAGACCTTTCACTCTCAACAATATCTCCATCTCAACTTTCCATTCAAATAAATTAAATGGAGTCAAGATGATCTTCTGAGATTGGTCCTTAGCTGAGAAACTGTCCCCTTCAGTCAGCAGAATATGCTCCCAATCAAGATGTTGAAACTGCAATAGCAATATCGAAGGAGAGAAATCGATCTACAAAGGCTCTGATACCATGTGGGAATTGAACCCAAGTGATAGAACAATTACACTCACAAAATTGCTAATCAAACATGCAAAATTACCATCAAAAGAGACTGAAATTAGAGCATAATACTAATATTTATTGAATAAGTGTACAATAGCGAACCTTCTCAATTCAAAGGCTGGTTTAATATATAATTACATGAGATATTAGAATGCATATGGATGCCATTCGAAATAGTAAAAAACTAGGCTTGCTAAATCTAGTCAAACCCCCCATATGTGCATAAAGCAATTTCCAAATCCACTTACAGGCTCACAAATTGGAAAAGTCAAGTAGGAAAGATAAAAAGGGATGGAAAGACAACTCATACATGGTTTTATTAGGAGAAAAGGATGGAGGATGATGTGGGAAAAAAACAAGTCAACTACACCTTATCTTACTTTCCCTTTTTCCTTAATTCTCAATAAAACAGGTAGCTTTGTAGAAAAAGAAAATATGTGCTTTGGAGGATATGGAATAAAGAAAACATGCTAAATATGGTTTCCAAGAGGTTTTCCAAGTGCTCCATGACTCAATTTTATCAAGTGTTGACTTCTATGACATGTAGAAGGCAACTAGGATAGAGTGGAATCTAGGAAACTAGGTAATAAGACAAAAATTGATTTAATTAATGTCTAAGGTAGGTAACTATGGTTTGATTATTCTAACAGCTAAGATACTTCCCCCAGCATGACTTGTAGAGGATGAGAGACTAGGTCTAACATGACTTGTAGAGATTGGATTGGCACCACTAGGATGGACAACAGAGGTTGAATGGTTAGGATCAACATGCTTTGCATCAGTTGATTGTGTTCCCCCAGCATGACCTTCAGAGGCTTGGTGTATGGATCCAACATGAGTTGTAGAGTTTGGATGGGGAGGTTCAAATTGAACATCATATTTTGAATGAGTTCCCTCAGCATGAAATATAGAGGCTAAGTGACTAGATCCAATGTGACCTGGATAGGTTGGAAGGATCCCACTAGCATGATCAACATAGGCTTGATAATGAAGATCCACTTGACTTGCAGAAGTTGATTTCTTAGATCCAACATGACCTATAGAGGTTGGATAGGTTCCCCTAGCATGAACTATAGAGGCTGGGTGATGAGGTTCAACATGACTTTCAGAGGTTGAACGAGTGCCCCCTTGCTTATGTGTCTTCTTCCTATTCCTCCTTATTTTACTCCTTTTAGACTGTCGGTTACTAGTATAAGTACTTTCACTGAATGAGGTAGAAGGAGGAGGAGAGCAAGATATAGGTGAAGGGGAAGAATTGTTTTAATGCCCTTGGTATAAGGAGCTTACTTGAGAAACATCAGGATCATTCAGGACAATTGGAGTGGAAAACAACCACACAGGTATCCCTAGGGTGAATCTAGGTAGATTCAAGGTGGCCATCAAAGGAACACCAACATTCCCTGTGAGAGGAATAGTATAAGAAGTTCCCATCATGGGACCTCTTGGTTGATTTTCAAAGGGGTGTTATCCATAGTTTCAAACAATAAGACAAAATTTGAGGTCGACACGAAACCAAATGTACAAAGCACACACCTGAAGGCAAACTAAGTACAAACAAACCACACAACACTCACTAAAAATTACTAAAGCCAAACAGAAAAATAGGTATAAGATATTCCTTCCAGAAGAAAGCTCATAGAAAGTTACTTGGAGTCCTTATAGATGTTCTTAGGCACAAGCGAAGGAATCACCCAATCACCCTCCCACACCTTCTACCGGGGTTACCTTCCAAGCTCGTCCAAGGTAGACCAGAAATAGCCTTTTGGTATACTTGTGTATGAACCCTAGATGTCAAAGAGACAGTCTGGGGGGACAATCACAATCATGATTCATATGCATGGGCATGGTAGAAAATCCCAAAACCTTGTCAACACCACCATTGCACAGGGCCTCAAGGGTGGTATTAATAGAAGTCCCCAGATACACAAAAACCTTGGTGTACACTTTGGCAAGGAATCGGAGGGTTATCTCCTTAGTTCAAGCCTCCACACAGCCTCATGCTTAACTCTCGTTTGACAGGAACTTCCCAGATACAATCAACATAGAATATGGTTTACCTATTGATTGGCCAACTACGTCTAAATCAAATACTTGTGCAGAGTTGAAACTCCCTAATCCACAAGTCTATCCTAAGCTAGTTTGTGCCTATAAAATAAAACTTACTAACCATTTTTAATTATATTCTTCATTTTAAAAGGTTTTTTTTAGTTAGAGGGTAAATGGCGTGCAACTTATGTGGTGTTTTAACTCAAGGTTGAAACAAAATGACTAACCAAAGAGAAATGAAATGCAAAAAGAAAAACCTATTCTCTTTCTTTTTCAAATAGAAACTTGAAAGCCACAAAAGAACAATTTATTTTTATTTTTTTCAAAAAAGATGATATGCCATGCAATCTAGACTAAAAACCTCAACTACATGCATATAAAGAAAACATGTGTTTTTTTTTTATAAATGCAAAATAAAAAATAGCCAATTAGCTAATGCAAGCAAGCAATGTAAGAAAAGCAAATAGACAACTACTCTACACCGCACAAACAAACCCTAGGTTTTTCTAAAGTTGGATATAACCTCTCTTGGAAGGAAGGCTCACAATGGTAAAAAATACAAAAAATTTGGAATGAAGAGACTGAGCAATAAGACTCACATAAACAAAGGTCAAGAAGTACCAAGAATCAATCTAAACCCACAAATATAGGCTGCTTAGTGCCTTGTCCAACAAGGTCAAGACAAAGAAGGAGGTGGGGGGGAAGGCAACAAAAGAAAGTTCAAAGACTCGAAAGAGACTTAAAATATATACAAAGAGCACATAATATAGATAAAACAACCTCTCAGGATTCATGCACATGCAGAGGACCCTTGAAGACCCTACAAAAACCCTCAAATCACCCAAAAACCCTAAAAAAAAATGAAAGAACACAAATTTAGGTGCATAAGCGGGTTTCCTTATGGTAGGTCGTGTGTGACACATAGGTTTTAGGAATCAAAAGTCACATATACAACATAGACATGTGACTATTTATCGTTAAAGTCACATATGGATGACAAAAAGCACAAAAAGGGTCAAAACCTAACCTAGGAAGGGAGGAAAGGTCTTCCAACAGACTCAAAAGGTATCCCTAACTTGTAAGAAGGACATGAAACCTTACAAAACTTTAGAATAAATATAGAGAAACCCCAAACAAACAAGGCTCTCCCCAGTGGAGTCACTAGTTCTGTTGTAAAGGAAAGTTTCCTATGGCTATGGTTTAAGAGGCCATCAACGTACTAGGGTTGAAAGCTGGATGTATAATGTTCAACAAGCATATATAAGCAAGTTTCAGAGATTAGAATCGTTCATACCTTTCCAAACAAATTTTTATCCAAGTAGCCCTTCAATCCTCTTCTTTCTCCTCTTGCTCCTCTTGCTCCAAGAGACCTGCAAAATGAATTATACCTTCCTCAAAACAATATGACCACATATAAGGCAATGCTAATCAAATAAATATGAAATAATAATCTGATTAGCATCATCATATGATGAAAAACAAATATTTGATCACACATTGAACAATGATTTGGAAAGAACAAGGCCATCACATATTTATGAATCATGAAATGAAGTACACATATACCTTCTCTTCAAGTTCTGCACCTCACGAAACCTTGATCTAGTTCTGCTAGTTCTCTTCTCCAAGGAACTTAGCCTCCAAGCTCTGCAACACCAGGAGATAGCTTATAGGGAAAAGGTGTGGGAAAAGAGAGCTCCAATTCCTCCAGCATAACAATGCAAAGATTCTAGTCTCCTATCATGGACCTCCCTACCTCCATTTATACGCTTCTGAAGAGATAGGGTTGAAGACAAATTAGTTACAACTGAAGGAGTCAGTTGCATAACTAACCAAACTACCCAAACTTCGAAAAACATATTTTTGACATCAATATGCGAGTTGTAGAAAAACCAGTCACATGTTCAGGGGATATACATGGGTTGCAATGAAAATAATCGTGTATGAAATGCAGGTTTCAATGCAAATAGTATCATTTTCAAGGTATACGTGAGTATTAAATAGAAAAGTCGCGTACAATACATGGGTTACCTGAAGGAAAATCGAGTATGGATAAACAATATCATTTTTAGGGTAATTATTGCCATTTCTAGAATTTAGTGTCTTCAAGAAAGTTTTAGATGACTCAGATATCTTTCTAATGGTGGAAAGATGAGGTCAAATGGAGTTACATAACTCAAGATATTGGTCCTCCAAATTAGGTGTTTTTTCAGTTACTTTCATGAAGTGTCAACATGCGACGAAATCATGGGAAAGTTGTCACAGGAAGAGATGTGTCATTTTGAGATATAACACAAGTGCCACTTAATCAACAAGAAACCTGTAAAGACCACCCTCTCTAAAAAAACTACAATAATTGATGGTGCACTATTTTCCTTCAAATGGAACTTTATAGAGTATAAATTTCCATTTGGAAAACTTGATCTTTGGTAACCCTATGACCATGTATTTTTCACTCAAATAAGAAAAATAACTATAGTTAAGATGGCCAAATATTTCATCCCAAAGCTTGCTTGGCTCATTAACATAAATCATAAGAGCAGAGGGGTTTGAGTAGGATAGAAAATGGGAAAACATGTATACCTTTGAAGTGTGATCAATGACATCTTTTGCTATGACTTTACCATTTGAAATATCTGTGATTTCAAAATCATCAGGGGAGAAGATGAGCTTCTTTGGAGACCATGTGTGAGTCATATGATACACTAACAAGATGTTAGAGGAAATACCTGGAACATACAACACATTATTGAACTTACCATGCTCAAGATCAATCCTCCCTTTCCCCAAACTGTCAATGAGAGAGTCATCTCCCAAAACTATTGGTGGACCTTTCGACATGTCAAGAGAGTTGAATGCCTCCTTTGTTGAAACCATATGTCTAGAAGCTCCGGAGTCTATGATGAAGCTAGGTGAGATTGATGTGCCAGCAACCAAAGCATGTACTCTCTCTATGTCCTATGAATTTTATCCTCCTTCCCTTTTCTTTGAGAAATCAGGAAGGGAGATGTTATTCTTCTCCAGGATTTGGGTCAACATGGAAATTTTCTTCTTCATTTAGGAGCTCTTAGGATGATATCCCTTACTGCAATATGTGCACTTGGTCGTTTCTCCTTTGTTCTTCTTCTCCTAGTAGTTCTTCTTGGAGCCTTGGGGCTCCTCTTGAGACTTGTTCTTGTCTCTCTTTTTCTCAGGTGGCTTCTTAGATTTCTTATTGCCTTTTGAATCCACCCTTTAATATCCAGCAACCATATCTTGGTCTTTGGAAGGTTTGGTCGTGCCCTTCATCACCAATTTATCTTGTTCCTGTGTGAGGGATTCCATGAACTCTGGATGTTTCGGCATATTCCAGGCTCGAGCTGTCAACATGGCAGCATGGAAGGTCGAAACAAACATCGAATAGTCAGGGCCAAGCTTCAATACTATGGCCAAAACTAGTTTCTCTTCCTTCTTTTCAATTCCACACTGTTTTAGCAGCAAAATAAGGGCTTTAAACTTGTAAAAGTAGAGTTGCAAGGATTCGAACCTGCTGGGACTCAAAGATATCAATTCATTCTCAATTTGATGTCCTCTCATCTCATATATATTACCAAAAATCTATACAATATTCTCCCACACTTCATTAGGTGATCTCAATCCATCAATATGGAAGAGGAGGTCTCTTGAAATACTCAGACACAAAAGACCATAGGCCTCATCCCTCCTATTGTGCCATTTTATTTTCTCTACAGCTACATTGGGATCTACCTTAGTTGCCATAGTCACCCTGTAGAGAAATTTCAGTCTCAAAAATATCTCCATATTAGCTTTTCAATCAAATAAATTAAATGGATTCGAGATGATCTTCTGATATTGGTCCATAGCTCAGAAACTGTGCCCTTTAGTTAGTAGAATATGCTCCTAATCAAGATGTCAAAACTGCAATAGAAATATGGAAGGAGAGAAATAAATGTACAAAGGCTTTGATACCATGTGTAAATTGAACCCAAGTGATAGAACAATTACACTCACAAAATTGGTAATCAAACATGCAAAATTACCATCAATGGAGACTAAAATTGGAGCATAACACTAATCTGTATTGAATAAGTGTACAATAGCCAAACTTTTCAAGTCATAGGCTGGTTAAATATCTAATTACATGATATTTTAATGTATAAGGATTCCATTCAAAATAGTCAAAAAGTAGGCTTGCTAAATCTAGTCAAATCCCCCATAGGTGCTTAAAGCAGTTTCCAAATCCACTTACAAGCTCACGAATTGGAAAAGTCAAGTAGGAAAGCTAATAAGGGATGGAAATAAAACTCATACATGCTTTTATTAGGATAAAAGGATGGAGGATGATGTGGGCAAAAAACAAGTCAACTACACCTAGTCTTACTTTCCCTTTTGCCTTAATTCTCAATAAAACAAACAACTTTGTAGAAAAAGCAAATATGTGCTTTGGAGGATATGGAATCAATAAAACATGATATATATGGTTCCCAAGAGGTTTTCTAAATGCTCCATGACTCAATTTTAGAAAGTGTTGACTTCTATGACATGTAGAAGGCAACTAGGATAGAGTGGAATCTAGGAAACTAGGTAATAAGACAAAAATTGATTTAATTAATGTTTAAGGTAGGTAACTATGGATTGATTATTATAATGGCTGAGACACTACCCCTAGCATGACTTGTAGAGGCTGAGAGACTAGATCTAACATGACTTGTATAGGTTGGATTGGCATCACCAGCATGGACAACAGAGGTTGAATGGTTAGGATCAACATGCTTTGCAGTAGTTGAGTGTGCGCCCCACGCATGACCATCAGAGGCTGGGTGTATGGATCCAACATGAGTTGTAGAGGTTGGATTGGGAGGTTCAACTTGAACATCATATTTTGAATGGGTTCCCTCAAAATGAACTATAGAGGCTAGGTGACTGGATCCAACGTGACCTGGAAAGGTTGGAAGGATCCCACTAGCATGATCAACATAGGCTTGATGGTGAAGATCCACTTGACTTGCAGAGGTTCAGTTCTTAGATCCAACATGACCTGCAGAGTTTGGATAGGTTCCCCCAGCATGAACTACAGAGGCTGGGTACTGAGGTTCAACTTGACTTGCAGATATTGAACGGGTGCCCCCTTGCTTATGTGTCTTCTTCCTATTCCTCCTTATTTTATTCCTTTTATAATGTCAGTTACTAGTATCAGTACTTTAACCACATGAGGTAGAAGGAGGAGGAGAAGTAGCTATAGGTGAAGGGGAACCAGTGCTTTAATGCCCTTGATATAAGGAGCTTACTTGAGAAACATAAAGAGCATTTAGGACAATTGGAGTGGAAAACAACCATACATGTATCCCTAGGGTGTATCTAGGTAGATTCAACATGGTCATCAAAGGAACACCAACATTCCCTGTGAGAGGAATAGTACAAGGAGTTCCCATCAAGGGGATCTCTTGGTTGGTTTTCAAAGGGGTGTTAGCCATAGTTTCAAACAATAAGACAAAATTTGAGGTCAACAGGAAACCAAATGTGCAAAGCACACACCTGAAATCAAACTAAGTACATACAAACAATACAACACTCACTAAACATTTCTAAATCCAAACAGACAAACAGGTATAAGATATTCCTTCCAGAAGAAAGCTCATAGATAGCTACTTGGATTCCTTATAGATTTTCTTCGGCACAAGCAAAGGAATCACCCAACTGCCCTCCCACACCTTCTACTGGGGTTACCTTCCAAGCTTGTCCAAGGTAGACCAAAAATAGCCTTTTGGTATACTTGTGTATGAACCCTATATGTCAAAGAGACAGTCTGCGAGGACAGTCACAATCGTGATTCATATGCATGGGCATGGTAGCAAAGTCTGAAACCCTGTCAACACCAGCACTGCATAGGGCCTAAAGGGTGGTATTGACAGAAGTCCCTAGATATGCAAATACCTTGGTGTACACTTTGGCAAAAAATCATAGCGTTATCTTCTCAGTCCAGGCCTCCACACGGACTCATGCTTAACTCTCGTTTGAGAGGAAATTCATAGATATAATCAACATAGAAGAGGGTTTACCTATTGATTGGCCAACTACATCTAAATAAAATACTTGTGGATAATTGAAACTCCCTAATCCACACGTCTATCCTAAGCTAGTTGGTGTACGAACCTATAAAATAAAACTTCCTAATCATTTTTAATTATATTGTTCATTTTAAAACGTTAGTTTTAGTTAGAGGGTAAATGGCATGCAACTTATGTGGTGTTTTAACTAAAAGTTGAAACAAAATGACTAAGCAAAGTGAAATGAAATGTAAAAAGAAAAACCTATTCTCTTTCTTTTTCAAATAGAAACCCGAAAGCCACAAAAGAACAATTTCTTTCTATTTTTTTCAAAAAAAATGATATGCCATGTAATCTAGACTAAAAACCTCAACTACATGCATATAAAGAAAACATGTGTTTTTTTTTTATAAATGCAAAAGATAAAATAGCCTATTAGATAATGAAAGCAAGTAATGTAAGAAAATCAAATAGACAACTACTCTACACCCCACAAACAAACCCTAGGTTTCCCTAAAGTTGGATATAACCTCTCTTGGAAGGAAGGCTCACAACTGTAAAAAAGACAAAAGCTTTGGAATGAAGAGACTAAGAAATAAGACTAACATAAGCAAAGGTCAAGAAGTACCAAGAATCAATATAAACCCACAAACATAGGCTGCTTAGTAACTTTTCCAACAAGGTCAAGAAAAAGAAGGAGGTGGGGGGGAAGGCAATAAAAACAACTTCAAAGACTTGAAAGAGACTTACAAGATATACAAAGAGCACCTAATACAGATAAAACAACCTCTTAGGATTCATGCACATGTAGAGGACCTTTGAAGACCCTACAAACAACCCTCAAATCACCCAAAAACCCTAAAAAATGATGAAAGAACACAAATTCAAGTGCATAAGCGGGTTTCCTTAAGGTAGGTCATGTGTGACGCATGGGTTTCAAGAATTACAAGTCATGTATACAACACAGACATGTGAATGTTTATCCTAAAAGTCACGTATGGATGACAAAAAGCACAAAAGTGTCAAAAACTAATCTAGGAAGGCAGGAAAGGTGTTCCAACAGACTCAAAAGGTGTCCCTAACTTTTAAAAAGGACATGAAACCTTACAAAAGGATAGAAGAAATACAGAGAAAACCCAAACAAACAAGGTTCTCCCCAGTGGATTCGCTAGTTTTGTTTTAAAGGAAATTTTCCTGTGGCTATGGTTTAAGAGGCCGTCAACGTACTTGGGTTGAAACGTGGATGTATAATGTTCAACAAACATATATAAGCAAGTTTCAAATATTAGATTCGTTCATACCTTTCCAAACAAAGTTTGATCCAAGCAGCCCTTCAATCCTCTTCTTTCTTCTCTTTCTCCTCTTGCTCCAAGAGACCTGCAAAATGAAGTATACCTTCCTAAAACCAATCTGACCATATATAAGGCAATGATAGTCAAATAAATATGAAATAATAATATGGTTAACATCATCATATGATCAAAAAAAGAGATTCAATCACACATTGAACAATGATTTGGGAAGAACAAGGGCATCACATCTTTATTAATCATGAAATGAAGTACAAATATACCTTCTCTTCAATTTGGGCACCTCACAAAACCATTATCTAGTTTTGCTACTTCTCTTCTCCAAGGAACTCAGCCTCCAAGCTCTGGAACACAAGGAGATAGCTTCTAGGGAAAAGGTGTGGGGAAAGAGAGCTCCAATTCCTCCAACATAACAATGCAAAGGTTCCAGTATCCTCTCATGGACCTCCCTACCTCTATTTATATGCTTTTGAAGAGATAGGGTCGAAGACAAATTAGTTACAACTGAAGGAGTCAATTGCATAACTAACCAAACTACCCAAACTTCAAAAAATGTATTTTTGACATGAATATGCAAGTTGTAGAAAAATTAGTCCCGTTTTTAGGGGATATATGTGGGTTTCAATGAAAATAGTCATGTATGAAACGTAGGTTTCAATGCAAATGGTATCATTTTTAGGGTATACCTGAGTATTAAATAGAAACGTTGCGTACAATATGCGGGTTACCCGAAGGAAACTTGTGTATGGATAAAACATATCATTTTTATGGTAATTATTTCCATTTTTTAGAATTTAGTGAATACTCTAAATTTTTAGACGACTCGGATACATTTCCAATGGTTTGAAGATGAGGTCAAATGGAGTTACATAACTCAAGATATCGGTCCTCCAAATTAGGTGTTTTTTCAGTGACTTTCATGAAGTGTCGTCATGGAGGTGTTGACATGTGATGAAATCATGGGAAAGTGGTCACAGGAAGAGATGTGTCATTTTTAGATATAACACAAGTGCCACTTGATCAACAAGAAACATGTAAAGACCACCCTCTCTCAACAAACTACAATAATTAATGGAGCACTCTTTTCCTTCAAATGGAACTTTATAGTGTATAAAGTTCCATTTGGAAAAATTTATCTTTGGTAACCCTATGACCATGTATTTTTCACTCAAATAAGAAAGATACCTATAGTTAAGATGGCCAAATATTTAGGGCCAAATATTGCTTTCCTCATTAACATGAATTAGAAGAGCAGAGGGGTTTGAGTAGGGTAGAAAATGGGAAAACATGTATAACTTCAAAGTGTGATCAACAACACCTTTTGCTATGGATTTACCATTCGAAATCTCTGTGATTTCAACATCATCAGGGGAGAAGATGACCTTCTTCGGAGACCCTGTGTGAGTCATATGATACACTAACAAGATCTTAGAGAAAAGACCTGGAACATACAACACATTATTGAACTTACCTTGGTCAAGATCAATCCTTCCTTTCCCCAAACTGTCAGTTAGAGAGTCATCTCCCAAAACTATTGGTGGAACTTTCGACATGTCAAGAGAGGTGAATGTCTCCTTTGTCGAAACAATATGTCTAGAAGCTCCAGAGTTTATGATGAAGCTAGGTGAGCTTGATGTGCCAGCAACCAAAGCATGTACTCTCTCTCTGTCCTCTGAATTTGATCCTCCTTCCCTTTTCTTTGAGCAATTAGGAAGGGAGATGTTATTATTCTCCAGGATTTGGGTCAACATGTCAATTTTATTCTTCATTTAGGAGCTCTCAGGATGATATCCCTTACTGCAGTATGCACACTTGCTTGTTTCTCCTTTGTTCTTCTTCTTCTAGTAGTTCTTCTTGGAGCCTTGGGGCTCCTCTTGAGACTTGTTCTTGTCTCTCTTTTTCTCATGTGGCTTCTTAGATTTATTCTTTCCTTTTGAATCCACCCTTGAATCTCCAGCAACCAGATCTTCATCTTTGGAAGGTTTGAGGGTGCCCATCGTCACCAATTTATCTTGTTTCTGTGTGAGGGATTCCATGAACTCTGGAAGCTTAGGCATCTTCCAAGCTTGAGCAGTCAACTTGGTGGCATGGAAGGTCGAAACAAACAAAGAATAATGAAGGCCAAGCTTCAATACTATGGCCAAAACTACTTTCTCTTCCTTGTTTTCAATTCCACACTATTTTAGCTGCAAAACAAGGGCTTTAAACTTGGAAAAGTAGAGTTGGAAGGATTCAAACCTAATAGGACCCAAAGAGATCAATTCATTCTCGATTTGATGTCCTCTCATATCATTTGTCTTATAAAAAATATCTACAATATTCTCCCACACTTCATTAGGTGATCTCAATCAATCAATATGGAAGAGGAGGTCTCTTGAAATGCTCAGACACAAAAGACCATAGGTCTCATCCCTCCCGTTGTGCCATTTTAGTTTCTCTGCAGCTGCATTGGGATCTGACTCAGTTGCCATAGTATCCCTGTAGAGAACCTTAAATATCAACAATATCTCCATCTTATCTTTCCATTCAAAGAAATTAAATGGAGTCAAGATGATCTTCTGAGATTGGTCCATAGCTCAGAAATTGTTCCCTTCAGTCAGTAGAATATGCTCCCAATCAAGATGTCGAACCTACAATATCAATATACAAGGAGATAAATATATCTACAAAGTCTTTGATACCATGTGGAAACTAAACCCAAGTGATATAACAATTACACTCACAAAATTGCTAATCAAACATGCAAAATTACCATCAAAGGACACTGAAATTTGAGCATAACACTAATCTGTATTGAATAAGTGTACAATATAAAACCTTGTCAAGTCATAGGCTAGTGAAATATATAGTTACAAGAGATATTAAAATGCATAAGGGTTCCATTCGAAATAATAAAAAAGAAGGCTTGCTAAATCTAGTCAAATCCCCCATAGGTGCATAAAGCAGTTTCCAAATCCACTTACAGGCTCACAAATTGGAAAATTCAAGTAGGAAATATAATAAGGGATGGAAATAAAACTCATACATGCTTTCATTAGGAGAAAAGGACGAAGGATGATGTGGGCAAAAAACAAGTCGACTAAACCTAGTCTTACTTCCCCTTTAGCCTTAATTCTCAATAAAACATGTAGCTTTGTAGAAAAAGAATATATGTGCTTTGGAGGATATGGAACAAAGAAAACATGTCAAATATGGTTTCTAGGAGGTTTTCCAAGTGCCCCATGACTCAATTTTAGCAAATGTTGACTTCTATGACATGTAGAAGGCAACTAAGATAGAGTGGAATCTAGGAAACTAGGTAATAAGACAAAAATTGATTTAATTAATGTCTAAGGTAGGTAACTATGGGTTGATTATTTTAACAGCTGAGAGACTTCCCCCACCATGACTTGTAGAGGCTGAGAGACTGGGTCTAACATGACTTGTAGAGGTCGGATTAGCACCACCAGCATGGACAACAGAGGTTTAAATGTTAGGATCAACATGCTTTGCAGCAGTTGAGTGTCTGCTTCCAACATGACCTTCAGAGGCTAGGTGTATGGATCCAATATGATTTGTAGAGGTTGGATGGGGAGGTTTAACTTGAACATCATATTTTGAACTGGTTCCCTCAGCATGAACTATAGAGGCTAAGTGACTGGATCCAACGTTACCTGGAAAGGTTGGAAGGATCCCACTAGCATGATCAACATAGGCTTGACGGTGAATATCCACTTGACTTGCAGAGGTTGAGTGCTTAGATCCAACATGACCTATAGACATTGGATAGGTTCTCCTAGCATGAACTATAGAGGATGGGTGCTGAGGTTCAACTGACTTGTAGAGGTTGAATGGGTGCCCCCTTGCTTATGTGTCTTCTTCCTATTCCTCCTTATTTTACTCCTTTTAGACTATTGGTTACTAGTATCAGTACTTTCACCCTCATGAGGTAGAAGGAGGAGGAGAAGCAACTACATGTGAAGGGGAAGTTTTGTTTTAATGCCCTTGATATAAGGAGCTTACTTGAGAAGCATCAAGAGCATTCAGGACAATTCGAGTGGAAAAAAACCACACAGGTATCCCTATGGTGAATCTAGGTAGATTCAAGGTGGCCATCAAAGGAACACCAACATTCCCTATGAGAGGAATAGTACAAGGAGTTCCCATCATGGGGATCTCTTGGTTGGTTTTCAAAGGGGTGTTAGCCATAGTTTCAAACAATAAGACAAAATTTGAGGTCGATAAGAAACCAAATGTACAAAGCACACACTTGAAGGAAAACTAAGTACATGAAAACCACACAACACTCACTAAAAATTCCTAAAGCCAAACAAAAAAATAGGTATAAGATATTCCTTCCAGAAGAAAGCTCATAGACAGTTACTTGCAGTCCTTATAGATGTTCTTAGGGACAAGAAAAGGAATCACCCAACCACCCTCCCACACCTTCTACTAGGGTTACCTTCCAATCCTGTCCAAGGTAAACTAAAAATAGCCTTTTGGTATACTTGTGTATGAACACTAGATGTCAAAGAGACAGTCTGGGGGGACAGTCACAATCATGATTCATATGTGTGAGAATGGTAGTAAAGTCTGAAACACTGTCAACACTAGCACCGCACAGGGCCTAAAGGGTGGTATTGACATAATTTCCCATATATGAAAAAACCTTGGTGTACACTTTGGCAAGGAATCGGAGGGTTATCTCCTCAATTCAAGCCTCCACATGGCCTCATGCTTAACTCTTGTTTGAGAGGAAATTCCTAGATAAAATCAACATAGAAGAGGGTTTACCTATTGATTGGCCAACTACATCTAAATTAAATACTTGTGGAGAGTTGAAACTCCCTAATCCACAAGTCTATCCTAAACTAGTTGGTGTACGAGCCTATAAAATAAAACTTACTAATCATTTTTAATTATATTGTTCATTTTAAAAGGTTGTTTTTAGTTAGAGGGTAATAGGAATGCAACTTATGTGGTGTTTTAACTCAAAGTTGAAACAAAATTACTAAGCAAAGTGAAATGAAATGAAAACAGAAAAATCTATTCTCTTTCTTTTTCAAATAGAAACTTGAAAGCCACAAAAGAACAATTTAAAAAAAAAAATGATATTCCATGCAATCTAGACTAAAAACCTCAACTACATGCATATAAACAAAACATGTGTTTTTTTTATAATTGCAAAAGAAAAAATAGCCTATTATCTAATGCAAGCAAGTAATGTAAGAAAATCAAATAGACAACTACTGTACACCCCACAAACAAACCCTAGTTTTCCCTAAAGTTGGATATAACCTCTCTTGGATGGAAGGATCACAAAGGTAAAAAAGCCAAAAACTTTGGAATGAAGAGACTGAGCAATAAGACTGACATAAACAAAGGTCAATAAGTACCAAGAATCAATCTAAACCCACAAACATAGGTTGCTTAGTACCTTTTCCAACAAGGTCAAGACAAAGAAGGAGGTGGGGGGGAAGGAAACAAAAACAAGTTCAAAGACTTGAAAGAGACTTACAAGATATAGAAATAGCACCTAATATAGATAAAACAACCTTTTAGGATTCATGCACATGCAGAGGACCCTTGAAGACCCTACAAAAAACCCTTAAATCACCCAAAAGCCCTAAAAAATTATGAGAGAACACAAATTCAGGTGCATAAGTGGGTTTCCTTAAGGTAGGTCACTTGTGACACACAGGTTTCAGGAATTACAAGTTGTGTATACAACATAGACATGCGACTATTTATCCTGAAAGTCACGTATGGATGACAAAAGGCACAAAAGGGTCAAAAACTAGCCTAGGAAGGTAGGAAAGGTGTTCCAACAGACTCAAAAGGTCTCCCTAACTTGTAAGAAGGACATGAAACCTTACAAAAGGCTAGAATAAATACAGAGAAACCCAAAGCAAACAAGGCTCTGTGCAGTGGAGTCACCAGTTCTGTTGTAAAGGAAAGTTTCATTTGGCTATGGTTTAAGAGGCCATCAACGTACTAGGGTTGAAAGGTGAATGTATAATGTTCAGTAAGCATATATAAGCGAGTTTTAGAGATTAGAATCGTTCATAGCTTGCCAAACAATGTTTGATCCAAGCATCCCTTCAATCCTCTTCTTTCTCCTCTTACTCCTCTTGCTCCAACAAACCTGTAAAATGAATTATACCTTCCTCAAACCAATATGACCACATATAAGGCAATGATAATCAAAGAAATATGAAATAATAATCTTATTAACATCATCATATGATAAAAAATGGAGATTCAATCACACATTGAACAATGATTTGGGAAGAACAAGGGCATCACATCTTTATTATTCATGAAATGAAGTACAAATATACCCTCTCTTCAAGTTGGGCACCTCACGAAACCTTGATCTAGTTTTGCTACTTCTCTTTTCCAAGGGACTTAGCCTCCAAGCTTTGCAACACAAAGAGATAGATTCTAGGGAAAAGGTCTTGGCAAAGAGAGCTCCAATTCCTCTAGCATAACAATGCAAAGATTCCAGTATCCTCTCATGGACCTCCATACCTCTATTTATATGCTTCTAAAGAGATAGGGTCGAATACAAATTATTTACAACTGAAGGAGTCAGTTGCATAACTAAACAAACTACCCAAACTTCGAAAAACGTATTTTTTACATGAATATGCAAGTTGCAGAAAAATCAATCATGTTTTCAGGGGATATATGTGGGTTTCAATGAAAATAGTAGTGTATGAAACATAGTTTTCAATGAAAATAGTATCACTATCAGGGTCTACCTGAGTATTAAATAGAAAAGTCACGTACAATATGCAGGTTACCTGAAGGAAACTCACATATGGATAAAAATTATCATTTTTAGGGTAACTATTGCCATTTTTAGAATTTAGTATCTTCTACAAAGTTTTATACGACTCAGATACCTTTCCAATGGTGCAAAGATGAGGTCAAATGGAGTTACATAACTCAAGATATTTTTCCTCCAAATTAGGTGTTTTTCAGTGACTTTCATGAAGTGTTGTCATGGAAGTGTCGACATGACGCCGAAATCATGGAAAAGTGGTCACAGGAAGAGATGTGTCATTTTGAGATATAACAAAAGTGCCACTTGATCAACAAGAAACCTGTAAAGACCACCCTCTCTCAACAAACTACAATAATTGATGGTGCACTATTTTCCTTCCAATGGAACTTTATAGTGTATAAAGTTCCATTTGGAAAACTTGATATTTGGTAACCCTATGACCATGTATTTTTCACTCAAATAAGAAAGATACCTACAGTTAATATGGCCAAATATTTCATTCCAAAGATTGCTTTCCTCATTAGTATGAATCAGAAGAGCAGAGGGGTTTGAGTAGGGTAGAAAATGGGAAAACATGTATACCTTCAAAGTGTGATCAAGAACACCTTTTTATATGACTTTACCATTTGAAATATTTATGATTTCAACATCATCAAGGGAGAATATGCCATTCTTTGGAGACCCTATGTGAGTCATATGATACACTAACAAGATATTAGAGGGAAGACTTGTAACATACAACACATTAATTGAACTTACCATGGTCAAGATCAATCCTTCCTTTCCCCAAGTTGTCAGTGAGAGAGTCATCTCCCAAAACTATTGGTGCACCTTTCAACATGTCAAGAGAGTATAATGCCTCCTTTGTCAAAACCATATGTCTAGAAGCTCCAGCGTCGATGATGAAGCTAGATGACTATGATGTGCCAGCAACCAAAGCATGTACTCTCTCTTTGTCCTCTGAATTTGATCCTCCTTCCCTTTTCTTTGAGCAATCAGGAAGGGAGACGTTATTCTTCTCCAGGATTTGGTTCAACATGTCAATTTTCTTCTTCATTCAGGAGCTCTCAGGATGATAGCCCTTACTGTAGTATGTGCACTTGCTTGTTTCTCGTTTGTTCTTCTTCTTTTGGTAGTTCTTCTTGGAGCCTTGGGGCTCCTCTTGAGACTTGTTCTTGTCTCTCTTTTTCTCAGGTGGCTTCATAGATTTCTTCTGCCTTTTGAATCCACCTTTAAATCTCCACCAACCAGATCTTAGTCTTTGGAAGGTTTGATGGTGCCCATCATCACCAATTTATCTTGTTCCTGTGTGAGGGATTCCATGAACTCTAGAAGCTCAATAATCTTCCAGGCTCGAGCTGTCAACTTGGTGGCATGGAAGGTAAAAAAAAACACAAAATAGTCCAGGCCAAGCTTCAAGACTATGGCCAAAACTAGTTTCTCTTCCTTATTTTCAATTCCACACCGTTTTAGCTGCAAAACAAGGGCTTTAAACTTGGAAAAGTAGAGTTTCAAGGATTGGAACCTACTGGGACTCAAAGAGATCAATTAATTATCAATTTGATGTCCTCTCATCTCATATGTCTTACCAAAAAGCTTTAAAATCTTCTCCCACACTTCGTTAGGTGATCTCAATCCATCAAGATGGAAGAGGAGGTCTATTGAAATGCTCAGACACAAAAGACCATAGCCCTCATCCCTCCTGTTGTACCATTTTATTTTCTCTGCAGCTGCATTGGGATCTACCTGATTTTCCATATTCACCTTGTAGAGACCTTTCTCTCTCAAAAATATCTCCATCTTAGCTTTCCATTCAAAGAAATTAAATGGATTCAAGATGATCTTCTGAGATTGGTCCATAGCTCAGAAATCGTGCTGTTCAGTCAGTAGAATATGCTCCCAATCAAGATTTCGAGCCTATAATAGCAATATGGAAGGAGAGAAATCAATATACAAAGGCTCTGATACCATGTGGAAATTGAAGCCAAGTGATAGAACAATTACACTCACAAAATTTCTAATCAAACATGAAACATTACCATCAAAGGAGACTGAAATTGGAGCATAACACTAATCTATATTGAATAAGTGTACAATAGCCAACCTTGTCAAGTCATAGGCTGGTGAAATATATAATTACATGAGATATTTGAATGGATAATGATGCCATTTCAAATAGTCAGAAAGTAGGCTTGCTAAATCTAGTCAAATCCCCCATAGGTGCTTAAAGTAGTTTCCAAATCCACTTACAGGCTCATGAATTGGAAAAGTCAAGTAGGAAAGGTAATAAGGGATGGAAATACAACTCATAAATTCTTTTATTAGGAGAAAAGGATGGAGGCTGATGTGGGCAGAAAACAAGTCAACTACACCTAGTCTTACTTTCCCTTTTTCCTTAATTCTCAATAAAACAGGGAGCTTTGTAGAAAAAGAAAATATGTGATTTGGAGGATATGGAATAAATAAAACATGATAAATATGGTTTTGATGAGGTTTTCCAAGTTCTCCATGACTTAATTTTAGCAATTGTTGACTTCTATGACATGTAGAAGGAAACTAGGATAGAGTGGAAACTAGGAAACTAGGCAATAAGACAAAAAATAATTTAATTAATGTCTAAGGTAGGTAACTATGGGTTGATTATTATAATAGCTGAGAGACTTCCCCCAGCATGACTTGTAGAGGCTGAGAGACTGGCTCTAACATTACTTGTAGAGGTTGGATTGGCACCACCAGCATGGACAACATAGGTTCAATGGTTTGGATTAACATGCTTTGCAACAGTTGAGTGTGTTCCCTCAGCATGACCTTCAGAGGCTGGGTGTATGGATCCAACATGAGTTGTAGAGGTTGGATGGGGAGATTCAACTTGAACATCATATTTTGAATAGGTTCCCTAAGCATAAACTACAGAGGCTAAGTGACTGGATCCAACGTGATATGGAAAGGTTGGAAGGATCCCACTAGCATGATCAACATAGGCTTGATGGTGAAGATCCATTTGACTTGTAGAGGTTGAGTGCTTAGATTCAAAATGACCTACAGAGGTTGGATAGGTTCCCCTTGTATGAACTACAGAGGCTGGGTGCTAAGGTTCAACTTGACTTGCAGAGGTTGAATGGGTGCCCCCTTGCTTATGTGTCTTCTTTTTATTCCTCCTTATTTTAATCCTTTTGGACTATCAGTTACTAGTATCAGTACTTTCACCGCATGAGGTAGAAGGAGGAGTAGAAGTAGCTATAGGTGAAGGGGAAGTAGTGTCTTAATTCCCTTGATATAAGGAGCTTTCTTGAGAAGCATCAAGATCATTCAGGACAATTGGAGTGGAAAAAAACCACATAGGTATCCCTAGGGTGAATCTAGGTAGATTCAAGGTGTCCATCAAAGGAACGCCAACATTCCCAGTGAGAGGAATAGTACAAGCAGTTCCCATCATGGGGATCTCTTAGTTAGTTTTCAAAAGGGTGTTAGCTATAGTTTCAAACAATAAGACAAAATTTGAGGTCGACAGGAAACCAAATGTACAAAGCACACACCTGAAGGCAAACTAAGTACAAACAAACCACCCAACACTCACTAAAAATTCCTAAAGCCAAACAGACAAATAGGTATAAGATATTCCTTCCAGAATAAATCTCATAGAAAGTTACTTGGAGTCCTTATAGATGTTCTTAGGCACAAGTGGAGGAATCACCCAATTTCCCTCCCACACCTTCTACCAGGGTTACCTTCCAACCTCGTCTAAGGTAGACCAGAAATAACCTTTTGGTATACGTGTGTATGAACCCTAGATGTCAAAGAGATAGTCTGGGGGGGAATTCACAATCATGATTCATATGCATCGGCATGGTAGCAAAGTCTGAAACCCTATCAACAATAGCACCGCATAGGGAATAAAGGGTTGTATTGACATAAGTCCCCAGATTCACAAAAACCTTGGTGTACACTTTCGCAAGGAATTGGAGGGTTATCTCCTCATTCCAAGCCTCCACACATCCTCATTTTTAACTCTCGTTTGAGAGGAACTTCCCATATACAATCAACATAGAAGAGGGTTTACCTATTGATTGGCCAACTACATCTAAATCAAATACTTGTGGAGAGTTGAAACTCCCAAATCCACAAGTCTATCCTAAGCTAGTTGGTGTACAAGCCTATAAAATAAAACTTACTAATCTTTTTTAATTATGTTGTTCATTTTAAAAGGTTGCTTTTAGTTAGACGGTAAATGGTGTGCAACTTATGTGGTGTTTTAACTCAAAGTTTAAACAAAATGACTAAGCAAAGCGAAATGAAATGCAAAAACAAAAACCTATTCTCTTTCTTTTTCAAATAGAAACTTGAAAGCCACAAAAGAACAATTTCTTTTTATTTAAAAAAAAAATGATATGACATGAAATCTAGACTAAAAACCTCAACTACATGCATATAAAGAAAACATGTGGTTTTTTTTTACAAATGAAAAATAAAAAATAGCCTATTAGCTAATGCAAGCAAGTAATGTAAGAAAAGTAAATAGACAACTACTCTACACCCCACAAACAAACCCTAGGTTTCCCTAAAGTTGGATATAAGCTCTCTTGGAAGGAAGGCTCATAAAGGTAAAAAAGCCAAAAAAAAATTGGAATGAAGAGACTGAGCAATAAGACTGACATAAACAAAGGTCAAGAAGTACCAAGAATCAATCTAAACCCACAAACATAGGTTGCTTAGTACCCTGTCCAACAAGGTCAAGACAAAGAAGGAGGTGGGGGGAAGGCAACAAAAACAAGTTCAAAGACTTGAAAGAGACTTACAAGATATAAAAAGAGCACCTAATATAGATAAAACAACCTCTCAGGATTCATGCACATGCAGAGGACCCTTGAAGACCCTATAAGCAACCCTGAAATCACCAAAAAAACCCTAAAAAATGATGAAAGAACACAAACCCAGGTGCATAAGCAGGTTTCCTAAAGGTAGGTAGCATGTGACACACGGGTTGCAAGAATTACAAGTTGCGTATACAACACAGACATGCGACTGTTTATCCTGAAAGTCACGTATGGATGAAAAAAAGGACAAAAACGATCAAAACCTAACCTAGGAAGGCATGAAAGGTGTTCCAACAGACTCAAAAGGTGTCCCTAACTTGTAAGAAGGACATGAAACCTTAGAAAAGGATATAATAAATATAGATAAACCCCAAACATACAAGGCTCTCCCCAGTGGAGTCGCTAGTTCTATTGTAAAGGAAATTTTCCTATGGCTATGGTTTAAGAGGCCATCAACGTACTAGGGTTGAAAGGTGGATGTATAATGTTCAACAAGCATATATAAGCAAGTTTTAGAGATCAGAATCATTCATACCTTGCCAAACAAATTTTGATCCAAGCAGCCCTTCAATCCTCTTCTTTATCCTCTTGCTCATCTTGCTCCAAGAGACCTGCAAAATGAATTATACCTTCCTCAAACCAATATGACCACATATAAGGCAATGATAATCAAATAAATATGAAATAATAATCTGAATAACATCATCATATGATCAAAAACAGAGATTCAATCACACATTCAGCAATGGTTTGGGAAGAACAAGGGAATCACATCTTTATGAATCATGAAATGAAGTACAAATATACCTTATCTTCAAGTTGGGCACCTCACGAAACCTTGATCTAGTTCTGCTACTTCTCTTCTCCAAGGAACTCAGCCTCCAAGATCTACAACACAAGGAGATAGCTTCTAGGGAAAAGGTGTGGGAAAAGAGAGCTCCAATTCCTCTAGCATAACAATGCAAAGATTATAGTATCCTTTCATGGACCTCCCTACCTCTATTTATATGCTTCTGAAGAGATAGGGTCGAAGACAAATTAGTTACAACTGAAAGAGTCAGTTGCATAACTAACCAAACTACCTAAACTTCAAAAAACGTATTTTTGACATGATTATGCGAGTTGCAGAAAAAATAGTCGCGTGTTTAGGGGATATACGTGGGTTGCAATGAAAATTGTCCTATATGAAACACAGGTTTCAATGAAAATAGTATCATTTTCAGGGTATACATGAGTATTAAATAGAAAATTCATTTACAATACGCGGGTTACGTAAAGGAAACTCGCGTATGGATAAAAAATATCATTTTTATGGTAATTATTAGCATTTTTAGAATTTAGTGTCTTCTAGAAAGTTTTAGATGACTCGGATACCTTTCTAATTGTGCGAAGATGAGGTCAAATGTAGTTACAGAACTCAAGATATTGGTCCTCCAAATTAGGTTTTTTTTTAATGACTTTCTTGAAGTGTCGTCATGGAAGTGTTGACATGCGACGAAATCATGGGAAAGTGGTCACAAGAAGAGATGCGGCATTTTGAGATATAACACAAGTGCCACTTGATCAACAAGAAACCTGTAAATAACACCCTCTCTCAAAAAACTACAATAATTGATGGTGCAATATTTTCCTTCAAATGGAACTTTATACTATACATATATTATATTTGGAATTTTCTCAAAACATTCTTATTCAAAATATGAACAATTAGAACATAACTCAAATCAAGAACCATTCTCGAGTAATTCAAAAGGAAATGGAGCCAACTCATCATATGTGATAAGTAGCATCATCACCAGCATCCACATTCCTACCTCCCTCTTTCTCTTCAAACATGTTGAATAATGACATATCATATGTCACACATATTAAAGCTCCAATTTCCACATACCATCCAAGTCTACACACAATCTTAAAATATAAGGAAGTCATTGTATCCATATCCATGTTAAAAAAAACAATGCGAAGAAGACAAACCATATTTTAGGGTACAAGAGATTCTCCAAAGAAACTTAGGGTATCAAACCCAGCAATATCAACAAATTCAAGAACCTCACCTAAGTACATAAAAATTGGAATACCAAAGCCCTCTTTCAGCTATAGAGTGGTGCAAACCAAAAAAAACTATGATGCCATGTAGAAAAGTTTTGAACTATTGAAAATTAATGAGACTTCAGAAATTTCAACTATTTCCTAGAGGTTTTTCATGATTGAAACAAGGAAATAAAAGATAGAACATAGCATATGTGTGTCACCAATGAAAGGTTTCACCCACCAATGCAAGAATTGCATTCAAGGAAACTGAGAAAAACCTTAGTTTACAAATTCAATGCACAATATAGTCACTCCGCCATGAAAACATGCTCGAGAGGGCCCTATAGATTTAGTCTCATACTAGAATACCAACGTAGTCGATGGTTTGTAGATCCAACCTCTGGTTTTTTATTTATGTCCAGTTGTGAGTCACCTCAAAATGTGGTTCAGGGACACTTGGTGAATTTTGGTCCTCGAGCGAAAACCCAAATTGTGCACCATCAATAGTGCACCACATTTTAAGGTGGCTTTCAACATGGTGGAGAGGCCCCCTAGATGTAGTTGCAAGACAGGAGACCAACAGAGTGGTTTGTTGATCCGACCTATGGTTGTCTAATTATGTCCAGCTGAAAGTTGCCTCAAAATGTGGTTCAAGGACACTTGGTGAATTTCGGTACTGGAGTGAAAAAGAAAATAGATCAGCATAATTTCATGTCATTGTCTCCTGCAGGTCTGTATGGAAAAGCATGATATGGGATCACTACCAATAGTAACATAGTGGAGTTTTTTGCAGAGTCAACCCATCAATGCAAAATTTGCATTCAAGGAAACTAAGAAAAACCCTAGTTTATGACATCAATACACAATGTAGTCATCGAGCGAAGCAAACACGGTGGAGAGGCCCCCTAATATGTAGTCGCATGCAAGGAGGCCAGCAGAGTCAACGGTTCGTCGATCCATCCTAGGTTTGTTGATTTATGTCGATTGAAAAGTCGCCTCAAAATGTGGTTCATAGATGCTTGGTGACTTTTTTTCCTGGAGCTAAAAACCATACGAAGAAGCATAATTGCATGTCGTTGGCTCTTGGAAGTTTGTATGGGAAAGGCCAATATGGGAACCCTACCAATAGTCGCATGGTGGAGTTTTTTGCATATTTTACCCACCAATGCAAGAGTTGCAAGAGTTGACCAACGAATGTAATTAAATGTTTGTTAATGTAATTAAATGTGCATTAATATAAAAATATCCATTAAAATTAAATTGAAACAACTCGAGAGCATGTTTTTCTCTGAATTCTATTTGGTGGTGTCTAAAGACACCGGTAGTTCTTGGCACCTCCAATGTCCCATAGATCGTGTTTGTATCTTACGCACACGAAATGCTAAACATTAGTACTCTCATCAAAAAATAAAGAGAAACCAATGAAACTGTTCAAACATTATTTATAGATAACTGACTTGATAGTGTAGGATCATGTTTATATTGTTGAGTATCATGTGAATAATAGAATGTCTATAAATGGTATTCATCAATCATAGGCTATTACATTGGGAATAAAATAAAGGCTAAATCATTGAAATTATGCTTCAACACGTACTTTAAATTTTAAATAATGCACCTAAAAATCTAGCCACACTAGAAAATCTAGCAACACCTCACAATGCACTCACTTGAGTAGGCCATCTAGATCATCTCTGTTGCCGATGGTTTCTATCAATCTTTTATGCTCTGAATGAGGTAGCAAGTATCATACATCTGATATATTTTTGTTTGAAAGTTTCCATAGCTTGATGTATATAACAACTACCAGGTTGGTGAAGTGGTATACAATATATCCTTGTCTATAATCATGATATACATACCCACTCTTCCTTTTATGTTGTGCTTCTAGTGTCAAGTACACATGTTTTATAACCATTGAGTTAGTTGTACTAGACCATCTAGGACTAGCACATCTAGGGTTGGACCATCACACACAAAGGATCCACTTAGGTCTCCAGACCCTACCAGATCTAGAGATCACATTGGATGTGCAGAGGGTTTAGAGTGTCATGCCATGCCACATCCTTGTAAAACTTGTCAAAACATATGCTATGGGCCTTCTTTAGATTTTCATGGCGATGGGTTACTCCAATATGTAATTCAAACTCGTTCTTCACATAGTTTATTATTTTTTCTATTAAAGTTTTCAATTGTTTCATAAATTATTTATAATTTAAGTATCTAACACTTTAGGTTCAAACACATTTATAGCTGGTGTCCAATGACACCCTGGAATCCCATACTCCACTCATTGATGCTAATAATATGGATGCAACAGTCAATGGTGCATATGATTTTGGCGCTTCACCATTACTTGTAAGAACATTAATTTTTTTATTTATCATCATGATTTATATATTTATGGTAGGGTTTGGACCATTTAATACACTTTAATATTGATACAATATATTTTATGCAGGGTGGGAACGATGAGTATGTTCCATCTAAGACAGTTTTGTCACAGGTAGAGAAATATTCACAAGTACATGAATGATTTTAATTATTCTTTTAATGATTCAACATGTATGCTTTTAATTATTTGAATTTTTATAATTGTATCTTTATGTTTTTTTACATATGAACATATGTTCGATAGAGTTTCCCACCGAGCAAACTTGCTTGTTGATGCATATGCCCATCGTTTTAGTTCGTTGTTAATTATTTCACCCACTAGTGATCCACCTCTTCAAATCCCTGAGGCATATGTATATCTCGATTATCTTGTATTTCTGTCTCCCCAATTGTCCCTCCATGTAGTATAGTTTTCTTTGTACATGCAAGTATCATTTTAGTGCACCCATTGATTTTTTGACATTGACACATATTATTTTATGCAACTTTCTAGTCAACAATTTGTGCTTGAAGAGCACCCATTTGGGGTCATTGGTCACCCACGTCTCTCCCGGCCCACCAGGTACATGTATGTCTCGCTTTATTTGAAAAATTCATTGTCACTCCATGTAGTATAGTTTTCTTTGTACATGCAAGTATATTTTTAGTGCACCCATTGATTTGTTGACATTGGCATATATTATGTTATGTAGACTTCTAGTGAGCGATTTATTCTTGAATAGCACCAAATCAGGGCTTCTTCTCACCCACCTCCTCCCCTCAGGTTCATGTATGTCTATATTTCTTTGAAAAATTCATTGTCCCTCCATGTAGTATAGTTTTCTTTGTACATGCAAGTATATTTTTTGTGCACCCATTGATTTGCTGACATTGACATATATTATTTTATGCAGCCTTCTAGTGAGCGATTGGTGCTTGAAGAGAACCCAATCGAGGTCGCTGCTCACCCACCTCTCCCCCACCCAGGTACATGTATGTCTCACTTTCTTTGAAAATGTCAATGTAAGACGTAGATAAATTTTCAAATATTTATATAATTACTTGTCTTATATAGGGTTGTACATGTATCTGATTTCTAGTACCATTTATTTTTTGAAGGATGTTAGTGAGGCACTGACGGTACATGTAGTTACACCATGGACTACCATCACTTACATGTGGACAGTAACTAAAAATGTTATATTGGATTGGAATTTGAACAAATGTACATAGAGCTTTGTATTTATTTTCATAGGTTGGTAAACTAACTTACAAATTTTGGTTTATGTGAAGTCTCCAAAAATGAGATCTGATCCTCTTGTTCAACATTGGGGAACACCATCGAGTAGCTAAAAAATAAAGATAAACTTCTCAAAATCCATTGACAGTGGCAGTGAAAGGGGGGATAAATAGAATTCATGTATAAGGTGGTACATACATATACCATTTTGTTTGTATAGATACAGATATACAATATGATCCACTATTTTGTATTATTTCCATGGCATGCCATTTTTGGAAACATTATATGTACATATAATATAAAGCAAGGTTCATATTTATATATATGGTTGGCTTGATATGGGAACATGATATTTATTATATGCCTTTTAGATATGCTTAACTGTGTCTTTAATTAAGTATGTGTTTAATTAAAATGATACTTATTGTGTTTAATTAATATCCTACTAACTATTTAAAGATCTCAAATACTCCAAGGAAGAATGTATGACTCATGCAAGCATCCAACTAAGATCAAGTAAACATTAAGTAAGCCGCATATAATATGTAAATATGTCACATACCATCCAAGGGCTAATCATACACCATGTACCCCAAGTCTCATGAAGCACCCCTAAACATGGTGTAAACGCTTTTGTAGTAACTTTGAAAGCTAATACTCCCTCTTATAAGGAAAGTGTTTTCACCAATACAAGTTAGATCCCATTGCAAATAAACTAGACCTACTACCTAGTTAGATCACAACATCTAAAACCTCCAAGAATGTTGACCACCTATGAATATGAAGGAACATAACTCTACATCATCAACAATTTTCCAAAATCCATCATCCCTCAAGTCAACACCATGGGAGAAAATCACTAGAAAACACATCATAAGTTGTTCAGGACACCCTACAAAGATAATCACATCTCCATACAAGACCAAGACAAATGAATTTTATCGATGAAAATCACAAAGATAGAAAACTTCATAAATTCGTCCTTAATGAAATACCAATATCAGGGTATAATCAACAACCCATGTAGGGATACCATGAACTTTTTAAGATCATAACCTCTCTCACACATGTTAACACCTTTGACAACCAACACACTAACTAGAGCTAGTTTATGTCTCTCTTTCTAACAGAATTTTCAAGAAAGAGTATCATTAAGCTCAATTCCCTCTACCTAAGAAAATCCAACAACCCTATCCCTATAGTCGAAAACACTCTCATCATTTTCAAGCCTAGAATCAATCTAGATTCTATAGTGCTGCTAGAGGTTCTAAGCCTATCTTCATGGCATCTCATCGTGAATTCTCTACATATGCCTCCACAAAAAATAGATGGCCCATGTTTCCTCTCAATGGAATGTACAAGTTGTTGTAAAGGAAAGTTTCCTATGGATAGGGTTTAAGAGGCCATCAATGTATTGGGGTTGAAAGGTGGATGTATAATGTTCAGCAAGCATATATAAGCAAGTTTCAGAGATTAGAAGGTCGATGTACTCTGCCTTCAAGGTTTATAATGTAGCTTGCTCTAGTTTTTTTACTATCATTGGGAGGTTTGGCATTTTAAGCCGTGGCTACACCATTACTTGTAATGGTGCCTGTTATAACTGATTTTACCACACATTGTAGATCACATATTTATGGTCTTCCCTGTCCCTATGTAGACTCTTTGGACCCCATGGACCATTTTTGTACCTTCGATGTTTCCAAGATCATCCCTAAAAACATGCATTATTTTCTATACACGAATTTTAAACCCATTCTCGTGTATATACGCAGATATGACCCTTAAACCCATGTACATTGGGATGTGTGCAAAAGGCCAAATAGTTTTGGAGATTTCCTTGATGTGGAGCTGAATCAATTGTCTCTTGGCCTTCTATATGCCTTGAGATCACTCAGATTCGACCTTCCATTACCCCATTGAAGCACTATATAAGGAACCCTTTTGATACATTGAAAAGGGAGGTGTTACCACCTAAGTTATACTTAGTGGTTTTTTGTCAAGTGAGCCTGGTGCACCGGACAGGGTTAACTTCTTCGGACTTCAAAAGATCTTTGGAAGTACTTCTGGGAAGTGCTTGTTGTACTATATCACATGTTCATACCCCATGGGGGAGTTGTAATAAATGTTCTAGCACAATAGTGTCTTCAAAAGACTCGATCTCTTAGAATTTATTTGTCAATCCGATCAGACCAGGGTGTTTTTTCCCTTGGTTATTATTGGTTGTTGAATAAACGACTGATAATTTCTGAGTTTTTCACTCCATACCTCCAAAGTTGGGGTGGTCAGCTTGGCATTTAGGCCTATTGAGGTTATTAGAGTCTATGTGTCAATGTATAAACATGCTAGACATCATTATCGAGTCATATGAACATGTCTAAGTCCCCCTAGGTGTTTTTCAATTTTTCAATTTTTTAGGTTTTTCAGTGTTTTTTATTAAAATTTAATTTTTCCAAAAAACTTAGGCTATTTTTTAATAGTTTAATTGGAAAAATTGATTTTGTAATAAAAATGGGCCAAATAATCGGTTTCAGTCATGTAGGTGCTCATTTTCAAGCTAAGAGCACCATGCAAACCCATGGACCCACTTTTTCCTAAGTTTTGAGTGATTTTCCATCACTCAGGTTAGAAAGCCCCAAAAAATAATTTATTGATTATTTTAATTAATAAATTGATGAATAATGGAGCAAATCCAAAATCATAAATTAGTGGATTCTCAGCTGATTTGATTGAAATCAGTCAGATCTGAAGTAGATTGATTGGATCTGACAAATCCTTGACTGAAGGAGGTGATCAGATCAGATCCAAAGTTGATCTTCAGCTGTCTTCAAGGGGAATTGCGCCCTCTCTCTCTCTCCTCCACACGTGTGGACTCTCCTAGATGCTCTGTGGACTGATGTGTGAGTGTATGGGTTGATGTGTCAGCTCAATCAAGCCCCTGGTTGACAAGTAGGCCCAGTTCAGCTTCAATTCCACATTGATGAACTCTCCATCAGTTGATTTCATCTAATTCCATAAGGAATTGCGCCCCCCCTAGGCTAGATGGCCTGTATTTTGTATATATCCTGGCTGAGGCTCCCTCTTCCAAGCTAGTTAGAGCTGGACTGAAGGGCTTGCCATTGTAACTATGTATTGATATTCATTTGTTGAAATAAAGAGAAGATTTGGAGGCTCAATTGTGGAGTACCTTTCATGTGTGGATTGTCATTGTCATGCTGCATTCGAGGTGAAACTGCTATTTTTTCAATTTTTTGCACTTAACTATTGTATGCCTCAATGGTTATTGAGATCATAGGGATAGATCATTGTAAGTAATCTTACTTACTTCTATTTTATGCATATGTTTGAATGATTTAATACTTGTATGTTAAATAAGATTATTTGCATGCTATATCATTTCCTTCTCATATGTATATTCATATTTGATAGTTTTGTTTGCAGAAGTTGTTTTGTAGCTTACAGATTTGTCGTCACTGGAAGATCCATGGTTCAGGTTTGATTCCATTGATTTCCAGCAGAGATTGCTAAGATCGTGCCCCTCGGTGCTTCACTACCAAGTTTTCTCTGCAGATCTGCTTCAACAACAAGCACCTTTCTTCCCCTTTCTCTCAGTTTAAAAATCTTAAATTTTCTTCAAACTGGTTACTTTCAAGTTTTCTTATTACTCTGATATGTCTCATTAATAAAAATACACATATATCTAGTTAGTAATATCCCTTCCAAAGTCTATATCTTAGTATTGTTTTGCACATAAAGTTAAATTTTAAGAGATCTAGCTAAAATTACCAAATTTTCGCAAGCATTTTAGTGAAAATTCGTAGCTTGCTGTTAATGTAGTTTCATTTGCTGTATGATAAAATTTAATATTCTACAATAAAAGTGTACATTTCATTGGCTCCACAAACAGCAGGACAAGATCCCAAGGAAAGCTTGCTTTCTTTGGTTCCTTTTTCGCCTGTTTAGCTAGTTTTAAGTTCATCTTTTTTGACTTCAAGTAGGCTGATCCAAAGGTAATCTTAAAGTTATTTTGGGCATATGTTATTCTAACATGCTCACTAGTTTTTAGCAGGTGTAACAGAAAATAAATGAAGCTGTTGTTCGGAAGTGTCTTCAGGAGCGTTCAAATCCCCCCAAGGGTCTCCCATTTGACTAAAACCTTTGATTTTCGCACCTTGTAATATCATGATTTCAATACATATAAGGATCAAGAGAAATTATATCAGTTCTCTGATTTTGTAACCGCTGTTAATAAAATTATTTTTTGAATAGGCTCTTTTGAGCCCATTCTCCATCCCCCCTGGGGGGATTTGCGTAGGTGTCCTTTTTTGTTGTTTTTTTATCATTTATTTTTCAAAATAGAATTTATATAATATTAAGGGTAGTATAATTTATCTTATTATTAATTTCATATTCCATACTTTATATTTCAAAGTAATCTTAATACTTACCCCACGATTTCCCGATTGACCCGAAAGGGAAAAGAGATTCGTGGTAGGACTAATTAGAAAACTAGAATTGTGTATCTATTTTCTTTTGATCACTTGTTTTTCAGATATTATAAAATTTACCACTCCTCAATTCTCTGATTGAGATCCACTTGGATCGAAAGAGGTTCCTGGAGGGTTTTCTTTTAAACAAGAACACCCAGTTTAAAACTTACTAAAATTGACAAGACTCCAGTGTGTATGCTCTACACTTGGCTACGGTTCATCTGATAAATCAAGTTGTATCAAAATCACTTGAGTGACTAGTATAATTAGGACTCACTCTCCCAAATTAACAAACCAACAGGTGAAAATCCAACACCTCGATCGAACCATCACGGTGGCAATATACCCAAAGGAAGCGGGAACTTCTGAAAAGTGACCTCAGGGCACCGATCTCTATCACACCCTAATGGGTGCATTATGAAAAATATCCCCAGAGACTCCATTTCAGCCCACATATTCCTTACGGGTAGCCGTGAAGGTTTAGTTTTGGACATACTCCAAGTACTCTAGGGTATATCTGGAGTCCCCCCTTTGCCTAATTTTAATCAACTCACACTTGATTTTTAACTTAAAATATACCAAGAGGCAATCCCAAAACACTCACTCCAAGCACATGCAAGTACATTGTTTCTATTTTTTGACTCCATTCTAAGGCATTGGTTATTTTCTTGTTTTATATATATCTTGTGTCTCAGCATTGTGCTTTCGTGTGTTCATCTTTTATATCTTGCCATCATTGATTATCTATAGTTAAAATTGCAAAATCCTAAGAAACTCATTCAATTTAACATCACAATACTAAGTAATTATCCTTAGTAACTTAATAGGGTCTACCCCCCTTGGCTTTGTTAGGAGTCGATCCTAAATGGAGGAGTCAAGAACAAGGTGACAGCCTTGACTCGAGACTTGCCCCCAAGGACATACCGAGTGGCTTGAAGATTTCTACCACGTGACACAGGTGTGTGAAAGGTGGCAACATCTTTTGGCACCGTTGTCGGGGATAAATCTTTTTATTCCCGAGTACGACTTAGCTTAACTTTTTTCTAAACAAATAAAAAGATAAAAACTTTTGATTGATCTAGTCTTTAAAAAACATAAAAATTAAAACTCGATCCATCTGGCGACTCCACTGTCTAACATCCCTTCAAGAATTCCTACCCGAAGAAACCGCCCATAGTTATTCAATCCTCTCCCTGATCCCGAAAGGTTTATTAGGGAAATATTGAATAGGAAGACTTCTTGTAGAAACCTTGAAGATTTAGGAGAGAAATCCCTCTCAGATATCCATGACATATTTGTAGAGATTCATACCTTCCAATCTCAAGAAATGACGAAATTTTACAAACCCCTTGACTTTTCTCAAATAGCAGGTGCTCCTCATGACATTCCGAATGATGCTATCAAGAAGCTCCCCATATTCGAGGGAAATAATGCTACCACTGCCAAGACTCATCTCCGAAAGTTTGAAAAGCACCTAGTTAGTTATTGCAATAGTGATACCTCTAACCATGAAGATGTCAAAATGAAGCTCTTTTCTTTATCCTTAGAGCATGATGCTGCAGAGTGGTATGTCGACCTTGGTGATGATTCATATAAAACCCTTATTAAATTCCTAGAAGGTTTTAAGAAGAAATGGGGGGGAAAGAAAGAACCAAGAAATTTTCTTGCTGCCCTTCATAACATAAAGAAGATGGAAAATGAAACCATTGATGAATTTAATACTAAGTTCAGGCATGTGGCTGCGGACCTCCCTAGAGAAATCAAGCCAAGGGATGCCTCCATTCTCATATCTTACATCGAATCTTTCACTGGTGATTTGAGGTACCAATTAAGGGACAAAGATTCGATCGATCTAAAAATTGCTCAGGATCTGGCCGAGAAAATAGAAAAGAATATGCAATCTTCGGGCAAATCTAACATTCCAGGTTACACTAGGGGAAACACTTCGTACAACAAAGAGAAGGGAAAGGCCATTGAATTAGAGGAAAAGGAAACCTCTAAAGACCCCATGGAAAAGGTAACTAGCCTGTTTAAAAAAATGATGACTAGTCAGAACCAACTCATGACAAACCAATATGTGCAATTGAATAATATTCAGAACAGAATAATCACACTGGAAATAAATAATGGACCTAGGAACTTTCAGCCAAAATAGAATCAGGTGTATCAGAAGAAGGCTCCTCAACATGAACCTAGGATTCCAAACCAGTTAGACTCAACTAACCTGGTAGATGAAGTCATTACATGGTGTAGACCTTATGATCAATTCCACCCAGAAAGCACTTGCTATATAGAAAACCAAGTTATAGAACATGGAATGGCGGAGGTCAGTAATCAGGAAACAACATCAGGCGAGTCTGATCATGTGTACATGGTAGGCCGAACCTATCCTCTATCAAACCAGCATTGGTAGTAGGCCACGGATTACGGTTTCGAGAAGGATCTCCTTTCTAACTTTTATGGTGTAATTCCTTCTCCGGAAGCAATTAAGGAAATGAAGGAGTCCATATTCAAGGGAGCTGTGTATCAAAGAAGAGAAAACCAATCACCATCTAAACAGTACAAGAAAAAGGTAACCACTCCTCCCCTCCCAGATCCTCCTATTGTCCCTGAGTCAAATATTGATATGGGAGAATGGATAAGTAGTGCTAAGATTCATGTTTATGCAAATGATGTCCTTAAAATTCCCGATCAAAAGGAAAAGTTGTTGAAATCCTTAGAGGATAGTCAAAGTGAAGCTCATAATATTATCGAAGAGGATCCTCTTCCTAATAACAATGCTATATTTGAAGCTGAACATATTGAACCTATAGATATGCCCATAGTCCTCAATAGTGTTGATCTGAGGAGAGAATACCACCCACCTTTTTATCTCTCCCTCTTAGTTGATAAACTTCTCCTTCATAACTGTATGTTAGATTCATGTGCTTCATCAAATGTCAGGACAAGAAAAGTAATGGAGCAGCTAAATCTAAGGGTCATCCGACCCTACCATAATGTTTGTGCCATGGATGCAAGACAAGTTGAAGTGGTAGGGATAATCTTAAATTTACAGGTCAAGTTAGCTAAGTATCCTGATATCGACATGTCAATGGATGTGGTGGTGATAGATGTTCCAGATAATTGGGGTATGTTGCTATCCAGAAAATGGGCCGCAACTCTTGGTGGGAACATTCAAATGGATTGGAGATATGCTACTATACCTGCATCGGAGAACACTAGGGTGATTCTCCACAGAGAAAAGATGAGGAAACAACATGTAGAAAACCCTAAGAAGCCCGGAAATGAATTTGTTCATTTCACTGATAATTTTGGAAACTATGCTATTTTGTCAAATTTCATGGCCCCTATTAAGGAAAACATTAAAAATGAAAAGATCGATGAAGTTTGGCAAATGTACTTTGAAGGGGCTTATTCCAAAATTGGAAAGGGTGCAAGCATCCTGATCATCTCTCCTTCAGATAAAATCTACAATTTTGTGTTTAGGTTAGAGTTTGAAGCATCAAACAATGTAGCCGAGTATGAGGCATTGATCCTAGGGTTAGAAACTGCTAAAGATATGGGGATAAAGATGTTGAACATAAAGGGTGATTCAAATCTAGTTTTCCTCTAGATTGAGAATCAGTATCAATGCAAAAATGATAGACTAAGAAAGTATAGAAATGCCACATGGGACACTATGGAATGGTTTGATTCACTCAACATTCAAAAGGTCCATAGGGAAATGAATGGGTTAGCACATAAATTGGCAGTAGCAGCATCCACCCTCTAGCCATCGGATGAAATGATTAATGGGAATGGAAAGATGGAAATTAATTTCAGACCTTCAATACCAGATAATATAGACCATTGGCAGGTGTTCAAAGATGATGAGAAACTCTTGAGATTCATCCACAATCTACAAGATTTTCAAGGTTGCAATATCAATTATCAGCAGGAAGGTAAAGAGTATCAGGAGTGCAAGGATAATGAAAGGAATCGCATCCCGAGTAGGATTATAGCTTTCAAGAATCTTTTCAATTGACAGGATCATCATAGAAAACAAAAAGAAGAAATAAAAATTGGGAATTATATGGAAATAAACATAGGAACTGACAAGGATCCCAAGTTAATAAAAATTGGAAAGGTTACTTCAGAAAAGGAAAGGAACAATTCGATCAACCTAATCAAAGAGTATAGAGATGTGTTGGCCTTAAGTTATGATGAGCTTAAAGCCTATAGGGAGGATGTGTTTCAACACACTATTCCCCTCACAGAAGAAGCTAAGGAGGTCAAACCTTTCCGACAAAAAATTAGGCGAATAAATCCTAAGTTGGCCCCCATTGTGTAGAAGGAACTTCCGAAGATGTTAGCGACAGGGATTATAGCACCTACAAGACATTCGTCTTGGTGCTCCAACTTAGTTGTTGTCAGAAAAAAGAATGGGTCAATTAGAATATGTATAGATTTTAGAAATTTGAATACATCATGCCTCAAAGATAATTACCCATTACCCGACATGGAAACATTTCTTCAAAGAGTAACAGGATCAAGAATGATGTCTATGTTGGATGGATTTTCCAGTTAGAACCAGGTGTTGGTAAATAAAGAGGATCAACACAAGACTACATTCACCACACCTTGGGGTACCTATAGATTTCTAAGAATCCATTTTGTCTTATTGAATGCGGGTGCCACCTTCCAAAGAGCCATGGATTTTTCCTTCAAAGAACTTATAGGTAAAATAATCGAAATATATCAGCATGACTTAACTATTTTTTCAAAACAAAGATCTAACCACATAAGTCATCTTAGTCAGGTGTTTACAAGATGTCGGAAATACGGTATTTCCTTGAATCCCACCAAGTCAATCTTTGGAGTTGATGAAGGCAAGTTGTTGGGGCACATCATTTCTAAAGATGGTATCAAGGTTGATCATGAGAGAGTTGAAGCTATTAAGAAAGTCCCCTTATCTAAGAATCTAAAATCTCTCTAGTCCTTTAATGGTCAAATCAATTTCATAAGAAGATTCATCCCAAACTTAGCAGAATTAATGAAACCTCTACAAAAGCTATTAAAGAAAGATGCTAATTTTGAGTGGACAGATGAAGGGAAAGTTGCATTCAAGTCCATCAAAAATTCCATATCCATGTCCCCAGTCTTGACTAGTCCATATTATTCCAAAGAATTCTAGATATTTTCCTTTTCCTCAGAAGACACCATCGCCGATGTCTTACTTCAAAAGAATAAGGAGGGACAAGAGCAACCCATATCCTTTATGAGTAGAGCCTTACAAAATTCAGAATTGAAGTATACCACAATGGAGAAATAGGCCTATGCTCTTCTCAAGTCCCTTAAACATTTTAGAACTTATATAGGTTATTCCAAGATCATTGGATATGTACCCCATGCATCCTTCAAAGATATCATGTCTCAGCAGGATTGTCTAGGAGTCAGGGGTAAGTGGGTTTCAAAGATTCAAGAATATGATTTGGAGATAAAACCTACTAAATTAATTAAGGGGCAGGGTCTTGCAAATATGTTGACCCAGGGAAATGAGAAGACTTTAGGAATAATCTGCCAGAGCATCAATTCAGAGCAAAGTGTATCAGACAAGATTCAGAGATTGGAACAGCCCCCCTGGTACACCGACATCATATTTTTCCTCCGTAACCTTACATGCCCCAATCACTTCCTTGACCATAAAAGAAGGGCATTAAGGTTAAAGGAAACTAAGTATTGTTTGAACAAAGATGGTTTGGGTTGGAGAAACCCCGATGGTTTGATACTTAGATGTGTCGATGAATGTGAGTCCAAGAAACTCATGGTTGAGTTCCATTCAGGATTTTGTTGTGGAAATTTTGCAGCAAAAACAACCGCCCACAAAATCCTTAGAGAAGGCTACTATTGGCCAAACCTATTTTCAGATGTGCACAAGGTTGTCAAAGTTTACCCCCAGTGTCAGTTATTCACCGGAAAGAAACAAATGAAAGCCTTGCCTCTAAATCCAATAGTAGTTCAAGCCCCTTTTCAACAGTGGGGGCTTGACTTCATTGGTAAGTTCAAGGATAACTCGAGCAATGGTTACTCTTGGATTCTTACCAACACAGATTATTTTACCAAGTGGGTAGAGGCAATACCCACCAAGACGACAACTGATGCTGTAGTCATGGATTTCTTAGAAGATAATATTATCACAAGATTCGGTGTGCCAGCTAGAATAATCATGGATAATGGCCCATGCTTTGTCTCTTCTGAGATGTCATCTTTCTATTTCAAGTACGGCATTATCCTATCTCACTCATCTAATTACTATCCCCAAGGAAATGGTCTAGCAGAATCAAGTAACAAGAACTTAATGACCATAATCAAAAAAATTATGGGTGACAATAAGAAGGCTTGGGATAGCAAGATCAAATTAGAATTATGGGCTAACAGGATCTCTAAGAAAAGTTCAACTGGGAGGAGCCCTTTCAAACTAGTCTATGGCCTTGATTTCACCTTACCAGTCCATCTAAAGCTTCCAGTTTATCAGCTTCTCCAGACCTTCAGCTCAGATCAAGCGGCCATCCAGAATAGAATAAACCAGTTGATCGTGCTAGATGAGAGCAGAAGAAACTCTCTTGACCATAGTATTGGAAATTCAGACAAGGTCAAGAGATCCTTTGATAAGTATACCCGGCCAGTGTCCTTCCAAGTAGGTGACACGGTTCTACATTGGGACAAACAACAGGAAAAACCTGGGAAACATGGAAAGCTTGACAGCTTGTGGTTGGGACCGTACATCATCGATGAAATAGCAGGAACGAACTCCTTCTATCTAAATGACTTGGAAGGAGAAAGATTGAGATTTCCAGTGAATGGTTTCCTCCTCAAGATGTTTTTCACTGAGATAGTTTGATGCCTCTATTGGCATCGGTGGTTTCAGGGCCAATTTCTAAACCTTGCCCTGCATGTATTTCTAAATTGCATATATCATATTGTTGTATCATAGATATTGTTTTATTATAGTTATGTTGTAACATGTTGAAAATTTGCCTTTGTATATTAGTTTTTGTAAAATATTCCCTTTTTGCACATTATAGATTAATTATGTACATTAGTTTTCTTTTATAGTTAGTTTTTTCTTATATATACATGTTACTGACAAACTCTAATTGCCTTGCAGGACCCAGAGATTCCAGAGTTCTCACATCCTCTTCATTGAATAGAAGATCAGTCAAAGAATGTGTCCCTAGATGGAGCCAGAATGTTACCACCTAAGTTATACTTAGTGTTTTTTTGTCAAGTGAGCCTGGTGAACCGGATAGGGTTAACTTCTTCAGACTTCAAAAGACCTTTGGAAGTACTTCTGGGAAGTGCTTGTTGTACTATATCACATGTTCATACCCCATGGGGGAGTTGTAATAAATGTTCTAGCATGATAGTGTCTGTAAAATACCCGGTCTCTTAGACTTTATTTGTCAATCCGATCAACCCAGGGTGTTTTTTCCCTTGGTTATTATTGGTTGTTGAATAAACGACTGATAATTTCTGAGTTTTTCACTCCATACCTCCAAAGTTGGGGTGGTCGGCTTGGCATTTAGACCTATTGAGGTTATTAGAGTCTATGTGTCAATGTATAAACATGCTAGACATCATTATCGAGTCATATGAACATGTCTAAGTCCCCTTAGGTGTTTTTCAATTTTTCAATTTTTTAGTTTTTTCAGTGTTTTTTATTAAAATTTAACTTTTCCAAAAAACTTAGGCTATTTTTTAATAGTTTAATTGGAAAAATTGATTTTGTAATAAAAGTGGGCCAAATAATCGATTTCAGTCATGTAGGTGCTCATTTTCAAGCTAAGAGCACCATGTAAATCCATGGACCCACTTTTTCCTAAGTTTTGAGTGATTTTCCATCACTCAAGTCAAAAAGCCCCAAAAAATCATTTATTTATTATTTCAATTAATAAATTGATGAATAATGGAGCAAATCCAAAATCATAAATAAGTGGATTCTCAGCCGATTTGATTGAAATCAGTCAGATCTGAAGCAGATTGACTGGATCTGACAAATCCTTGACTGAAGGAGGTGATCAAATCAGATACAGAGTTGATCTTCAGCTATCTTCATGGGAAATTGCACCCTCTCTCTCTCCTCCACACGTGTGGACTCTCCTGGATGCTCTGTGGACTGATGTGTCATCTCAATCAATCCCCCAGTTGACAAGTAGGCCTAGTTCAGCTTCAGTTCCACATTAATGAACTCTCCATTAGTTGATTTCATCTGATTCCATGAGGAATTGCGCCCCGCCTAGGCTAGATGGCCTATATTTTGTATATATCCTGGCTGAGGCTCCCTCTTCCAAGCTAGTTAGAGCTGGACTGAAGGGCTTGCCATTGTAACTATGTATTGATCTTCATTTGTTGAAATAAAGAGAAGCTTTGGAGGCTCAATTGTGGAGTACCTTTCATGTGTGGATTGTCATTCTCATGGTGCATTCGAGGTGAAACTGCTATTTTTTCATTTTTTTGCACTTAACTATAGTCTGCCTGAATGGTTATTGAGATCATAGGGATAGATCATTGTAAGTAAGCTTACTTACTTCTATTTTCTGCATATGTTTGAATGAGTTAATACATGTATGTTAAATAAGATTATTTGCATGCTGTATCATTTCCTTCTCATATGTATCTTCAGATTTGATAGTTGTGGTTGCAGGAGTTGTTTTGTAGCTTACAGGTTTGCCGTGACTAGAAGATCCATGGTTCAAGTTTGATTCCATTTATTTCCAGCAGATATTTCTAATATTGTGCCCTTCGGTGCTTCACTACCAATTTTTCTCTGCAGATCTGTTTCAACAAGCACCTTTCTTCCCTTTTCTCCCCTTTAAAAATCTTAAATTTTCTTCAAACTGGTTACTTTCAAGGTTTCTTATTACTCCGATCTGTCTCATTAATAAAAATACACATAGATATAGTTAGTAATATCCCTTCCAAATTCTATATCTTAGTTTTTTTTTGCACATAAAATTCAATTTTAAGAGATCTAGCTAAAATTACCATATTTTCGCAAGCATTTTAGTGAAAATTAGTAGCTTGCTGTTAAGGTAGTTTCATTTTCTGTATGATAAAATTTAATATTCTGCAATAAAATTACACATTTCATTGGCTGCACAAACAACAGACCAAGATCCCAAGGAAAGCTTTCTTTCTTTGGTTCCTTTTTCGCCTGTTTAGCTAGTTTTAAGTTCATCTTTTTTGAGTTAAGGTAGGATGATCCAAAGGTACTATTAAAGTGATTTTGGGATTATGTTGTTATAACATTATTGCTTCTTTTTAGTAGGTATAACATAAAATAAAGGAAGTTTTTTTTCGGAAGTGTCCTCAAGAGCGTTCAAATCCCCCCAGGGGTCTCCCATTTGACTAAAACCTTTGATTTTCGCACCTTGTAATATCTTGATTTCAATCCATATAAGGATCAAGAGGAATTATATCATTTCTTTGATTTTATAACCACTGTTAATAAAATTATTTTTTGAATAGGCTCTTTCGAGCCCATTCCCCATTCCCCCTGGGGGGATTTGCGTCAATGTCCTTTTTTGTTGCTTTTTGCTCATGTCTTTTTCAAACTAGCTTTGATCTAATCTGCAGGGTAGTATAATTTATCTTATTATTAATTTCATATTCCATACTTTATATTTCAAAGTAATCTTAATACTTAGCTTTGATCTAATCTGCAGGGTAGTATAATTTATCTTATTATTAATTTCATATTCCATAATTTATATTTCAAAGTAATCTTAATACTTACCCCACGATTTCTCGATTGACCCGAAAGGGGAAAGATATTCGTGGTAGGACTAATTAGAAAACTAAAATTGTGTATCTGTTTTCTTTTGATAATTTGTTTTTCAGCTATTATAAAATTAACCCCTCCTCGATTCCGCGATTGAGATCCACTTGGATTGAAAGAGGTTCCTGGAGGGTTTTATTTTAAACAAGAACACCCAGTTTAAAACTTACTAAAATTGACAAGACTCAAATGTGTATGCTCTGCACTTGGCTGCAGTTCATCTGATCAGTCAAGTTGTATCAAAATCACTTCAGTGACTAGTATAATTAGGAATCACTCTCCCAAATTAACAAACCAATAGGTGAAAATCCAACACCTCGATCGAACCATCACAGTGGAAAAATACCCAAAGGAAGCGGGAACTTCTGAAAAGTGACCTCGGGTCACCGATCTCTGTCACACCCTAATGGGTGCATTATGAACAATAGCCCCAGAGACTCCATTTCAGCCCACATATTCCTTGCGGGTAGCCGTGAAGGTTTAGTTTTGGACATACTCCAAGTACTCTAGGGTATATCTGGATTCCCCCCTTTGCCTAATTTTAATCAACTCACACTTGATTTTTAACTTAAAATATACCAAGAGGCAATCGCAAAACACTCACTCCAAGCACATGCAAGTACATTGTTTCTATTTTTTGACTCCATTCTAAGGCACTGGTTATTTTCTTGTTTTATATATTGTGTCTCAGCATTGTGCTTTCATGTGTTCATCTTTTATATCTTGCCATATTTGATTATCTATAGGTAAAATTGCATACTCCTAAGCAACTCATTCAATTTAACATCACAACACTAAGTAATTATCCTTAGCAACTTAATAGGGTCTACCCCCCTTGGCTTCATTAGGAGTTGAGCCTAAACGGAGGAGTCAAGAACAAGGTGACAGCCTTGACTCGAGACTTGCCCCCAAGGACACACCGAGTGGCTTGAAGATTTCTGCCACGTGACCTAGGTGTGTGAAGGGCGGCAACAAGAGGAATTAAAGAGAAAGAAAACTATAGTCCATTGTTTCCAAAGCTTATACTCGACTCTGCATCCCTTTGTCCCTTAGAGCACTTTGTGTTCTTCCAAATATTTCCTTTGCTTGTGAGCTTTCTATCAAGAGATGGAGGATTCAAGTGGTGGAGACCCTGGTGGAGGACTCAGTTTCTCTGGTTCACAGACGTGCCGAGAGAGGTTTTCATTCTTGTAATCTCTTATTTATATTAATAGAAATATATTTTCCTATCCAATAATGTATATTTAAATGAATATTGAATCCATGGATGCTTTTAAATGCTTATATGTTATTGATTATATATGCTAGAGTAGGTCTAACACCATTATATAGCATGCTTGTCTTGTTTGCCAATTGTTGAGAGAGAAAATTGATGATACAAGCGAGATTGGAAAAGCTCAATGGGGATCTACATCAACCATTCGGAATATGGTATGTTTCAAGATCCTTTAGTGTTAGATGTTTTATTTCTCTTACATATGGGAAGTGATTGATTTCTATGTTTACTCTGTCTATTGTGGTACCAAGCCATAGGAAGTTTTCTCTGTAACAGAAATGGTGACCATACTAGGGAGTTCATAGTCATTTCCTTTGGGGGGTTTTACCAGCATTTAATGTTCTTGAATTGCTATGATTTCTCTTTTTCTGATTCAGGTCTGGGGGCATGTTTTCCTAGAAGTGTCTGATAGGTGTAAATTTTTTCTCAGCTTGTCTATTTACCTTCTTTTTTATCTTTTTTTCTTCCTGTACCCGAGTTTTTTCTTCATAGTCACATGTACATGTGGTTTTTCCCGGAATAACCGCGTATATACACAAATTTTCTGCACATAGTCACGTATGCCTTGAGTTTTTCCTTTTTGGGGAATATTAAGTGTTGTTGGGTGATTTTTGATAATTACTGAGTCTTCTTGGATGCTTCTGGAGTCTGTATACACCTCTATTTCTGACCAGAGATGCTTTTTAGTTTATATTTTTGAAAATGTTTTTGTCATTGCATTTTGTATTTTTTGTTTTGGGATTAGTGCAGTAGGCCTATTTTACCTTATTGCTTTGCTTGGGTGCTATCTGATAGTGCATGCAGAGTCTGGGGGTTGTAGGGTCATACTTTTGCTTTTTATCTCATTTTAATTCAAAAAATACAAAAAACATTTGCTTTTTACATCATTATCCATTGTTGCATTTTGCATTTTGCATGGTACTTGCATTAGGTTTTCTTGGAGAGTATTAGTCATATTTTCATATAGGAATGATTGCATATTCATTTGAAGGAAAATTGTGCACTTCATGTAGTAGAATACCCCATTTTTCATTTGACTCACTGCATTTGCATTGATTGTTAGGTGTGCATTTTACTTCTTTTTGCATCATAACATCATCAGTTGCATGACCATTTGCCCTTTTGAGTAATAAGCCAATTAAAATCAATGCATAATAAAATGAATTACACTCTTTTCTTTTATAGGGTGCACCAACAAGATTAGGTTTTAGGGTCTTGGAATATTTCATTGTGAGTAAATTCTCCAAGACCACTAAACGAAACATTTATCTGTCTGTCCAGGTGAGAGTGTGAAATTCCTTTATATAATTAGTGTTTCTCAGGATCCTCCTCTTACAAGGGAGTTAAGAAGGTGGCAATGTGAGCGGTTATTGATTAGGATGACCCCTGGTCATAACTCAGTAGCACCGAAGATAATTCCAGGATTGTATTCGTATCTAGGGGATCTTTCAAGAGTTTCGGGCTTTGCTACCCTGCCCATATGGTCAATCCCGCCTGCGATTGTCCACTTGAGCATTGATTATATTGAGGTGACCTTAGTTTCCTTACCTAGGTTATGAAGGGGGTACTTCGTAGAGGTTTTTCTGTAGGTGTCCTGGCCAGGTAGGGGTCGAAAAGCACAGTCACTATATGCATTGAAGTCGAGGGCCACTATAATTGGTTACGAACCTACGCTTGTTGTGTATGGGAGTCTCAACCCTCTCCTACGTGAGACATACCTGCTTCATTCGGGAGCTCACATATCCTAACCTTGTTTTCTTGTGATTTGGCTTTACATTTTATAGGTGTATGCTCTCTGCATGCTAGTTTTCCTAGGGTTTGCATAATTAGATCGAGTCTTTTTCATTTTTTGAGTCATTGTGGATTTTGGCGTAGCACTTTGTCGTTCTCGTCATTTAGCAGGAATTCCTCCTTCTACGTCTGCTCCTCCTTTGGGAGAGAGAAACAGACAGTCTAGGTGGACTACTTCTTACTTTGATTCACACACAATGGGATATCACAAGGATGAGATTCTTGAGATGTCCTCTCCACCTCACAAGGTTGGGGATGTAGATTCTTTTCCTATTTATGATCCTTCACTGGAAATACCTTCACATTCTTTCTATGATCCCTCATTCACAGGTCATTGGTATTGGTTACCAAGCGAAGAGACTCATTATGAACCCACAAGCACTAGTCATGTTCATTATGGCATGTCAGATATCCCTGCACCCAATCCAACACATCATGTCGAGTCAAAATTTGAACCTAGCACTAGTCACATTGCACCTTCCATCCCAGTGGTGGAAGCTACCTCACATGTCTATCCTAGACCTTGTTTTAGTAACCATATGTGGATACCAAAACCGAGACAAGTGACCATAGGGAACACCACTTACATCCCTTCACATGTCCCTTCGTCCTCAAACCCTACTCATTCGAATGCATTTTTGATAGCCCTTCCTCCCCCTCTATTACACCCAAATCCTGTCACCACCATGTGATAAGACCTTTGACTTACATGTTTTCCCTTAATCCCAGCACTTAGAGTGGAAACCCATGTTGATTGTCAATTCCACATGAAAATACTCAGCACTGTGCTTTCCCTGTTAACCATGAGTGGTACCTTGCTCACACCACCTGCATCGTATTTACCATAAGTGGTGCCACCTCCTATGGCCTTCGGCCCATAAGCATTTCTCATCTACACCGCTTTTTCATAAGCTAATAAAAGTGGTACCATGGGTAAAATGGGAAAAATAGAAGTTTCTCGAGGCTTCTAAATCATGAGCCTCGTGTCCTCCCTTATCCCTATCATTGTGGGCTAGTTGAGCTCGAGATCCCCCATCATAGGATCTTAGAGGCCACCTCATCCACAAATCTCTCAACCGTTCCTATCCATTGAGCCTTATAAATACAATCTCATGCCCATGGTTGAGGGGGAGAACTATAGAGGTATTGTTATGACATTGGATTGACCACTTGGCCCAAGCCATTAGAGATCATAGAGAGCAAAGTCGGAGCTTATGGGGATGAAGTGTTTGTTTCATGGATATGCATGTCGACACTAAGTATTTATTGGTTGTAAACTTCTCCATACATCTTAATGCAAAGCTGATTTTTTTCCCACATTACTGTTGTTTTAATTCCACATGTACATGTTGTTAGATTCCTTAGTCACTAACATGGATCATTAGAAGAAAATTGGGGTCAAATATGGGCCTTATAATAAAATGCGCCAACAATAAATTTTGTGAGTTGGAATTCAAGAACCAATAGAATTTCAATAAAATGAGTCAACCATAATGGTTCAATTGACATATTTGTCAGAAAAGAAAACTACATTTTTTGTTTGTATTTTCGACATATCTCCTTCTGTTTTTACTCAAATTTCGAGTAGGGGAACTCGTTGGATGTGGAATTCAATTTTGCATCCAATGGTTACCCACACTACATACTTTTGATGGACCCTACTACCCCAAAAACAAGAAATACCTGAAAAAATGTGATGATGATTTCATCATCACGTTTTTTCAAGTATTTCTTATTTTTGGGTAGCGAAGTCCATCAAAATATGCAATGTGGGTACTCGTTAGATGGGAAATTGAATTCCACATCCAATGAACTCTTCCACTCAGAATTTGAGTAAAACCACAGGGAGATATCTCGAAAATTTGAACAAAAAAAGGAGATTTTTTCATTCTTCCTCCAAAATTGATAACTATTATTTTATTATTTTAAATATTATTTTATTATTTTCCTTAGGAGGCCCATTTTAGACCTAAAATTTCCTCTAATGAAGTATATGATTTTCTGGTAGCCTTGATGTGTTTGAATGTTTGATCTGTTTACAGGTACACAGGTTCACTATCGAAGCAACATTCCAGGTGTCTACGACATCTAGGGAGGGTCTTCATCCTTTGTCATTCATTCATTTGTTCTGGATCTGAACCATTCAGACCAGAGGAACAGCTTATGTTCGCAGAAGGTGAAATATTCCTGGTTACAAATCTTGGGACTCCACTGGGGATTGATATATATATTAGTTGATCTGATATTCCTCAGTTCTTCAACTCTTGTCTGAATCCAAGCTCCATCTCCAACTCTCTTCAGTCAGATCTGCTATCTGACTCAGTGAATTTTGGTTTGAAACTTTCAGATCTCTTCATATCTGAAGTATTTCAACTTTTTATGCTCTTTTTTACTCTCAGTCTATCAGTTTTTTCCTTGATCTGACCTTTTTCTAACTTGATTTGTCATTCCCCTTTGTGTTTTGGATCTATACAGGGAACCGTTGTTATGCTTTTAGCAAGAAGCAGTGCCACCGCTTGAAACCTGTTAGCAAAATGTTGTGCCACCACCTGAGTCCTATTATCCAGAAGCGGTGCTTAGCCTGAACTGCTCTGTCAAGATCCCTCCAACGCGGTGCCAGGTAGGCCTTATTCCAATACCACTTTTTCTCATTTTTTTACAAAAAAAATGAGTTGATTTGCTTTCAGCCCTGCACTATCAATCTTGTGTGTTAGAATCTGATGCTTATGGTTTGAAATTTTGTGGTAAAAGATCAGTTTGTTTGATGAATACAAAAGCTAGATTAGGCTTGTTGAATGTCCATTTTCTTCTGTTCTTGTTGGTTTTCTTTGTGAAAGGATTTCTTGTTCGAAAGCTTAGGTGTTAGAGAGCTCTCTTTTATTTCTATTATATAGACTGAAAGAAAAACGTTTAATTAGCATTTTGATTTCATTTTTGTTCTCATATAAGACTTATTTTTGCTTGTTTTAAAAAGAAAATTTTTGACTGAGATTAGGTCATTATCATTAGTGAGCATAAGACATTGGATCTCTGATTGGCCTCACAAGCTTTCAAGTTCTCTATGTTCTTTTGTCTCTTTTGCATTTATACTATCTCATCAAAATAAAAAAATATTATACTTTTAAGTTAGATCTGCCTATGCTTTAAGAAAAATTGAAAAATAGAGTGCATATGCATATAGTGTGTTGCTTGTTTTTCTTTTAAGAAAAGAGACTCCTCCCCTTTTGATTTATTTTAGAAAAGAGAAACAAGTTTGGAAAGTGTTGCTTGTCTTTGATTTTGTGTTCAAGATAGTTGTTTGGAAATATTTTTGGTTTTGAAGAAAAAGAAAATACTCTCTTTCCCTCCCGTAGGTAGGCATACTGAACGGTAAAGTGAAATATTTGCATTTGCATATTGTATGGTTTTAATTTTTATGTCAAAACTCCATGCATTCATCTTACCGTCCACTTTAAAATTTACAGTATTTATAGGTTAAAATTTACATAGCAATTTGAGTGATAGGTTAGAGACGTGTTCGGGCGTCGTTAAGCGTAGGAGCTGTCATTACTCATCTGCATTAAATCCCCGGACTCGCGCGGTTCTTCCACCTACCGTCAGTATATTGAATGGACTTTCATGTACCCTTGAGGTATATATAAAGGTACTTCACGTACTTGATTGTATATCGGAAGGCCCCTTGTGTATGGTTATGCATTAGACAACACTCCTACTGATTTGAGCGCCCATGTACCTTGTGTATATCGAGAGACCCCACTAGGATATCTTATCCATTTGAGGAAAGCCCTTTGGTCATCTTGCTTGGATCCATACACTAACAACAGCATTCGGGGAGATTACTACACATGTACCCTTGAGGTATATCGCGATTGGCACCTTCTTGACAATCTTGGTGAGAGACGTGACTATCTGAACCCCTCCTGTCATTTTAAGTTTGCTTGTTTGACCTATAGCTTGAGTAGGGAAATTTTTGGTGTGTTTTTTAGTTTTTGAGACCCTAGGTTAGATAGGATCTATACAAACTAACTGAGTTAAGACAATCCAGAAGAGTACAGGGCTTGCCACCCAATTTTATTCCTGTTTGAGGAGAAAATACAATGGAAGCTATCGACTAAGCAGCTGCCACCACCTCCCAAGTGGGAGATAATGTGGTTTCAGAAAGCGGAGGACCATATCCTTCACACTCACCTCCCTTGGTCCAACAACCTTCTTGAGGTAATACTTCATTCCATTCTCCCACAGAAGGTTATGTTGATGATACTACCTATCCGTATTATGGTCTCAATGCTCCATTTTTGGGATACCACTATAGGATAGGGCATTGCCTCATTTGGCACCCGTTTAAACTTTTTTGAAAATGTTTCTCCATATGAAGAAGAATGTAGACAATACCATGCAGCCATTCTCTATGCACAAGATATTAAAAGGAAAATAGATAACATATTGGGCACACCACCATCACATTCCATAGCTGTTCCTGTGGGATATCATTCACTTGCCGATTCTATGAGACCCATTGAACCGATTATAGATCGCACAGTAACTCCACACAACCTAGGTTATACTAACAACCCCACCACCTCCCATATTATGTATGTTCCCAATATTCCCAAGTCTTCTGCACCTGGGACTCAACCTTCAATTCCTGTTTGGTCATTACCTTCTAGTGCCGGGGGGAAACCCCTAGCACGACCTACGTTGTCTGACACCGGAATTGTATCTATTCAAGGACAGACCTCTGGTATAGAGAAATCTACAATTTATGTCCCTCCACTAATGTGGTTAATCCCCCATCTAGTTCAGGTCAGCCCTTGGGGGCACAACCTGTAACTAATCAAACCTCTTGGGGTTATGGTTATATGGCAAATCAAATATTTGTAGGAAACATTAATTATCCAACCAATCCTACAGGAATGCCTTATACTGGAATTTTGTATCCTAGTAATACTTTCACGCCATGCGGGAAACCTAACTAGTCCTGCATGTCATCTATGGGGGGGATACCTATACATATTACGAGAGGTGTCGGAGGACTGCCTTATGTAGGTCCTCCCCCTGGGGGGCCTAATGGTCCTGGAGGGCCTTGTGGCTTTCCTCCTTATGGTCCTAATGGTCCTGGTGGTCCTGGGGGGCCTGGTCGCTTTCCCTCTAATGGCCCTCGAGGGTCTGGTGGCCCTCCTCCTAGTGGTTCTGAAGGCTCGGGAGGTTTACCTCCTAGAGGAACCAGAGGGTCTGGTGGTCCACCTCCTGGTGGTCCTGGTGGTTCTTGTGGTCCCAATTGTCCTAGTGGTCCTGGAGGCCCTAGTGGTCCTAATGGTCCTGATTCCAGAAATCAACCCCCTCCAGGCTAATTTTTTGGTAGTTATTCCTCACAACAACCTATCTATCAGTCTACTTACGGTCCTACTAGTAACTATATTCCATATCAATATTACCAATATGTGCAACCTAACCGTTAGTTACCTTTCCTAGCAACTTTGTACTTGCCTAATTTATCCAAGTTGATTAATGACCCCATCCAACATAACCCCTTGTGGCCTCCCATTCTGGTAAAGTTGCCATTGGACATTCCAAAGTTCGATGGGAAGCAGGGAGACGATCCAAAAAACCACTTCATGACATTCCATCTGTGGTGTTCTTCAAACTCCCTTATGGATGATTCAGTTCATTTAGGACTCTTTCAACGAACTTTGATCGGTACAGCTAGGAAACGGTATATTGAACTTCTGCAACACTTGTTTGTGTATTTTGGCTCATTGTCAATTGTATTTATTATACACTTTCATCTCCCTATTCGTTATGAAATGGGTATTGATCTCTTAACTTCTCTGTGACAAAACACATCCGCCCACATATCTGATCATATTCATGAGTGGAGAAGGCAGAGAAGACTTATTAAGGCTCCTATTCCAGATCAGTTATTAGCTGATTGGTTTACCGGATCTTTGTTGCCTCCAATTACCCAAGATGTGGCTATGGGTGATGTCAGCAGTGAAGAGCAAGCCATTAGTTGAGCCCAGTATCTGGACTTGGTCTATTCCCAGTCCGGCACTTTGTATGACTTGATTCCTCAAGCTCCTTGCCCAAGCACCGATCCTGCAAAGCCACCAACATAAGCTCCTATTGATGGGATTGTTGGTTCAATCCATTCCCCGTCAACAGGAAAACCTTCCAAGCAACCCTAGACTACCACCCCTACCCCTTCGACTCCCAAGGTTTCCATCGAGGTTAATTCTATTAGGAGTATTCAAACCTCTGGCAATAATAAAAAGAAAGGTAAAAATAAAATAAAAAAACCTGGAAACCAACAGGAGAACCCAAAACCAACCAATAATGATAATGATAAAGGGAAAAGAAAAGCAAAATACCCATGTCTACTATGTGGAGGTGATCATTTCACAAAAGAGTGTCCCCACCGGGATGAAATCACCCAATTTTTGAAAAAAAAACCCACACCCACAATTCTCACAGATCTTTTTCCCTCTCAACAACAACTAATAGACCACATGTCTAATCAAGGAAACTCTAGTTCATCAAAGGAAATTCATACGATGTATTTGGATACCATTAGTCTGCAAACTCGAATTCAAAATTATGACAAAACCTACGGACAAGAAAGAAGACCATTCTTCTTCAAGGAAAGCTCCCTCTACTTGCTCTCTCAAATCCTTGTCTACTTTCCCCCAAACCATTGAGAATCCTACTCTTGATATGATTTTGTGTCCACCCAAGAGTACTCTTAGGAAGGTTGTTTTTAACCCTAATGCCTGAGCTACTCAATTTTATAATGTAGTTGAAGATCTCTCTCAGGAACCATGTGCAATATCTATCTTGGAAGTGCTCCAAAGTTGTCCTACACAATGCAAAAACCTGTTAACTGTGTTAGGAGCTTTAGATCCAAACAATTCTAATTTGATTTACTTCAATGTTGAGAACTATAAGTCTAGACTACCTCACAAACTTACTTTCCAAATCATCATGAAAGTAGTCGAAAAGAAAGTCTTTAGGACTTTCTTAGGAAAAGGAGCTTCAACCTCATTTTTTCCCCTGTCTTGTTGGAAAGATATCGGCTCTCCCGAGCTTGTAACATCACCTACGACTCTGAAGGCCTTTGATGGATGATTTTTCCAGCCCCACAGTCTCATATCATCCCTTGCAGTTGATCTTGGGGGTAAAATTGTTTCTATCCAGGTAGAATTAGTGGATTCCTTGTTAGATTACAACCTCCTTCTAGGAAGAAATTGGTTTTATTCCATGACTGTTGTCGCTTCGACAGTAATCCAAACAATCCAATTTCCACATCCAAGGAGAATTGTTACCATTGATCAGCTTGATTTATATACACCGAATGTTACAACCTATATAGCTAATAACATCCCTATGTTAGGCCACTCCCCTCCTCCTTACCAATCGATTGGGGTAGGCATGTTGAAGGATTCATCCCTTATGGGGATTTTTCCATCCACTCCTCCTAACACAAACATAGTGACAGTGAATATGATTGCTTCATTTGATTGTGAGCCCAAGGGAAAACAAATAGTTGAGTCCACCTCATTAGGTCCACATGAAGAACTGTACAACACCATTCAAACCCTTTCCAATGATCACACCGATGACCTTCATCTGGTGGCTTCAGATCCTTAACGCCTTCCTTACTGGTTAGAACCATCTCTTCCTGTTCTAGATTATCTCTCTGAGACTTTTTCTTGCAATGAGTCCATTATGGAGATTATGAATACAAATGAGTCCATTTGGGAGGATCACCATCATAGATCCGTGTTCCTCCCTAACACCAGTTTAGTTAACCATTATTTTACATCCTTGTTTTCCACTGATATTGTCAATGAGCTTCAAAGTACTATATTGTTGCAAGAAACAGATTCTAAAGGAAACCTTTGCAACATTACTTAGACCAATCCTCTTGACATATCAGCCAAGCCTGGTACCATCAAGCATGTTCACGTTGGGAAGAACTGCTTGGTAGACGAATTTAAAGCATACAAGGCACTTTTCAAAGAATTTCGTGATATTTTTGCTTGGTCTTATGAAGAAATTTCGGGGATAGACCCATCCAATGTGGTCCATAAAATTAAAACCTATCTCACGGCTAAACCTATCAGGCAAAAACTAAGGCAAGTCCATCCACGAAAGGCCGCACCTATTAAAGCTGAGATAGAAAAAAATTTCAAAGCTTGGTTTATTTATCCCATTCCCCTGACAGAATGGGTATCGAACATTGTCCCTGTCAATAAAAAGTAGGGCACCATTATATTATGTATTGATTTTAGAGACTTGAATAAATCTTGTCCCAAGGACAACTTTCCTACTCCACATATTGATCAGATTATCGACAACTATGCTGGAAGCATCATTGTCTCATTTATGGATGGATTTTTTGGCTATAATTAGATTGAGATATTACCCACCGATCAACACAAGATGACATTCATTTTCCCATGGGGAACCTTTGCATACAGGAAGTTACCTTTTGGATTGAAAAACACTAGATCCACTTTCCAGCATGCGATGTCCTATGCGGTTCATGATATTAAACATATTGTTGAACCCTACCTTGATGACCTCCCTGCTCATTCACAGTGAAGGGAGGACCACCCTAGTCATCTTAGAGATATCTTCCTGATATGTTGTCATTATAATATATAGCTCAACCTGCATAAATGTGTTTTTTACATTGAGACGAGATGTCTGTTAGGTTTTGTGGTCTCTAAAGATGGCATTCAGATAGACCCTTTGAAAATTGCCTCCATTTTAGCTCTACCAGCCCCAACCAATCTTCTCGAACTCCAAAGTTTGCAAGGGAAGGAAAACTTCCTTTGTCGTTTTGTGTGTAATTTTGTAGAGAAAATGCACGGTTATATGCGTCTCCTCAATAAGGACACTTCATTCTTTTGGGATGACCAAGCCCAAAGTGCCTTTGATAATCTCAAATATGCTCTGACTCATTCTCCCGTGATAAACCCCCCGGATTACTGAAAGGAATTTCTCTTGTATATTGCTACCCCCGCCACTACCATCGCTATGGTTTTGGTGTAGGAAAATCCCAACGGTCATGAGCACATGATTTACTATGCTAGTAAGAATCTTATGGATTCTGAAACCCGATATTCACGCATGGAGAATTTAGCATTGGCCATGGTCATTGCTGTACAAAAATTTTGTCACTACATTTTGCTCTACACAACCACTATATTGGAAAACCAAAACCCTCTGTATTACATCCTGACTCATCAGGTACTCAGGGGAAAATACTCTCGATGTATAGTCATAAATCATAAGTTTAATCTGGAATTTGCCAAAGCCACATCAAAGAAATCCTTGGTCTTTGCTGAGCTCGGGTGTGATCTTCCCTGTGCTTCAGTGGAATCTGAACCCAGTGATTCATTTCCTGATGAATTTATGTTCTTGATAAGCACTATAGACCCATGGTATTGAGATATTCTTATCTATCTCCAAACACAAGGATTTCAGCCAAATCTATCCCGTGACGATCGTCATCGTATCCGTCACCACGTGAAATACTACCTCATTCTTAATGATACCTTGTATAGATGTGGGATTGATTCTATTCTCCAGAAATGCCTCACCCATGAGGAAGCTGAACATGTGTTGAATGATTGCCACTCTAGATCTTGTGGCAGTCATTTATCTAGGATGGCTACAGCCCAGAAAATCCTTCACAATGGCTATTTATGGCCTTCAGTCTTTAAAGACTGTCATGAAGTTGTTAAGAAATTCCCACCTTGTCAACATTTTTATCCCAAAAAGTGCTCACATCCTGCTCCAATACACCCCATCATTGCCATTGGCACATTTTCCAAATGGGGAATTGATTATATGCATTGTAAGCCTACCTCAGCCGGGGGGCATGGTTACATCATAGTAGTCATTGAATATTTTACAAAATGGGTTGAGGCCATGCCTACATATGCAAAATATGGTAATACTGTCACTCTCTTCCTATTCAATCATATCATAGCTAGATTTGGAGTCCCGCAGTCCATTGTTATTGATCATGGATCACATTTCCCTAATCAAATAATGGAGGAACTAAGTTCCAAGCTAGGTTTCCCATGAAAACTCTACGCCATATTATCCACAAGCTAATGGTCAGGTAGAGGCCATTAACAAAGTTTTGAAAAATATGCTTTGTCGGATGGTTGGAGATCATAAATCCAACTTGAACCACATACTTTTCACCACTCTTTGGGCTTATAGGACTTTAGTGAAAACAGCTATTGGTTTCACACCTTTCCAGCTTATCTATGGACTTGAAATTGTCTTACCGATTCAATGTCAGATTTCATCCTTACAACATGTCATTGAACTCCTCCCAGACACTTCCACAGAGGAAGAGATATTTTTGTACTTGAACAACCTTGACAAGACTCAGAGAGATGCTTCCTTGGCTAATGAGGCACATAAGAAACGCGTCAAGGCACAGTATGATAAATCCATCCAACCTCATGCCTTTAACGAGGGTGACCTAGTTTTGACTTACAACTAGAGATATGAAAAACTAGGGAAAGGAAAGTTCAAGTCCATGTGGTACGGTCCTTTCATCATTTCTAAAGTTTTAGAGAAAGGGGCCTACATGTTCATTGACTATGATGGAATCCCTTTTAGGAAAACTTGCAATGGGTTGTACCTGAAGAGGTACTATGCCTAGGTATTTCTTGGATAGTATCTTGTATATATGTATATTGCTTGAATTTCAGTGTGCTTTTAGTATTTTCTATATGGTTTTGATTTTAGTGTCTGCATCTGTTTATACCATGTTTTTGGTCATCCATAACAGATGGCTTTCTATGGCTTCATTGATGGTGCTTGTCGCCACACCTTGAACCTTGCCTCAGCTCCTTGGGTCCTCTATTCCCCGGCTGAAGATTTGGTCAATTTAGGAGCGGTTTGTATTCGTCCCGCTACCAAAAACATCGTTGAGTATTGAGTAGTCATATGTCTTTTAACTGAAGCTGCCTCCCAATATGTTCATACTCTGGTAGTCTTGATGGACTCACAACTCATGGTTTGTCATCTAAACCATGTTTCTACCATTATAAATCTTGTGCTTCTCTACCTCTTTTGGAGGGTACACTTGTTAGAAAGGTCATTTGAAACCATCACTTATAGGCATATCCCTAGGAAACATAATGTAGTTGCTGACTCATCAGCTAATTACATCCTAGATTGGCATATTGCCCATTCATGACGTTAAAATAAAACATGGTTCATTGTAAATAAACAATTAAAGACACATAAAACTCATGTAAAATACATCCACCATTTGAGACATATAAACACCAGTTAAAAGTCTATATATATATGAACATGTTTACAAAAAATAGGTCACGAGACCTCATCTGAAGCACGTAGGCTTTCAGGCAAAAATCACCATACAAAAACCTGAAGCTATCAGCTTTCAGTAGATATCTCATGCATACAATGTCTAGTGATGCTCGTGGTAGCACATCACTTCCTAGGCTACTCTATGTTGCAGTCTACTAAACTGATGTGGTACTCCTGCTATAGGTCTCTGATACCTAAAACGAAGGTCATCAATGGAAGGGTCAGGGATGTCTAAGGTCAACCTCTCCAAGTTTTCCTCTAACTCCCTAGTCACATCATTGCCCTGTGGTACAAAGTGAGCTCCAGCTCGTCTATCCAATGGGGAAGATCCCCCAGGTCATGCTGCTCCAACATCTGCATGAAAATATTCAGGTCTCGCTAATTAACATAAAAAATATAAAACATTAAAAAACATAAAAATGCTATGTCCATTTTAGGGTTTCTTGCTTCTTACCAAGGTCACCCCACTGTCCACTAGGTAGGAGCGGTAGATCAAGGTCTCCGCTGAAGTCTGTACCTGCATAAGCATAATCCTCCACCATGAGGATCTCATCTCACATCCCTCTCAAGAACGAATCACCGAAATTCACCTTCCCCCTGTCCGCTCTAGTACGAGCCATAATCCAGACCCACCTTTGCATACGGGGGTCCCGCGCTCTCAGATCTGTGAAGACCACCTAGGGTCTCATCTATGGTACCTACTCAAAGAAGAAGTAGGCTAGAATGGAACCAAAACTGAACTGCTTCAGTTCCCCCTGCTGACACTTAGTCAGTTGACCCTTGAATATCGGAAGCAAGGCTTCCACCCAGTTGAATAATGTAGGTTCCATGGCCTCTATGGAATAAATCATGTGTGCCCTAGAATCCTGGTGCACTCCCTGGCTTTCTGCCACTCTCTGCATCGTAAACGACACAGTCCATAGAGGTCCGTCCATCACTGCCTTGATGGGGATTTCCTTCCCCGATGTCCTCATCCCTAGGATATAGTGATGGTCTATCAACTCTTGTGTGGTAATATCCCCTCCTCGGGAACCTGTTAGCGAGATGGGGGCACCCTATCTTGAAATTCCAGTCAAGAAGTAGATATCCTCTACCTCTACTATCAGAAAATGGGCACCAACCTCAAAGTGTTGTTGCTCTGGATTCCACATCCAGAGTATATTCTCAAGCAACCGCTCATGTGACACCATACTGGGAGTCCAGAAGAATTTTAGGATTCCATAGTCTCATAATATAGCTATGCATCTCGCATTCCTTTTGGTGAAAGCGTCATCGTTATCATGTTGTATTTCCTTCCATATCACCATTTTTTATTAGCAAAAACCTGCCAAAAACAATCATAACACCTATTAGAATAATTCTTAATCATTTAAATCCAAAAAAATGATCTAGTTTTCCTTGTGTCAATGGTTTTATATCTTCAGAGTCGGCACCACCTGTACGTCATTGAAGACAGGTGGTGTCATTTGTTTTCGGTGCGATTCTAGTGAGGTACCACATATCCTGCAAGGGATAAGCATGGTGCCTGTTCCCATGGTTTTAGGGCTTTCCTTACAAGCCCAAAACACCATTAAAAATCAAAATTGATACTATGAAAATGAAGAGTAGGGTTTGAACTATTACCTGGAACTGATGACGCTCGTATCCGATGGTGAAAAATCCCGATATCAGGGACTGAAGATCTGACTAGGAAAGTGCTCCAAATTCTCTCCGCTATGGGTAACTAGTAAAATGATTTGATCTTTTTACTATTTACATGAATTTTATACACATTTTTGGGTTTGACATGCTATACTTTTGATTTAAAATCGCTTATTACTTGAAATTTATCTGTTGTAATCCCTTAATGTTAGTTATTGGTGCATTTAACACTTGTTTTGAGTCATTGCATGATAGAAGAACGGTAGCACTAAATTCTTGGGAGTTCGCTTTTTACTTTTTTGTACTACCATAAAATGGAAAAAGTCATTGAGCATTTATTACAACACTTTGATCATGCTCTTGAAACCCAGTATCAAAGGTCCGAGTCTATTTCTGATCCTTTTTAGGCTCATAAAATCTCTCATAGTGAAAAGAGACCTAATGGAGTCTTCTTGAAACTCTTTTCAGGCTCCTCAAATACGAAAAGATTGTCGAGCGATCTTGTCTTCTTCACGCTCGTTAAATCATTTGAAGAGTCGTCTCTCCAACGATAGGTTATCTCTTTTTCAGTTTGGATAGACTATTTACGAAAAAGGAACACTCCAGGAAACCATGACTAGAAGAGTTCTCTAAGGTATGATTTTACACTTTTTTAGGCCTTAGAGACTAAATCATATGAAAAAGGACCCCTTTGGAGTCTTCTTTTGTGGTCGTTCAGACTCCCTAAACATGAATGATACCGATTTTTCTTCCATTGGACTCGTTAAATTAAACATTGAGAGACCCATTTTTGGGAATGAACCCCTCCTCTCTCAGGTTCGTAAAACATATGAGTTTGGACTTGTCTTCAGACAAGCTATACCGAGTGTTTGTTACCCTCTTTGAACTCGTAAAACCGAAAAGACTCACTCATCAATAATGATGGGGAAAATGGGAAGGGAAGCATTTTGAAAACAAATCGCAAGAGTTTGTCATTACCTTTGAACATGGAACTTGTCTACATATCATTTCAGTCAATTGGGTATTCAGCTGATCTCCATGACGATCCACTTTCATGAGTCATACCACTGCTTTGAGTCTTTCAAAAGAATGCATTGTCCGCTGTCGCACTGTGTGTTTTTCTGGTTTACTCATGTTTCCAAGTCTTTTGTCATGCTTCCTGATGTTCAAAGCAAAGTTGAAGAAGTTTTTTTTTTCTCTGCAGTCAAAATGGTCTCTGTGTTAGTACTTTTGAGTCAGTCTTATGGTTACTACATTCACATTATTCCAGAACTATGTTTTGATTTTCGTGTCATCGATGTGGGACTCATCATGGCCCTCCTTCAACGAGACTATCCCCATCGACATCATCTCATCATCCAGGAAATAGTCTTAGAAACAAAAACTTAGTACCTTGAGATATGTATGCCTTAATGACAGATTCTCTCACTCTCGACATAGGTTCACATTATTGGCCTTCGATCGATAGAATCGACTAGGTGTTCAACATCAAGACATCTATTCACACTCAGTAGATTGTACTAGGGTACCTTGGGAATCATTGACATCAATGGTGATCTCCCTCGCACTTGTTAACAGTTCACATCATTGGCCAGTAATCAAGTGGTTTCTACCATGTTCAACTTCAGATCATTGTAATCACATGGATAGAATTGTACTTTTTGTAAGACGAGATGAAGACCCTGGGTATTTGTTAAGTTCTCATTGTTTTTCCCCAGGTTGCAATGGAGTTTTGTATATATAGCATGGATCCACATTTGTATGGTCGTGGCTATGCTCAAATTTCCGTCTATATGACATAGATCTATATTGTATGTCTGGTAGCTATGTCCAAGTTTGAGTCCCCTATCACATGGATGTATGTTGTATTCTAGTAGCCATGCTTGTTTATTCCTCCCATGGATCCACCTTGTATTGGTCTGCAGCCATGAGTTGGTTACCTGTGTCTATCAGTCAAAAATATTGATGTACTATAGATGCCTACTTGATGATATGCTCTGATCGAGCTGACATTTTCACCTCGAAGTGACAACTTGTTCTCTCAAAGCTCTCGTTTATCATATCCCTTTAAGACTCACACTTTGGGGGGAATTCTGTTACACCCAAATCCTATCACCACCATGTGATAAGACCTTTGAATTACATTTATTTTCCCTTAATCCCAACACTTAGAGTGGAAACCCATGTTGATTGTCAATTTTACATGAAAATACTTAGCACCGTGCTTTCCCTGTTGACCATGAGTGATACCTTCCTCACACCGCCTGCATCCTATTTACCATAAGTGGTGCCACTGCTTGTGGCCTTTGGCCCATAAGAATTTCTCATCTAAATCGGTCTATCATAATCTAAGAAAAGCGGTACCCAGGGTAAAATGGGAGAAATAAAAGTTTCTCGAGGCTTCTAGATCATGAGCCTTGTGTCCTTCTTTATCCCTATCATTGTGGGTCAGTTGATCTATAGATCCCCAATCATAGGATCTTAGAGGCCACCTCATCCACAAATATCTCAACCATTCCTATCCATTGAGCCTTATAAATACAAGCTCATTCCTATGGCTAAGGGGGAGAACTATAGAGGTATTATTATGATGTTGGATTAACCACTTGGCCCAATCCATTGGAGAGCATAGAGAGAAAATTTGGATCTTATGGGGATGAATTTTTTGTTTCATGGAGATGCATGTCGACACTAAGGCTTGATTGGTTGTAAACGTCTCCATACATCTTAATGCAAAGCTGATTTTCATCCCACATTACTGTTGTTTTGATTATGCATGTACATGTTGTTAGAATACTTAGTCACTAACATGGATAAGTAGATGATTTTTTGGTATCTTTTATGTGTTTGCATGTTTGATCAGTTTACAAGTACATACGTTCACTATCAAAGCAGCATTCTAGGTGTCTACGATATCCAGGGAAGGTCTTCATCCTTTGTCGTTCACCCATTTGTTCTGGATCTAAACCATTCAGACTAGAAGAACAACCTCTATCCATAGAAGGTGAAATATTCCTGGTTACACCATCATTCACATCTTCCTTTAGGCTGAAATATCACTACTAGCCATGTTCATACTGTGACTTCTCGCACGGTAGTATCTCAGAGTCAAGTACCTCCCGTTGTGTAGGGAGGTCATATTCTTGTTTCTAGATCGTCTAATGGTCCATCAGAAGGAGTTCCCCATATCCCTAACTATGTAGCTTCCCATGGGACACCTTATGGAGATTCTCATGGGCAGTCTTATGGACTGTAGTATGGACAGAACTATCAACCCTGTGGGTAAGGGTATCAACAACCTGCTTACTCTTCCAATTATGGCTTTGTAGCACTGCATAGTCAAGGTACACTACATCATAATGCTTCCATGGAGCCCTATAAGGGTCAAATGGGAGGAGGATATTATGTCCAAGGCCATGGTATTTATAGCAATCATCATTATATGAACCAGAACTATCAGGGAGCATGGCATAGACCGGATCAACCTAGGCTCCCTTTCCTCGCAACGTTGAACTTACCTAACTTATCGATACTTATGAACGATCCAGTATCTCATGACCTGGCCTAGCCAGCCATCCCTAACAAGCTTTCGTTGGACATTCCCAAGTTCGATGGAAAAGCTGGAGAAGATCCTGTTGGAGACATTTACCATCATACACACTCTTTTGTTCAAATTGGCCTAGTTAAACCACTATCCTAAGTATAATTGACATTAATTGACATTAGTGGAGCATTAATTGCCATCATCCAGTCACACCCACACCTACCTATAGTCAAGGAGGATAACTTAACCTTCTCCTACAATCAAGGAGGCTAACTGGAGCACCCTGGGGGTGATCTCAGTGACATTAATGCACCCAATTGCTAACTGGTGGTTACAACCAATTCAACCAGTCAGTTAAGGTGCCTCCTGTCATTAAATATATTATTTAATGATTATTTATTATTATTTAATGATCTGAAGTCAACAAGGTGCCTCCACCAACTTTCGATGGTCAGTTCAACTTCAATTAACCTCATCGAGGTTCATTGAAGTCATGGAGCACTAGTGCTTGATGGTTGGCTTCTTATGACATGTGTTTGATCTCCTTTTGTTGAGATTCAGTCATTTATTGCACTCCGACTTCAGTTAGGGTTTGGTGAGTCAATTAGGGTTTTGGTCAAGTGGTTAACTGAGTGTGAACCAATGGTTGAGGGTCAGTTAAGCTAGACTCACTCACTGAATTCCAATTGTCTCCTTAGGTATTTGAATTCTTCATGGAGTTAATCTATTGCTTGACATTGGTATTGTAACCATTCATTGTTTATTAAATATACAGAGAGGAAACCAATTCCGGTTCGGATTAACACCATTTCATGAGTATTTGTTGATTATTATTTCATGGGATTGATTCTTAGTTCCTAGATCATGTGCAAGAATTAATATGGTATCATAGCAAATGACGGGACGAAGATCTATCTCTCAAATACAAGCTTTTTGACATATTTCTCCATGAAAAGTGAGCAATAGCTCAAAATTCCAGCACTACACCAGAAGCCAAGGCTTACCACTCAATATCCCAAGTAAATAACTTGTTGATCAAGCTTGCTTGATTGACTATGCTGGGTGTGATGAAAGCCTAGAATGTGAAGGCTGTCCGACCTTATTTTTCCCTTTCTGTTTTGATTTTCAGGTTTCTACAGGTGAAGCATTCGCTATAGCATATCCAGATGGCCTCCTCAGTACCTCTCTTGACTCCATACAATTTCCACACATGGAAAAATAAAATGGAGCTTTAGTTGCGATGCAAAGGACTCCATAGATTTTCCATGGACACTAAAGTTGAGCTTGGATCCACCATAGAAAAATCAAGATTCTTGAACAAGAAGGATGAAGCCTTTGGTTTCTTGTGCCTCTCTATTTCCAAAGACCTTCTCTTCCATCTTACGGATCTGAAGACACCGAAAGAAATATGGGACAAATTGGAATCTCTATACAGAAAGCACGATGACTTGATATTTTACCAACTCGAAAATGAACTCATGTCTCTCCAACCTTCCAATTTTGAGACTTTGAATGATTTCTTTACAAAGTTCAAGCATATTGTTTTCCTCTTGAAGAAATGCAAAGTGGAAAAGGAGGATGATCAGCTCATCCTAGCCATCCTCTCCAAAATTGGGGCTGATTATTCAGTTTTTGTTTATACATTTCATGTGGGGAAGCTCACAACCCCCGGATGGAAGATGCCTACACTCAATGCCTTCATTGAGTCCCTAACTAATGAACATGACAAGCTTGTCCAGATGGGGATCATCCGATCTTCCCGTGATCAAGCCCTCCATGTCTCGGGACCCAAATATCTAAAGGGTAAAGGAAAGCAGCAGAAAAATCAGAAAACTAAATTTGATGCTCCCAAGCCTAGAGTTGAAAATCAGCAGCATGATGAATCTTTCGGCTCAAGGAAGAACAAAGGAAAAGGGTACAATGGGAAAGAAAAATTCAGATGTTCTTACTGTGGGAAGGGTTTTCACCCTGAACATGCTTACATGAAGAAAAATCTTGATGAAGCAACCTCTCTCCTTGAGAGGAATCACATCAATCTTTCGGACACCTTTTGGAGGAGAGATCACCAAGATCGGGAACCAGAGCATGAGAAAGGTCATGCCCTCATGGCAAGCACTTCGAATTCCAAATCACTGCTGATTGATAGTGGAGCTTCAAATCACATGATGGATGAAAAAGACTCATTTTCATCCTTGGAGACTGGCAAATCCATCCCCATCCACATGGGAGATGACTCCACCATCATTTCCGAAGGACAAGGTACTGTATTTCTAGAAAATGGTTTCTTTTCTAATGTTTTGTATGTGCCGTCTCTAGCAGCAAATATCCTTAGTGTCTATCAGATGACACATATAGGAATGCCGAAGAGAGTCTCTTTCATCCCAAATGATGTTGAGATAACAGAAATTGCATCCGGGAAACTCATTGCAAAAGGCCTTGCAAATCATCATGCAAAATCCTATGAGTTCTCTCACTTTGTTGCGGATGCAAAGCCCACTGCTCTGCTAACTCATGGAAATGAGGTTAGTAGGATATTGCATGAAATTTTTGGCCATATTAATTTCAAATATTTTCAGAAATTATAGAAAAACTCCATGGTTGAATGCCTCTCGGTCATCAAGGCAACCACAGGAGTCTGCAAGGGCTGTGTGATTGGAAACACCCTGAGCACAAGTTCGATCGGGGGAAGGAAAACTGAGCTACAAGCATATTGGGGCAGATACATTCTGATATCATCAATTTGATGCCTATCACATACATGAATGGATCAAGGTATCTCCTTACTTTTATTGATGATTTTTCAAGGTATCCATGGGTTTTCTTTCTAAAAAAGAAATCAGAAGTATGTGAAAAATTTTCTGAATTGAGGCCTTGATCGAAAATGCCTCTGGGATTGAGATCAAGATCTTGAGATTTGATAATGGAGGGGAGTATGTCATTAATGAGTTTCTGTACATTTTCTCCCAAATTGGTATTCAGGTCCAACATTCAATTCCCTACACTCCCCAGTAGAACGAAGTAGCGGAAAGGAAGACCCGGTCTCCCAAAGAGATGACCACCTGTATGTTGGAGTCAAAGAAGCTTGCTGCAAATTTGTGGGACGAAGCCATGCATGCTATAGCATACATTCAGAATAGGGTTCCACATTCATCAATGAAAGGAAATACTTTTTCAAATCATACTTCGGACACAAGGCAGATGTGTCGAACTTACGGGTGTTTGGGTCCACTGCATGGGCCCAGATTCCGCTTGATAAAAGAAGGGCTTTGCAACCGCAGAGAATAGAATGTCTATTTATCAGGTATCCTAATGAATCTAAAGGATTCAAGCTACTAGATATCAATACCAAACAGATCATCATCCAGAGAAGTGCCATGTTCGATGAGCCTCTTCAGGAGGTGGAACTAGTGAAGGAGAAAACTGTTGAATTTCCTTCCTATTCCACTGAATATTTGGATGATGAAATTGGGGGTGATGACCCTGATTTGGATCCTATGATTTATGATAACAGTGTGAAACAATCATCTGATACTGAATCAGAACCTGAAGTGCAAAATCATCTTCCTACATGGACCCAACAGACACTCTCCTTCGCAGGAGACAACATTGGAAATCCGGATGATCCAAGGAGAACCCGGTCTGATTTCCAAAGAGCAGGTATTGCGCTCTCTTGTTCTAATAATTTGCTGTATAAAACTTGCTACTTGGTGATTATTTTAGATCCAAAATCGTACTACCATGCTCGGAATGATCCGATATGGCAAGTTTCCATGGATGAAGAGATGAATTCTCTTCGGAAAAACACTACTTGGGAGCTAGTTTCTCTTCCTCCGGGAAGGAAATTGGTTCAATGCAAGTCGGTGTTTCAGAAAAAGGTTGCTGCTGATGGAAGGAACTAAAAATATAAGGCAATTTTGGTAGAAAAAGGTTTCTCTCAGGTCCAAGGAGTGGACTACCATGAGACCTTTGCACCGGTTGCAAAAATGGACTCCATCTGCCTTGTTTTGGCTATTTCCGCATCCAAGCACTGGGAGGTGCATCACATGGATGTTAACTCAGCCTTTCTGCATGGAGATATTCATGAGGAGATATACATGAATAAAACTAAGGGGTACATCACTGATCCATCTTTGGTTTGCAAGCTAAAGAAGTCACTATACGGGTTAAAATAGGCCCTAGGAGAGTGGTATTCCAAGATGGATGCCTTCCTTCTCTCGCAAAACTTTCAGAGATGTAGATCAGATCCAAATGTGTATTTACAGCAGCATGATAGTCATATAATTATAATTTTTTTATATTTTGATGACTTACCTGTCATAGGTAGCACAATTTCCTCCATTTTAGCCATCAAAACTGCTCTCCACAATGTCTTTGAAATGAGTGATTTGGGGCTTCTAAAACAATTTTTGGGGCTCGAAATAGAGCAAAATTCTGATGGGATTATAGTAACTCAGTACAAATACATTTCAGACCTGTTATTCAAGTTTAACATGGCTGAATGTAGGCCTGCACCATTCCCTTTCCTTTCAGGGATCAGCGTTGAAGAAGGAAAACAAACACCTCCCATGGACTGCACTATCTATCAACAGTTGATTGGTAGCTTGTTGTACTTGACACATTCTAGGCCCGATGTTTGTTATGCCATGAATGTTGTATCAAGATACATGTAGAAGCCTCATGATATTCATTGGAAGGAAGCCAAGAGGATCCTCCAATACATTCAGGGAACCAGGACCTACGGCATTCACTATGCTACAGACTCCAAGCTAGAGCTGGTTAGATACATAGAGTCCAATTGGGCGGGTGATTCTATTGAAAAAAAGTCAAATTCCATATATGTATTCATGTTTGGTGGTGGCCCTATTTTCTGGTCAAGAAAAAAGCAGGCTGCCATAGCACTATCTTCAACAGAGGCCGAGTATCGAGGAGCAGTGAATGCTTGCATCCAAGCAGTTTGGTTGCAAGGCATTCTTTCAGAGTTTGATCTTGGTAGTACTTTGTCCACTATCCTCTTTTGTGACAACCAGAGTGCTATTAAGATATCCATGGATCCAGCTACTAGGTAGAGGACCAAGCATGTAGAGATTCACATGGACTACATCAGGGAGCTAGTGCATGACAGGACCATCATTCTGCAATACTGCCCGACTGATGAGCAGATTGCAGACATATTCACCAAGAGCTTTTCAGAAAAGAAGTTCTCTTCCCTCCGTTCCCTGTTGGGGGTGGGTTCATCAGGGTGATCTAGACTACTTTCGGTGTTCAGCTTAAGGGGGGGGGGGGGTTCCCTCTTTTCCTCACTTAGTTTGTTTTAATCATTGTTTCAGTTTCAACATTGTACAGGGTGACCTATGGCCTTAGTTTCCAGGGCCCTAGCATTTTATGCATCTATGTTTTCTAACTCTTCCTGAGTATAGCTTAAGGGGGGGTGTTGGAGACATTTACCATCATACACACTTTTTTGGTGAAATTGGCCTAGTTAAACCACTATCCTAAGTATAATTGGCATTAATTGGCATCAGTGGAGCATTAATTTACATCATCCAATCACACCCATGCATACCTATAGTCAAGGAGGCTAACTTAGCCTTCCCCTATAGTCAAGGAGGCTAACTGGAGCACTCCGGGGGTGATCTGAGTGACATTAATGCACCTAATTGCTAACTGGTGGTTATAATCAGTTCAACCAGTCAGTTAAGGTGCCTCCTTTCATTAAATATATTATTTAATTATTATTTAATGATTATTTATTCTTATTTAATGATCTAGAGTCAACAAGGCACCTCCACCAACTTCTGATGGTCAGTTCAGCTTCAGTTAACCTCATTGGGGTTCATTGAAGTCATGGAGCACTAGCACTTGATGGTTGGCTTGCTATGACATGTGTTTGATCTCCTTCAGTTGAGATTCAATCATTTATTGCACTCCGACTTCAGTTAGGGTTTGGTGAGTCAATTAGGGTTTTGGTCAAGTGGTTAACTGAGTGTGAACCAATGGTTGAGGGTCAGTTAAGCTAGAATCACTCACTGAATTCCAATTGTCTCCTTAGGTATTCGAACTCTTCATGGAGTTAAGCTATTGCTTGACATTGGTATTGTAACCATTCATTGTTTATTAAATATATAGAGAGGAAACCAATTTTGGTTCCGATTAACACCATTTCATGAGTATTTGTTGATTATTCTTTCATGAAATTGATTCTTAGTTCCTAGATCATGTGCAAGAATTAATAGATCCTAGTGAGCATGTCACTACTTTTCACCTTTGGTGCTCTTCCAATTCCTTACATGACAATTCAATCCGTTTGAGGCTATTTCAACGCACCCTCACCGGGCCTGCAACAAAATGGTATATAGAGTTACTAAAAGGGGCATTCATTTTATTTGATGACCTTGCCATGACTTTCCTCAATCACTTTTAGCTACCCATGCATAACGACATTGGTACAGAACTCTTGTTGACATTTCAACAAGACAAAGCCACACATATCTCAGGTCATATTCAAGAGTGGCATAGACGGAAGTAATTGATTAAATACTTTATACCACCAGAATTTCTCCTTGAGTGGTTCCTCAAGTCGCTATTACCTTACATCGTGAAGGATGTTTCTACATGGAGAGTCCAAAATGAGGAACAAGCAATATTTAGGGCACAAGATTTGGATTTGATCTACGCTCAATATGGAATTTTCTATGAGATTATACCTAATGCTCTACAATCTAGTTTCAATCCTAGGATCAAGCCTGAACCACATGCTGATGTAATTGTGTGTTGTACAAGTGCCAAACCGATGGATTCAGTTGTGAAACAAGTGAGCCAATTTTCTATTAATCAATCTGCGTCGGGACAAGCCACGGTTTCATCTCAACCCACCCAAACGGAAAGTGTACTTTTCGTGCAATCGTTTGACCAAAAGGGCAACCAGAAGCCCGAAAAGAATAAAAAAAAGGGTAAAAATAATCATAAGGGTGGGAACAAGAACAAAAAATGCTAATTATAATGAAAAGAATGCTCAAAATGATGGGGGGGGAAAGCAGTCTAAACATAAGGTAAAGTTTCCATGCAATTTGTGTAACGAGGACCACCTCACTCACTTGTGCCCTCATATGGAAGATGCCTCGAGATTCATAGCACAAGGCCCAGTTGTGCTAACTAATTCTTTACCCCATAATCAAAATATGAACTCGAGGACCACTGAACCTCATTGTGCATCGAGTGGAGATCAAAATATGCAGGAATCCAATACTTGTCATGGTTGCATCAATATGGTGCGTGCTACTGAGGCTGTGACTCATGCTAAGGATTATGGTTCATCACAATCGAACCTTGGAAAAGAACCCGCTCCACCCAAGAGCCCTTTGCATATCGAAAACCCTATGGATAAACCTAAAGTTGCACCTCGCATTCCTAAGGGAGTCCTAAAGTGTTTGGGGCACAATCCTAATGCCCAAGCTACCCAGAACTATTTTGTTGTTAAGGATTTGGGCCAAACTCCTTGTACGATGTCCGCACTTGAAGTACTTCAGAGTTGTCCTTCGCAAAGGAAAGCCTTGCTTTCTGCTCTTGGGGTTAATGATGATAACTCTTCTTCCATTATCAAATTTTAAACCATGGGACTGCAGCCTCACTTGCCTTACTACGTGTCTCTTTTGATTCATGTAGAGTGTCTTAATATGACCGTTAAATGCACTATGATTGATGAATGTGCTGCTAATTTTGTGATGTCTTTGTCATGTTGGAAGGGTTTGGGTTCTCCCGAGTTATCTCAATCCGCTACTATGTTGAATACCTTTGATGGTAGATCATTTCGACCGCATGATATTCTTCCTTCTCTTAAGGTCCAATTGGGAGGGAAGACCATCACGATTAAGGTTGAGGTAGTTGATGCGCCCCTTGACTACAATCTTTTGCTAGGCCATAATTGGATGTATAGTATGCAAACCGTAGCCTCTTCTCTTTTTCGAGCGGTATGATTTCCATTTAATGGCAAGATCGTTATGATTGATCAGGCATCATTCTGTAATCTCAGTGTTAGTGCATCATCAAGAGCTTCTATCCCAATTATCGATCATTCTCAACCGGCAACTGGGAGTGTGTGTGTGGGTATGTATCCATCTCTTATGGGAACCTTTAGCTATCCTGCGCCCATTTTTATGATCGGATCTATTTTTGGTGGGGCTTCATCCTCGATGAATTTGGTGTCTTTTCGCACTACCCATATGGAATATCCTTTGATTCTTCCTTCATCGAGTCCTTCGAATGGACCTAATGAAACAGATGTGACATTTCCTACAGCGATGATAGCATATCAAGCGAATATTGATTGTGTTGCAGATCCTAGTCCTTACTCTTCGCTGACGGAGGAGGAGGACCCATATGTGCTACTTGCATGGGTATTTGAGTCCTCTCACACACATGATTTTCTAGACGATGTTTTTCCATCGGATGAATCCATTATTGAGGCCATGTCTAGGGTTGAGCCACCTTGAGAAGAGTTACATCATCGATCATATTTTCTTCTTGAGCTTGACCATATGGAGTGTGAGGACTTTAGGGAGATTCTTAGCGAGAATATTGGTAGTCCCATGGTTTCATTGAGCTCTCCAGGTCATATGGCCAATGGGAACATGGTGAATTTATCACCTACTATTCCTATAAATATTTCTCGCAATCCTGGAAAAGTAGAGAACGTCTACATTGGGGCAGATTGTTCCCCTGATGAGATTAAGGAGTATACCAAGATATTTAAAGAGTTTCATGACATCTTTGCTTGGTCATACAAAGAAGTTCTAGGTATTGACCCTCGTATTGTCGAACATGAGATTAAGACCTATCCGAATGTGAAGCTAGTTTGACAATGTTTGCATGCGGTGAATCCTAGAAAAGCACCCGCTATTAAGGATGATACAGAGAAGTTATTAAAATCTGGTTTTATCTATCTCATTCCCTTGACAAAGTGGGTTTCAAATCTCATTCCGGTTTATAAGAAGCAGGGAGCGATCTATATATGCACCGATTTCCATGATTTAAATCATGTTTGTCCCAAGGATAATTTTCTCACACCATTTATTGATCAGATTTTGGATGAGTGTGCAGGAAGCGAGGTATTCTCCTTCATGGACAGTTTTTCTGGATATAATCAGATTCAGATTAAACCCGAGGATCAACATAAAACTGCATTTATTTGTCCTTGGGGTACTTTTGCATATCGAAAGATGCCTTTCGGCCTTAAAAACATTGGAGCTACTTTTTAGCGGGCTATGACCTTAATTTTTCATGATCTCAAAATGATTATCGAAGTGTATTTGGATGACATTGTTGCTCATTCTCATCTGAGAGTGCATCATCCATAGCATTTGAGATTAGTATTCGAAAGATGCCACCATTACCAGGTTAGGTTAAATCCTCATAAGTGCATCTTTTGCGTGACTATTGGTCGCTTGATAGGGTTCATTGTATTCAAGGAGGGTATAAGAGTCGATCCCTTAAAGGTTGAGGAAATACGTCATTTTCTTTCCCCGCGTAATATTAGACATCTTCAGTGTTTGGAAGGCATGGAAAATTTCTTGCATAGATTCGTAGTTAATTTTTCCAATTTGACTAAAGGATTTAAGTGTCTTTTAAAGAAGGACACTAGTTTTTGTTGGGATGAGAGAGCCTAGGAGTCCTTTGATGCTCTTAATCGATCCTTAGCATTGGCCCCCGTGCTTAGTCCACCTGAATATAGCCATGATTTTTTTATTTATGTGGTCGCGTCCATGGAGATGATTGGTATGATTTTGGTTTAGGAGGATGAGGAGCTCCACGAGCATGTCATATATTATTTGAGTCGGAACCTTATTGATGCGAAAATATTTTATTCCCATGTGGAGAAACTTGCCTTGGCTACCGTTCATGTGGTTTTGAGATTGAGACATTACATTCTCCTTCGCCAGACCTTGGTGGTAGCTCATGTCAATCCATTTCAGTTCATCCTCACTAGAAGGATGATTGGGGGAAAATACAATAAATGGATTGTTATTTGGAAAGAGTTCAATCTCGAATTTGTTTCGATGAAATCGAGGAAATTGTTGATCTTTGTGGAGCTCATATCTGATTTTCCAAGTGTGGAGGAGGAGGAGGTTGATGAGGATGCGTTTGTCGATGAGCATATTTTCCTTATTTCAACTTTGGACCCATGGTACGGGGATATCATTGTATATTTGCAAATGTTGAAGGTCCCTACTCACCTTTCATATGATGAGCAACGATGCTTACATCATGTAGCTAAGAACTACCTTATAGTGGATAACACTTTGTACCATTGTGGGGTAGATTCCATTTTGAATCATCGTTTAACCCATGATGAGGCTGAGGTTGTGCTGAATGATTGCCATGGAGGGGCGTGTGGTGGTCATTTATCCGGGCTTTCTACATCCCAAAAATTTTTAAGAGCGGGATATTTTTGGCCATCGATCTTCAAATATTGCATTAATGCAGTGAGGAAGTGTCACCCTTGCTAGGTGTTTGCACACAATATGCACTCACAACCTGGCCCATTACATCCTATTATCACCACCAGTCCCTTCACCAAGTGGAGGCTTGACTTCATGGATTGCAACCCAGCTTCAGCTGGGGAGCATCATCACATTAGAGTGGCTGTTGATTATTTCAAGAAATGGGAAAAGGCTATGCCCATGATTAAATCTGACGGTGTGACAACTGTGCATTTCATTTTAAACCAAATTATTACTCGGTTTGGCATTCCGAAAGAGTTTGTCACTAACCATGGTAGGCACTTTCAGAATAAAATGATGGAAGAGTTGGCTTCAAAGTTAGGGTATAAACAGCAACACTCCTCTTCTTATTACCCTCAGGTGAATGGATAGGTTGAAGTAGTGAATAAATCACTTAAGTCTATTCTCTAATGAACCATCACACAAATCAAGATGAATTGGCATATCATGTTATATCCTGCTTTGTGGGCCTATGGAACCGTAGTTAAGACTGCCACCAGTTTCTCTCCATATCAGCTTGTACATGGGGTGGAGTGTGTCTTACTAGCTGAATGTGAAATCCCTTCGTTGAAGCTAGCTATAGAGCTCTTACCAGACACTTCTGCATTGGAGGAGCGTTTGGTCTACTTAGAGCAGCTTGATGAGTAGTGCTGAGATGCCTTAGTGGCTCTAGAAGTAAATAAGCGTCGCATTAAGGTCCAATATGATAAGTCTATCCATCCGAGGAAGTTTAGTGAAGGTGATTTGGTCCTTTTGTGGGATCAAGCTAAAGAACCCTTGGGGGCAGGGAATTTTAATCCCATGTGGCATGGTCCTTACATAGTCAAACGTGTGTTAGAGAAGGGCGCCTATGAGCTAGTTGATTATGAAGCGACAGACTTAGCAGAGCCTAGAAATGGGCTCTAATTTAAAAAATAATATGCATGATCTTCAACCAGTGCTGATTGTTTTATATTATTGTATAGTTTTTGAATTGCATAGTTAGGTTTTCTTATGGTGATCGGGTTTGTTGATTATCTTTCATTTCTTATGGCAGATGTCGATGGATTCTTCCATTTACATAGGATTCGTTAATGGTGCTAGCCGTCACACTCAGAACTTAGCTTCAGCTGCTTAGGTGATTTATACTCTATGGTTCAAGTATTATCTTTATGAGGCATATGTTTACTGCCTTCTTCAAACAATGTTTCTGAATATAGTGTCATTATTGAGTTATTGCGGGATGCCATTTCACATGGTGTTCTCTCTCTTGAGGTACGTCTTGATTCGCAGTTAGTGGTTTTACAGCTTAATGGCTTGTATCGTATTAGGGATCTGACATTATTATGAAGCTTCTTACATGTGAGATTTCTGGTTTTAGTGCCAGAAATTGTTCTCAGACTATGAAAGAACAAGCTAACATAATCTCAATAAACACAATCAAGTAAAATAGGTCTTTATAGGGTTTTGGTTGTACAGTTTGTAGACAAGACGGAAGAAACTTTGTGAAACTAAAGCAAACAATAAATCATGAACATTTGAAGGACTGAGATGCATAACATATAAACTATAAACCAAAAAGAATAATCACAACACCAAATTCCACCCACAGTCAACAAGCATTTCATGCATAATAACCTTAAACAAGAAATGAGTATATCAACTAAGTGATTAACACAAATCAGAAATGAAACCAGTCAATTGTCTAATTAGGGATTATAGTTGAATATATTTCATAATTCAGTCATAAAAAACACATAATAGTTTTTACACTTAGCTCATAAACCATAGCTTGATAGCCTCCCCTTGCCACAAAAATCCATCCCTTGGTCCTTTCCCAAATATACATTTATCATGTTTTTTTCAAAATCAGTTATATAACTGAACAAACTACCTTTAGGTCATCTATTGAATTGATCAATAAAACCATAATTATACTAAAATGAAATAACTTTTAAAAACTAACTAATAACTGCTTCTCTTAAAGTACTTTTACAAGTCTTTTCCTTCCTTTGCTAAAAGAGAAATTCCTTCTAAACCCTGGGTCTTCCTTCTGGCTTTCTAGTGATCTGCTTCCAAATATTCAACTCTTTTTGCCAGCTCCTCATTCTATTGTGTCAGCTCTTGAATAGTTAGTTATAGTTCTATAAACAGGCTCTTTGTCTGTCTCTTTCTTTTTAAGTCCTCTTTAGAAACTGAAATAAATTCCTAATAGTGACTATTTACTTCTTCCAAATATTCTCTCAGTATTTTATTTACAGTCACTAATCCTTCATTGGTTTCATACAGGTACTCATTCTTCATTTTCAGAATCAATGCATTTTCCTTCTAATACTGGCTCCATTCCTTCAGGCATCCAAGGGATTTTCAGCTTCCTAAAAATTTCTTCATCTTCTTCCATATGCTCTGTCAAGGTCATAGGTATTTTTGAATACTCTTCAACTTTAATACTGCACTGACCTGATTTCTCAGCCACCTCTCCTTTCTCTATACAAGAGCTCTTTGAATCATTTTGATGTTGCTCTAGAAACATATTCTTTCGAACCTCCATGAATATTTCTAAGATCTTGGTTTCAATGAAAACTAGTTTATTTTCTAAAACTATTTGTTTTTTACCCTTCATAAACTTTTTATTTTGATCTTCATTGTCTTCTAACTCCTCCTGAGATGAAGAATCTTCAATTACTAAACTCTTGTTTTCAGCTAGTTTAGGATTTAACAGCTTCTTCATATTTAATCTGAGTTTATTCTTTGGCGTTGTCTTGGGCCTCTGAGCTGTTCCAAATTCTCCTAACATTTTCAAAACTTTCCCTTGATGTGTAATAGAATCTAGTTCAACAACTTTCATTTTCTTCCTTCGTGACATTGTCTCTTCTTCAGAATGTGTATGTATATCTTGTTTGGTATGAACCCTATATTCATCGGGTAATGACCTTTCCTCTTCTTCAGAAAGTACTGTAATAGGAACTTGTTTCTACTCTTTCACATCTTCATTTACAATTTGGTTTAATTCTTCTAAGAAAGCATCTTCTACAGGCTCGATTTCCTTCATTTTTGAGTTTGAAACATTGTTTTTTTCAATATTGATTTGTTGTTCAATTTCAATGTTTTCATCTTCTTGGTTCAAAGGTTTTCCTGGTTCACTACCTTCTTCATTCTTGATTCTGACTTTCTTTTTAAGCTTCTTGACCAAATTCTGACCTTTATTTAACTGTCTCTTTTGAGACTCCTCTTCCTTCTCTGTTTGAAAACCAGACCAAATTAGAAAATATTCCCATGTTTTTTCTCTGTTTTGAAGTACAGTACTTATAAGTAGTTTTATAAGCCCATGATGAAACACAAATTGTTTAGTGTGATCTTGATGTTCCTTCACCCTGCTAGACATCTTCTGTAAACTTTTCAATAAGAAGAATGGGAGATTCATTTTGGCTTCATGGCTAATATGTTGCAAGAACCTAAAATGATACTTAAAAACAAAATAAAATCTCCCTTCACGAGTGATATAACTTTGTAGGATTTTGATAGGCTCTATCCATTCCGGTTTAAATTTCTGAATAGGTACTCCCTTTCCCCAATCCACTACTAAATATGGAAGTAAATATTTTTGTGCATCCAAAGTGAATGGAAATTTTTTAAACCAGTATTCACCCTCATCTAAAATCCCTATAGCTTCTTCTAACCATTCCCTAGGCAGCTTAAACTTCAAAGTATCAAAAGTCACTATATCCTTATTATTGATGTATTTTTAACTTCGGAATGTATTCATCTATGTATCTTATGTATTGTAACCTGATGTTTATTCCAGGATGTATCTATTATGTAATTGATTCATGTTGTCATGCCCCGATGTTCTGATCGAGAGAATAAATAATGTAAACAAGTCATGTCAAGTCATAGTGGGTAACCCTTCGATTGTGTAAGGGTAAAAGTCCCCATAGTTTTGGGGCACTAGGTTTATTAGAGTCTCCTAGTAGAGGTCGGCCCTATTAGGGTTTTATTCATGTCGAGATTAGTATAAATAGAGAGTGGGGTCTCTATTTAGTACACATCACTCACAGACTCAAGCGTAGCACATAGTTGAGGAAGGACAAGACATTGATGCTAGACAAGAAGAAGATTACTGCTATCGAGAGTGCATCTTACTATTTTGGAGTTTCACATCTTGTGCTGATTCTATCTCTGAGGAAGTTGTGGGGTTTTCTCCATTTATGGTTTCCCCAATGAAAAACACTGTGTTCATTGTCGCTTGTGTTTGATTGTTGTACTTTTTGTTCTCTCAGTAAATATCCTAACATAATGCTAGCTTAATGTTGAAAAACTAACATGGTATCAGAGCTAACCCGAGAAGAAGACACTATGCAGCTACGGGAACTAGGGCTTCCTAGTTTGTGGATCTTCCTCCATATATTTTCATCAAAAGTAAGGTGGAATAACTCGCCTCCTTAGGGTGCATCTTTCTGTAGAAGCTGAATCCAATTCTGAGGTTTTTCTGTTTTGGACCTATCACTGCTATTAGAAATTAGGGATTTTCACAGAAGAGGATTTTTTCAATGAGCCCAGGCCTGGATTGATCTCCTCCCCAAAATTGAATTTAGGGACAAATTTCAAGGCATTTGGGTGGACAAAATTCTAGAAAAGAAAAACCCTAATTTGCGCCTGAACCAACTCTGCAAGATTTCAGCTCAAGTTTCAGATCCGACATCTTGAACCTGGTAAGATCTAAAATCTTTTGTATTTCCATTTGAGGTTCTCAGTTAAGATGTCTCATCATACAAATGTTGATGAAAAGCTTAAGGGAGCTGATAACTTCTGAGCCTGGAAGTATAGGATCCCCCTGGACCTAGAAGAAAATGAGTTAGACTCCTACATCCATGAGGAGGTTCCAGTTCCAGAGGGAGATGAGGCAAAGGCCTTACATAAGAAGAATATGGTTATGGAAAAGAGGATCATTTCTAATTCTATCAAGGATCACCTTATCCCACAAGTGTCCTCTCTCAAGACACCTAAAGCTATGTTTGATGCCCTAACAAAATTGTTTGAAGGGAAGAACATAAATCGGAAGATGACCCTAAGAAACCAACTGAATAATGTGAAGATTCAGAATGCAAAAACAATCCAATCTTACTTCACAAGAGTTTCTCAGATCAAAGAGAAACTAGAAGCAGTTGATGAAGAAGTGGAAAATGTAGAGATTGTAATGACTACATTGAATGGTCTTCCTAGGTCATGGGATTCTTTCATCCAAGGAATCTATGCTAGAAAGAAGTTAGTCAAGTTCAGCAAACTATGGGAAGAGTGCTCTCAAGAAGAAGCTCAGACAGCAACTCAAGAAGAGAAGATGGGAAGTGAAGACCAAGCTCTCATGGTACACTCCAAGTCTCACTCCAAGTCAAGCAAAAGAAAACCTCATAGCTCCATAGGTAATCACTCTCACAAAGATAACACTAGAAAAGATGTATCTAGGATCATATGCTATACATGTGATGAAGCAGGACACTATGCAAGGAATTTCCCTAACAAATAGAAGATATTAAAGATAAGCAACAAAATAAGATAGCATGCTCATGCTGCAGAGGATGATGAACCATCTAGGAAGAGATCTAGATATGAAAGTGAATATTCTTCAAGCGATGATGAATATGTTATGATATCTGCTCTCATAGGTAACATTACTCATGGAAGTGATGATTGGCTTATAGACAGTGGGGCTTCCAAAAATATGACTGGATTCAAGGAATCCTTTGTGAGACTATCAAAACATAAATCACCTCACAAGGTGAATCTAGGAGATGACTACCAATATTCAATAAGAGGTAGTTGGGAATCTTCATATAAGTTAGACTCTGGAAAATCTCTAACAATGAAAGAATTATTGTTTGTGCCAGGACTCAAGAATAACCTTCTCTCCATATCAACATTAGATGCAAAAGGAATGTGCTTTGCATTCATAGATGGTCAAGTCATCATGTGGCCAAAAGGAAAGACTATTGATGATGTGGTAGTGATTGGAGAACAAGAAAGAGGATTGTACAAATTAAAGGGCCATCCAGAACAAGCCTTGGTCCATGACATAGTAGAGCCAAGTGAACCTTGGCACAGAAGCCTTGCACAAGTGCATTATAGAGCACTACCTATTGCAAGCAAAGTTGTCGAAAGTCTTCTAGAAATCCAAGCAAAACATGATGGGGTCTACAAAGCATGTGCGAAAGGAAAGAATACAAAGAATACATTCCTAGCCAGCGAAATCAAAGCAAAAGGAATCTTGGAAATAATCCACTCCGATGCATGCCTTCCTATGTCATCAAACTCTCTAAGCAAGTATGCATATTATGTTTATTTTATTGGTGATTTTTCTAGGAAGACATGGATTTACTTCATGAAGAACAAATATGAAGTATTAAGTAAGTTCAAGGAATTCAAAGCCTTGATCGAGAACCATATTGAAAAGAAGATCAAGACCATTCGATCAAATAATGGTGGAGAATTCACTTCAAATGAATTCAAAGAGCTATGCAAAGAATCGGGGATTAAGAAGGAGTTGTCCACTCCTTATAATCCACAACAAAATGGGATTGTGGAATGAAAGAACATAACTATCATGGAAGATGCAAAAGCAATGCTTCATGATCAAGACCTTCCTATGCATCTTTGGGCCGAAGCTGCCAGAACAGCGGTGTATGTACAGAACCGTAATCCACATAGAGTACTCAAGAACAAGACTCCTTAAGAAGTCTTCTCTGGTAAAAAACCAAAAGTCAGCCATCTCAGAATATTTAGTTGTCCTATATACATCCACATTCAAAAAGAGAAGAGGACTAAATTAGATCCTTCAGGAAAGAATGGTATATTTATGGGATACTTTGAAAGCTCGAAGGATTACAGAATATATTTCCTAGGATACAAGAAGATTGAAATCAGTAGGGATGTGAAATTTGATGAAGACATAGCTTACAACAAATCCAGAAAGAGACCTACTGAAGAACCTGAAGAAGCAAAAGCACCCAGAATTCATGATACAACCATGAATGAAGAAACTAGAGAATAAGATTGAGAATTTGAAGAACCACAAAGACCTGTAGATCCACCTTTGGAGAAGAATCCTCATAAGAGGAAACCTTCTTGGGTACAAGAACTTATCCAAGGTGCAGAAAGATATGGGGCTCCAGAAGAGAATCACAGAAAAAGAAAGAGGACCAGATCATGTTCCGGGTATGTAGCTTTAATATGTGATTTCATTGATAAAGAACTTTCCAGTTATGAAGAAGTGGCAGAATGGAAAGAATGGAAGGATGCTATGATCGAAGAGTACCAATAGATCATGAAGAATGATGTTTGGGATGTTGTCCCAAGACCAGACGGGAAGTCAATTGTAACTTCCAAATGGATCTACAAGATCAAACATGTTGTAGACGGTAGCATTGAAAAATATAAGGCAAGATTTGTAGCTCGAGGATTCTCTCATAAAGAGGGAATAGACTATGAAGAAACCTTTGCACATGTAGCTAGATACACTTCCATCAAATCAGTACTTTCTTTGGCTGCAATGATGAAATGGAAGACACACCAAATGGATGTCAAGACTGCTTTCTTGAATGGTGTAGTGGAAGAGGAAGTGTATGTAGAACAACCACTCAGTTTTGAGACACATGACAGGGAGTCTCATGTATGCAGATTGAAGAAATCCCTATACGGTTTGAAATAGGCACCCAGGACATAGTACGGTAGAATTGATATCTTTCTATCCAGTTTGGGCTTTACCAAGAGTAAAGCAGATTCCAACCTTTACTACAAGGTTGAATATGGAAACCCATGGATGCTTCTACTATATGTAGATGATCTGTTCGTGATAGGTATGGATGGGTTGATTACTGATACAAAGAGAAAGCTTGCTACTGAGTTCAAGATGAAGGACTTGGGTATGATGCATTAATTTCTAGGTATGAAGGTGTGGCAGAGTGTGGATGGTGTCTTCCTTGGACAAGGGAAGTATGCAGTAGAGATCCTGAAGAGGTTTGCGATGATGGACTGCAAGACTATGGCCACACCTATGGCATCGAAATTGAAGCTGTTGAGTGATGTTTCTTCAGAGTCGGTTGATGCTACAATGTATCGTCAGATGATTGGGTCATTGATGTACCTGATGAACATGAGACCAGACATTTGCTTTGATGTGAACACCTTGACCCAATTCTTGACAGATCCGAGAAATGTAAACTTGACTGTTGCAAAGCATATTCTAAGGTACCTGAGGGGTACAGTTGATTATGGGCTCAATTACGATGTGAACCAAAAGATTAACTTTATGTTGATTCAGATTGGGCAGGCAGTTCCATTGATAGGAAGAGCACTTTAGGGTGTTGCTTCAGTATGGGATCAGGTGTGATCTCTTGGTTTAGTAGGAAGTGATCCCATGTGGCACTGAGTACAGCTAAAGCAGAGTATGTCACAGCTTGTTTAGCTAGTTGTGAGGTAGTATGGCTGAGGAAGCTACTATCTGATTTATTCGATCTCTAGATCGATGCTACTTGTATACATTGTGACAACCATAGTTGTGTAAAGTTGTCAGAGAATCCATTGTTCCATGACAAGTCGAAGCACATCGAGATCAAGTATCACTATATCAGGGATATGGTGCAGAGAGGAGTAGTGAAGCTCCAGTATGTTGCAACGGAGGAACAGATAGCTGATGTGTTGATGAAGCCATTGGCTAGAGTGAATTTTGAGTACTTGAGGGAGAAGCTTGGTGTTCTCCAGATCGAGGTTTCCTCCAAGGGAAAGTGATGAGTCCCAAATCCATTATGACGAGCAGGTCATATGTAAGGGCTGAGCCATTCTATCATGGTGAGAGGATTCAATTCCTTCCATGTCATATATGAGTGCTAAGATCCAAAGCCATTCTGATGAGTAGGTAAGATGTAAGGGTTGAGCCATTCTGTCATGGTGAGAGGATTCAGTTCCTTACATGTCAGATATGAGTGCTGGCCATTCTGTCGGGTAGGAAAAATGTAAGGGAAACTGCCACTCTCCAAGAGAGTGGAGGCACCTAGTCCATTACTAGGTATCTCAGTCTGGGAATGGGGTCATTTCTGATGAGGGTGGAGGATTTGGTTCCTTCTAGGTTAGATGTGAGTGTGTGCCATTCTGTCATGGTGAAAGGATTCAGTTCCTTCCATGTTAGATGTAAGTGTGGGCCATTATGTCATGGTGAGAGGATTCAGTTCCTTCCATGTCAGATGTAAGTGTGGGCCATTCTTTCATGGTGAGAGGATTTAGTTCCTTCCATGTCAGATGTAAGTGTAGGCCATTTTGTCATGGTGAGAGGATTCAATTCCTTCCATGTCAGATGTGAGTGTCGGGCCTTTCTAATGTGATTTTATGTTACTACATAATCAAAAATATGAGTGTTGGCATGCATTTTTGATGAATAGGTTAGATATAAGTGTTGGGTGTTCCTTTCTGATGAGTAGGTCAGATGTAAGTGTTGGGAAAAGACCTACCTGATGGCTAGGACTACAACCGGCATGAAAGAAGGCCAGTTCTACAGAACTTCCTATGACGAGATAGTACACATGATGATGACCAAATGAGATCCAGATCGAGCTATGATCTAGATCCAGTTATGATGACTCTGAGAGATCTAGATTGAGTGATGATCTAGATCTAGTAGTGATGATCCAGATAGAGAGATGATCCAGATCCAGTGATGATGATCTGAATTGAGTGATGATCCAGATCCAGTATAGTGATGATGATCTAGATCGAGTGATGATCCATATCTAGTGATGTTGATCCACATCGAGAGATGATCCAGATCTAGTGATGATGTCCCATGATGATCCAGATCGATATATGATCCAAATTTAAAGAATGAATATGACTCAGAAGACTCAAGATGCAAATGATGAGATGATCTAGTTGATGCAAAGAAGAAGACCGGTGCCGAAAATTGTGTCGAAAGAATACCTTCCTAGTTAAGAGGGAGTGTTGATGTATTTGTAACTTTGGAATGTATTCATCTATGTATATTATGTATTGTAACCCAATGTTTATTTCGGGATGTATCTATTATGTAATTGAGACATTTTTTCATGCCCCGATGTTCCGATCGGAAGAATCAATAATGTAAATAAGTCATGTCAAGTCATAGTGGGTAACCCTCCGATTGTGTAAGGGTTAAAGTCCCTGCAATTCTGGGGCACTAGGGTTATTAGACTCTCCCAGTAGCGGTTTTACCTAGTAGGTTTTTAGTCATGTCGGGATTAGTATAAATAGAGGTATGGGGTCTCTATTAGTACACATCACTCACACACTCAATTGTAGCGCATAGTTGAGGAAGGAGAAGACACTAGGGCTAGACAAGAAGAAGATTACTGCTATCAGGAGTGCATCTTACTGTTTTGGGGTTTTACATCTTGTGCTAATTCTATCTCTGAGGAAGTTGCGGGGTTTTATCCATTTATGGTTTCCTCGATGAAAAACATTGTGTTCATTGTCTCTTGTGTTTCATTGTTGTACTTGTTGTCCTCTCAGTAAATATCCTAACATAATGCTAGCTTAATGTTGAAAAACTAGCACTTATCCAAACATTGAGCAAATTTATAAGAGAATTTTGAGTGATATCCCTTAATTCTTTCAAAAAAACTTAACCACCTTGCCTCTGAAAACAGTTTTGCATAGTCTCGAAGACTATAAACCCAACTCATGTCTAAATTTTTAGCTCTATTGGTTTTACCACTTCTTTTCATTTTGAATGATTGTCAAATTGCTTCTTTAAGTAAAACAAACTCTAAATCTATTCAAGTCTTGACAATTTGACAGACAATGCTATATTGGAAAACCAAAACCCTAAATTGAACTCTCTCGCTTAAACTGATAAATTCCTTAATTCCATTGACAGATAATTTGATATTAAGTATGAATTAGGTTTGTGCACTAATAATCCTCATTCAATTCCATAATCAATCCTTTGCTTAGTAAAAATCCAAATACATGGACTTTGATATCAATTCGTAGCCTACCTGTCAAAGTGATGAATCCAGGTGCTAGAATTGTATTTTCTTGACTGTCAAGTGTCCAATTTCATTCCTCAATCTTCTCTGACCACTACAATAACTCCAAACAACCGCCCTTCAAAATCCCTAATTTTTTGACCTATTCCAATATTTAATTACACACTGCTAACACTTCGCGACAAACTCATCTGGTCTACGTGCACTTCAGGGGATACGAAATTCAAGGAAAATTTGTCTCATCCTCTTTAATCATCACTATTCCATCACTCTGCAATAGACCACCGCAACTCACCCTCATGATGATTTGCTTGAAGTATTCACACCTGTAACAATGATCATTCTGGAGGAACATGTATCAAATCCATCAACCAAGTATGAATGACCTCTCATGTGTGAGAATTTTAAAAAATTTGAACCAAAAATGATGATTTTTGAATTGCATGATTTTCTTGTGGCGCATTTGTGTAATTTTTTCAGGCTTGCACTACAAGAAAGTTTGCTTTAATGATTTTCAAAAATATAACTAGCAATTATTTAAATTTGGTAAAATGATCTAGATCAAAACTTTATGATATTTTTAGGACCTTTTTAATTCATATAAACATTCTATAAGCCCCCTAACTATGAATTTCAATAAATAAAATCAAAATTGAAAAATAAAACTAAGAAATCATATAAACATAAAAATTAAAGAAAATAAATCCAAACTATCTTAAGAAACAAAATTTTCTAGGAGAAATGAACACAACCAAGTTTCAAAACATAACAAATGCATTAAAAATGAAAAACAAAAACAGGCCCTAACATATGGCTCCTGCTGCAGGATGAAGTCCTCCATGTGAGGCTTCAAGAACTTGTAGATCAGTTCCTTCTATGTTGTAACTGCAACTGCCCGCTAGTCTGCAAAATTTCCATTGGGTCATGGATTCTTTATTCTATTATTCACACCGGTATATACAATGAAAGTCCAGTATCCATCTCAAAAACTATAAAAATGCTTGAGGAAACATCCATTAACTGGATTAGACAATTCCTCACTATCCAGAGTCTGTAACACAAAAGTATTATTTTCCAAAACTTTTGATACTATGAAAGGGCCAAACCATAGATTATCAAACTTGCCATGCTTTCCTTTCTTCTCCTTTCTAGCATCCCATCTCAAAACCATAGCCCCCACTGAAAAAGTGCTATCTTTGATCTTTCTATCAAACATTTCTTTAATCTTTTACCTGTACAGCTGAGCCTTTTCTTCCACTGTTTCCTGTTTCTTCTGTAACTCTATTAGTGCATAAAATCTTCTTTGCATATCACTAGGTTCTTCCTGACAATCTTGAAAAATTTTATCACTGGAATACCCAATTGGACAGGAAATACTGCATCAGTACCATATACTAATTGGAAAGGAGAAGTTCCAATTTCCTTTTTAACTGTTATTCTATCTTCCCACAATGCATATTTTAACATTGAATCCCATGATCGTTTATTATGCTTCAATAGCTTCCTGATACTCTGAATAATATTCTTATTAGATGACTCAACTAACCCATTTCCTTAAGGATAATAAGGTGTTGAATGTTTCAGCATAATCCCATTATTTTCATAGAATTCCACCATAGCTTTATATTTAAAAGCTTGAGCATTATCAGTCAATAATTTCCTAGGACATCCAAACCTGCTAAGGATATTTTCTTGAATAAACTCTATGATCACCTTATCTGTTGCATTTCTCATGGGAATGGCTTCTACCCATTTGGTAAATAAATATGTAGCAGTCAAAATCCATTTATGTTGTCCTGAAGAGGAAGGATTTATCTCTCCTATGAAGTCCAAATCCCACTACTGAAATGGGGCATTTACTGCAATTGAATTTAATGGTAATGACAACAACTTTTGCTTACCAGCAAACTTATAATAAGGGATACATGCTCTTACCTACTGATATACATACAAGAACAAGGAAGGACAATAGTATCCAGCTCTTAGAATTTTATAAGTTGTTTCCTTCCAATACTTATGTCCCCCACAAGAACCTTCATGTGATTTAGATATTACTTCTTCAATTTATGGCTTATCAAAACATCTAAGTAAAATGCCTCCTGGGTCTTTCCAAAACAACTGTTGTTCAATCAAACAATATTTAGTAGTTTTCAACTTTAATGACCTATCAGCTTTCTTGTCTAAATGTTCTGGACATTTTAAATACAAAATAAAATGTGCAATATCTGTATACCATGTGGATTCTGCATAGTGGTCCATAATATTTTCTTTCTCCTACTCTGCTTGAAATTCTTCCTGTGCTGGTTGTTCTACCATGAGATGTAGACCTGAAGCTTGGCAATTTGAATCAGCTAACAATTTAGCCAAACCTTGTCCCTTTACTATCTTTTTAGGTCTAATGCTCACATCATATTCCATTATTTTTACAATCCACTTCCCTCTTTTTCCCTCATTGTCAGGTTGATTCAAAACATCCTTAATGGCACCATTAGGAATATAAACAATAACCTTGGAATGCAAAACATAAATTCTGAAAAACTTTAATGCTTTTACCAATAAGTAAGCCTACTTTTCTAAAGTGTTGTATTTTAGCTCTGAGTCTCTGAGAGTCTTGCTGAAAAATGCAATTGGTTGTTCAAGACCATCCTTATTCTTTTGTAATAAAATAGCAGCCAATGTATCCTCAGATGCAAAATAAAAAGTTAAAAATTGCTTTGTAAAATCAGGACTTACTAATACCGGTGCTTCTGTAAGAGCCATCTTAATCTTTTCAAATGAATTTTTTGCTTCTGCAGTCCACTTGACCTCCTAATCCTTCTTCAACATAGTTGTAATCTGTTCAATGGTTTCAGCAAAATTTGGTATGAACCAACATAGAAAATTGATCTTTCCAATAAAAGATTGTACATCCTTCTTACTCCTTGGCAAACTAAATTTTAGAATAGCTTTTACCCTTTCTGGATCTATCCCTATGCCATCATCTGAGACTAAATGGACTAACAACTTACCTTCTTGTACAAAAAAATGTGACTTTTTAGGATTAAGAGACAAACCATATTTTCTGGATTTCAGGAAAGTTTATTTCAAGTGTTTTAAGTGCTCCTCATCAAATTGTGAGAAAACTGTAATATCATCTAAATAGATTACTACAAACTTATTCCTCTCTCCCACAAATGCTATGTCCATAGCCCTTTGAAAAGTATCTCTATCATTCATTAATCAAAAAGGCATTTTGTCATACATGAAAGTACCCCAAGGTATAGTAAAAGTTGTCTTTTCTCTATCATCAGGGTGCATGGCAATTTGATTATAGCCTGAAAAACCATCTACCATTGAAATTCTTTGTGCACCAACCACCTTCTGCAATATTTGTTCAATCTTTGGCAAAGGCTAATTGTCCTTTAATGAAGATCTATTCACATTTCGAAAATCAACACACAGTCTGATTTCACCATTCTTTTTTCTAACTGGTACTAAATTGGAAACCCATGAAGAATACCGGATGGGAACAATAATCTTACCATCTAATAACTTTTTTACCTTCTTTTCTATAATAGGAAAAAAATATGGATCTATCCTCCTTAATTTATGTCTAAAAGGTTTAACATTTGGTTTTAAAGGCACTTTATGCTGTATAATTCCAGTATCATATGTTTTGAAATCCTTGTATGACCAAGCAAAAACATCAACATACTCTTTCAATAACTTGATGTACATGTTTCTTTGTTTTGTTGTGAGTGCCTTTGATATCTTCACCATTTTGGGATGCTCCTTAGTACCAATATTGCAATCCATCACATTTTCTTCTGAAGAGTGCATAACCGGTTTTAAAGGAGTATCATTTTTCGAAAAAATCCTCTCCAAAGGTACCAAACCTTTAGGAATGAAATTACTTTTTAGCTCAATGATTTTGTGACTTGCAATCTCATTTTCTGCAACACCTTAAAATTATTCAATTTCATCATCTTGTTCTTGATCAATTAAGGAATTGGAAAACTCACCTATCAACTCTAAAAACCTTTTTATTTCAATATCATCTTAAAAAACTTTCCATTTCTTTACATTATCAGGCACAGAAGGTCTGTACCTAACCTCAATAGTATACTTCAGTTGTGTTGTTTTAGGAAACCTGAAATGTGTGGATACTAGGGCAAGAGAATCACCAGTTTGGTTATGATCCCTAGGAATATAAGTGATATTAAAAGCCACAAAGTAATTGTCTATCATATCCCATACTTCATTGCAGTGCACTTTCAGTAAATATTGTTTTACTTGATAGTTGTTCCTTACTTGCTGAACAACCAATTCGGAGTCGCCATACATAAGAATATACTGAATACCTAAATCTTTTGCAGATTTCAAACCTAACAACAAAGCTTCATATTCTACAGTATTACTGGGGGTAGTAAATTCCAATTTATACATTAACCTTACTGCTTCATCACCAGGATATATTAGAAGAACCCCTGCTCCAGCACCTCCCTTGGATGATGATCCATCAAAATACATTTTCCAAAGTTCATCTTCTTGTTCCCTAGTGCATTTGACTGATTTTTCTTTTTCAACCTGTAACAAACCAGAAGTATCACTATCATCACTAAAATGCAACAAACAAGTACCCAAATCCTTTTCAATAGCATACAAGGGATGATTTGTAGGATTCTTGTCATCAATCACAATATAAGCAAATTTTAACTCTTTATACAACCTTTTATTTTCACCTCCAAAAACAGGAATGGTTACATATGTTAAGTCCATCTGTAGAGTTCCACCAACCTTCTTGCCCAAGATCTAGAGAGGAGTAATACAAACTTAGGTGTAATGTCTGCTACTACTACATCCATAATCACACTCTTCATTGGTAGCTGAGCTAAACTAACCACCATATCCTTTATCACTCCTAAACATTTTACAGCTCATGAATCAAAAGCTGACAAGTCATGATAAGGTTTTGTTATGCTCAAACCTAAAGCCTCCATGACAGCTTTTGGCATTAGGTTATGAGATGCTCCTGAATCCAAAAGGCAATTATGTATCATTAGCTCATGAATGGTTAGTGTGATGTAAAAAGGAGGAGATGCACTTGCCTCATTTTCAGTTATTTCTACCAAAGCTGACCGAATAAAATTTTTAGGACTTTTCTCTTGTAAATTCACTATGTCAGAGGGAAGTTGACTGTTTGTTGAACCAATCATATTTAAAACTGAATTTTTGTAAGAAGGATTCTTCATCAACTTAGTAAAAGGCATAGGGATCTTGATTTTGCATAATTCATTTTCAAGACTGAAATTCTGCATACTTTTATTCACCACTTCAACTTCAATAATCTTCTTTTGTTTATCCTGATTCTGTTTTTTCTCTAATACTGGATCAGACTATTGTTTAGGAGGCAAAACTACATTTTTCTTAGGATTTTGAACCACTTGTTTTGGCCCTGATATTAAATTTAAGGTTTTCTTTGGATCAGTCTGATATGTATCAATAGTTACAGCAGTTACTTCAAGATTCAAATCATTTTCTGTTTCAAACACATCTGCATCATAATATTCTGAGTTTAAAAAATATTCTTCAGTCACAAAACCTTCAGCCAACTGTTCTCCAAAATAATTCATATCCTGATCTGGATCCTCAAAGAACTCTTCCTCTTCTATTTCTTCTTCATCAACTACATTATTTAGAAGTGGTGGTGGCACTTTTTGATCCTCAACTTCCCTCCTTTCTCATTGTATATCATTTTTTCTTCTCTCTCTGGGAATGAAATGAGGTACAAACCGTCTTCTTAACTAGTTTGGATGATTATGCTTTCTGTCTCCCTCTTGAACAGGTTTATTTGAATTTTTCTCTAATTCCAATTTGCTTAGTTTGGCTGTTAAGATTTTCACTAGCTTTTCCATCTCATCAATATTACCCTCTGCAGAATGGGATGTTGAAACCACCGGTGCCTCTTTCTTACCCTTTCTATCATATAGTTGTTGATCTGAGTTTCCCTTCAATCTATTAGAAGCTAGTATATTAGACTCCACTTCTAGTGCTGACTCCTGCATGTTAAGCAAAGGAGCAGGTCTTCTTTCTCTCAAAAGTAGGGAAAACTCATGATCAAAAGCATTGTCATAAGTGAGTTTTGTAGAATTTTCTGAAGGTTTAATTTCTGCAGGAATCCTGCCATACATTTTATTGAACCTTTTTCAAAAAATCAGTTATGGTTTCATCTTTCTTTCTTCTAAGAGCTCCAAACTCAGTAATGTAATATGTGTGATCCTTAGTATCACCCCACTATCTCATGGAAATATCTTGAAGCTCTTCTATTATCAGGTAACTCTCTGAACCATTTTCTGACCTCTCCATCAAGACTCTGTACGAACATCCTTTGCCTCAATATTTTGATTATCTACATAGCTAAGAAATGCATCCCAATGCTCCTCAACTATTGTCTCACCCTGTCCATTAAACCTAGGTAAGTATTTGTGGTAATCGCCCCCAGGAAGTGCATTCAAAGGCTGAGGCAAAACTAGAGGTGCATACCTAGCTGCCACCATTCGATCCATCATGTCTAATGGTTGATTTTGGGGTGCCATCTTTAAATTAACTGATTTAGATGGAGGAATAACCTTACTAGGACTTGGTTGAAAAGGATTCTTTCCAACTTTGAGATGAAATAAAGGGATTTTTTCAGGAGATAAGGTCTTTTATTTCTTGAAAGATTGAGGATTAGTAAAAACTTGAAAATTACTAATAGGGATTGTAGGTTTTAACCAGGATGAATCTTGTTCTTCTCCCTTCAAAATAGAAAAAGGTGATGATATGTCTAGTTAATCAGGGTTACATAGGGCTGGTGATGACTGAGACCTTTTCATTTTATTAGCTGTTTTCAAAATCTATTCTGGTCTGAGACACCCAGTTGTAAAGGTGAACTAGATCTACTTCTTGTTCCAACTCTTTTAGTAGCCACTGTGAAATATTTCGTGAAAATTAGTCTTCTAAAATTTGTTGGTTTAAGTCCACCTCTCAAAACTAGTTAAATGATGAGTAACCCAGGGAAATTAGGCTTTCAACTCTGTCCCCGACAACGGCGCCAAATATGTTAGTGCCAGAAATTGTTCTCAGACTACAAAAGAACAAGCCAACACAATCTCAATAAACACAATTAAGTAAAATAGATCTTTCTAGGGTTTTGGTTGTACAGTTTGTAGACAAGAGGGAAGAAACTTCATGAAACTAAAGCAAACACTAAATCATGAACATTTGAAGGATTGATATGCATAACATATAAAGTATAAACCAAACAAAATAATCACAGCACTGAATTCCACCCACAGTCAAAAAGCATTTCATGCATAATAACCTTAAACAAGAAGTGAGTATATCAACTGACTGACTAACACAAATCAGAAATGAAACCAGTCAATAGTCTAAATAGGGCTTATAGTTGCATATATTTCATAATTCAGTCATCAAAAACACATAAGATTTTTTACACTTAGCTCATAAACCACATCTTGATAGCCTCCCCTTTCCACAAAAATCCAACCCCTGGTCCTTTCCCAAACTTGCATTTATCTTCTTTTTTTGAAAAACAGTTATATAACGGAACAAACTACCTTTAGGTCATCTATCGAATTTTTCAATAAAACCATCAGTATACAAAAATGAAATAACTTTTAAAAACTAACTAATAACTGCTTTTCTTAAAGTACTTTTACAAGTCTTCTGTTGCCTCTGCTAAAAGAGCAATTCCTTCTAAATCCTGGGTCTTCCTTCTGGATTTCTAGTGATCTGCTTCCAAATCTTCAACTCTTTTTGCCAACTCCTCATTCTGTTGTGTCAACTCTTGAATAGTTCATTTTAGTTGTGTAAACAGGCTCTATGTCTGTCTCTTTCTTTTCAAAGCCTCTTTAGAAGCTGAAATCAATTCCTGATAGTGACTATTTACTTCTTCCAAATCTTCTCTTAGTCCTTTATTTGCAGTCGCTAATCCTTCATTGGTTTTATGCAGGTACTCAATTTGATGTTTGTATTGCTTGATACTCCTCTGCAAATTTTCATTTTCAGAATCAATGCATTTTCCTTCTAATACTGGTTGCATTCCTTCAGGCATCCAAGGGATTTTCAGCTTCCTAAAAATTTCTTCATCTTCTTCCATATGCTCTGTCAAGGTCATAGAGATTTATGAATACTCTTCAACTTTAATACTGCACTGAGCTTATTTCTCAGCCACCTCTCCTTTCTCTATACAAGAGCTCTTTAAATCATTTTGATGATGTTCTAGAATCATCTTCTTTCGAACCTCCATGAATATTTATGAGATCTTGGTTTCAGTGAAAACTGGTTTATTTTCTGAAACTATTTGTTTTTTACCCTTCATAACCTTTTTATTTTGATCTTCATTGTCTTCTAACTCCTCCTAAGATGAAGAATCTTCAATTATTGTAATCTTCTTTTCAGCTGGTTTATGGTTTTACAGCTTCTTCATATTTAATCTAAGTTTGTTCTTTGGCCTTGTCTTGGAACTCCAAGCTGTTCCAACTTCTCCTAACATTTTCAAAACTTTCCCTTGATGTGTAATAGAAGCCAGTTCAACAACTTTCATTTTCCTCCTTCATGACATTGTCTCTTCTTCAGAATGTGTATGTATTTCTTGTTTGGTATGAACCCTAGCTTCATCAGATAATGACCTTTCCTCTTCTTCAGAAAGTACTGTAATAGGAACTTGTTTCTGCTCTTTCACATCTTCATTTACAATTTGGTTTAATTCTTTAGGGAAAGCATCTTCTACAGGATCGATTTCCTTCATTTCTGACTTTGAAACTTTGTTTTCTTCAATATTGATTTGATGTTCAATTTCAATGTTTTCATCTTCTTGGTTCAAAGATTTTCCTGGTTCACTAACTTCTTCATTCTTGACTGTGACTTTATTTTTAAGCTTATTGACAAAATTCTAACCTTTATTTAACTGTTTCTTTTGAGACAGCTCTTTCTTCTCTGTTTGAAAACCAGACCAAAATAGGAAATATTCCCATGTTTTCTCCCTTTTTTGAAGTACAATACTTATAACTAATTTTATAACCCCAAGATGAAACACATATTGTTTGGTGTGATCCTAATGTTCCTTCACCCTCCTAGACATCTTCTATAAACTTTTCAAGAAGAAGAATGGGAGATTCATTTTGGATTCATGGCTGAGATGTTGCAAGAACCTAAATGATACTTAAAAACAAAAGCAAATCTCCTTTCGCAAGTGATATAACTTTGTAGGATTTTGATAGGCTCTATCCATTCTGGTTTAAATTTCTGAATAGGTACTCCCACGGGGGCTTCACTTGTTGACCAATATACTATCACGTTAGTTCATACTGTGGGTTTTATAATTATCGAAAATCGAACCAATATATTTCAGGTATTGGGGGGATGAGGGGTTTAAGGTGGGGTTGGGTAGGGTGTTTTATAAGGATTGAGATATAAAAAGGGGTCAGGAGGAGGTTTTAATTATTGGGAGAGGGTTTCAACAAAAATAATTTGGGTTAATATCTCTCAAAATTAAGGGTATTATTTAATATCCCATGATTGCACGTGCTATGTGAGAGGTTCACTAAGTGAAGTCCCCATGGTACTCCCTTTCCCCAATAGGCTACTACATCTGGAAGTAAATATTTCTGTGCATCGAAAGTGAATGGAACTTTTTTAAACTAGTATTCACCCTCATCTAAAATCCCTATAGCTTCTGCTAACAATTCCTTGGTCAGCTTAAACTTCAAAGTATCAAAAGTCACCATATCCTTATCCAAACACTGAGAAAATTTATAAGAGACTTCTGAGTGATATCCCTCAATTCTTTCAAAAAAAACTAACCACCCTGCCTCTGAAAATAGTTTTTCACAGTTTGGAAAATTTTGAACACGGCTCATGTCTGAAGGTTCTGCTCTATTGGTTTTACCACTTCTTTTCATTTTGAATGACTGTCAAATTACTTCTTTCAATAAAACAAACTCTAAATCTATTTAAGTCCTGACAATGTGACAAACAATGCTATATTGGGAAACCAAAAGCCTAAACTAAACTCTCTCTCTTAAACTGGTAAATGCATTAATTCCATTGACAGAGAATTTGATATTAAGTATGAATTAGGTTTACGTACTAATAATTCTCATTCAATTCCATAATTAATCCTTTGCTTAGTAAAAACCCAAATACATGGACTTTGATATCAATTCGCAACCTACCTGTCAAAGCGATGAATCTAGGTGCTAAAATCATGTTTTCTTGACTATCAGGTGTCCAATTTCATTCCTCAATCATCTCTGACCACTACGATAACTCCAAACGATCGCCCTTCAAAATCCCTAATTTTCTGACCTATTTCAATATTTAATTACAGACTGCTAACACTTTTCCACGAACTCATCTGGTCTACGTGCAATTTAGGGGATACGAAATTCAAGGCGAATTTGTCTCATCCTGTTTAATCATCACTATTCCATCACTCTGCAATAGACCACCGCAACTTTCCCTCATGATGATTTGCTTGAAGTATTCACACCTGTCACCATGATCATTCTAGAGGAACACGTATCAAATCCATCAACAAAGTATGAATGACCTCTCATGTGTGAGAATTTTAAAAAAATTGAACCAAAAATGATGATTTTTGAACTGCCCGATTTTCTTGTAGCGCATGTGTGTAATTTTTTCAGGCTTGCGCTACGAGAAAGTTTGCTTTAATGATTTTCAAAAATATAACAACTAGCAATGATTTAACTTTGGTAAAATGATCTAGATCAAAAATTTATCATATTTTTAGGACCTTTTTAATTCATATAAACATTCTATAAGTCCTGTAACTATGAATTTCGATAAATAAAATCAAAATTGAAAAATAAAACTAAAAAATCATATAAACATAAAAATTAAAGAAAAAAATTCAAACTATCCTAAGAAACAAATATTTCTAGGAGAAATGAACAAAACCAAGTTTCAAAACATAACAAATGCATTAAAAATGAAAAACAAAAACAGGCTCTAACAGCTAGAATGGCAATTTGAGAATATAACATACATACATGTTTCAAGAATTTTTAATCAAGTTGCTGACTCATATGCTAACTATGTGTTAGATTAGCATTTGTTTCATAGACCATAAGCATATCACAAACATACATTTTTACACACATGTAAATAAATAAAATTGATCATCATAAAAAATTTTCATTAAACATCCAAAATGTGATTTCATAATACAAAATTGGGGCTTCCGAGCCACCAAAATATAATACACGATAGTACAAAAAGAAATACTCTTAGGTCTCTAAGCCTGAGGAGGAGGAGGGGGGTTCTGATCGTGGTAGCACACCATGGCTCTAGATAGCCATCAAAATAATCAAACCCATGGCCGTGGTACACCAACCACCTGGCGCTGCATGGCCTCATGCAAGTCCTCGACTTACACCATGGGTACCCTGTGTGTCAAGCGTAAAAAGTTTGTGTGGATGCTTTGGAGCATCCACTCCACATCCAAATCCATGATGCCATCTCCTCTTCCCCTCTGTCTATGATGAGGGAAACCATCAAGTCGTCATGGTCCAACATCTACATACACACGACAGATTGTCACTATGTGTCGTCACACCAAAACATGTCTTTTGAGTCAGTATATCAAAAAACATAAAAAAATTAATAATTCAAAATACTTAAAAAGAGGGTTTGGGATTCATTACCTATGTCACCAAATGCCCCTCCTAGTGGTAGGGGCATGTCCAGATCTCCCTGGAAATCTATCTTTGCATACGGGTAGTCATCGATGGCAATGATCTTCCTCCGCCACCATGGAAAGAAGTCCGTTGGGTAGGGGTTAGCCACCCTACCTCAATCCAGTCTACGCATAACATTTTCCCAACATCGTTGGACCGGATCTTGAACTCTGTGTGGAGCAATGTGCACTCTAGGGCTTAGCGCTGGTAGATGCTTAAAGAAGAACGTGCTCAATATGCTGCTGAAATCGAAGTTTCTCACCCTACCCATCTTACAGTCACTGAGCTGCTATTTCATGTTACTCAATAGCGCAGTGCTCCAGTCATATACTATGGGTCTCATACACACCACCACATAGAACATCAATGGTCGGGAGGCCTGGTGGAGTGAATCTAGACTGGCTATCCTACCAAGTCCCAATAGTATGGCCTTCAGTCCCAGCACCTGGATCGATTTTGTCAAGATTTGACTCCCAACCTTTTCCATGTCTGGAAAGCAGTACACCATAATTTACTCATCAATACACAAGCCACCTCTGAGCCCATGATATCAGAGATTTACCACCTCTCCTCATCAGGATAATCGAGTAATAAAGTTTATGTCCTCAATCTCTATATTGAGTGACATCTCGTCAATGTGAATAACTGAGTTTGTATGCCAATAATCCACCAGCATCTGCAGGAGTCTTGGTTTGGCCCTCAGTCTTTTAAGACACCAAAACTTATACAAACTACATGCACGTAGAGCTTGTTGGGCCATTAAATCACCTTAAACAGCTTCTTCTACATCACCATGTTCCCCCTCCCTCTATTCTAGAACCATCCTGCATATAAAACATGGTTTTTTATCATTATTTGCCTTAGAAATCCTTATACACGGACGCATACACGACCACTTGCAAAACAGCCGCGTATGTACGTGGTTTTGGGAGGTTTTTCCGCATATGGCCATCCCTATACACGGAAAAAACCACGATATCTGCATGTGCCAAAATGCCTACTTAACATTGGCTCAGAAAATGAAATTGACCATGGAAACCTAAAAAATTTGCATGAAATGGGAAGAGGAGGACATGAGGAGTTACCTGGAACAAATGGTGTCGAATTTCGTCGGACGATGCTCCCAGAATTCGCGTTGGAAGTTTTGAGCTCCAATGGGTAAAAATGTCAAATGATGTGGAATTTTTGAATTTTTTACTATTTATAGAAATTTTTTGAATTTTTTGAAATTTTTTACCCACTTTCTATAGTTTTTGACCGTTTTCGACCATGTTGGACTACTTTTATGATGTAGGAGTCTATTTTGAGTGCGGTTTGACTGTGGTTTTTGACCTATTTTTGTGGATTTCAGGTATTATGTCTAAACTAGCATATAGGTTAGGTTTCACATCCATTTGCACTTTGCATGACCTTATGACCGTTTCATTATAACCTTAGGTACGAACCCATTTTATCTTGTCACTTAACCTTATTGTTGCTTTTAGAAGTGACATGATGTGAATGGTAGAGCTTGACCATACATGGGTGCCCTAGTTAGCTCATGTTTTACATTTGGTGCCCATGCTGACATTTTTCCTTTAGGGTATGGGAGTCCTTTGTATAGTATCACCATGACTTTGTGTAAGAGCCTCATACTCCTCTTGATCTTTGTGTTTGTATTTTCCCCAAGACTCCCTTATGTCAAGTTGTAATTGCATTATTATGAGTTTTTCTTGCTTTATTGAGCCTTATGCCAGCTTCCCTGACTTTGATTATCAGCCATATAGCTTGAGCTTATCTCATGTTTAGCCACTCAAAGCCATTTTATATATCTTTTGTAGCTTTATTCCCCATTTTTACCAGGAGGGGACTTTCCCTTGAGTGTCTTTATCCTACACATGTTTCCTTGCATTGAGCATAGATATGTTCTGCTGCTTGGAACTAGTTTGTTTTCCCCTTGACACTCATCTCCTCCTAGTATGTAACTATAAAGCACTTTTATTCTTTTTCAAGATTTTGAAAATATTTGAAAACATCCAAAAAAAAATCAAAAAACCAAAAATTCGAACAGGGAAAGATGTTATCTTTGGCAGCAGTCAAGTCATGTCACCTTTAAACAGAGCACTGTATATCACATCCATTACTCGAGTTAATAGTTTGACTTTAGGAGTTGTACTTGTTTCTCTGAGTTTATCACCACCGACTGGTTAAGCTTCCAATCCCTATGGAGCCTCTATCGATGCCTCCTGTGTCACAGAGATATCCTAGTTTTTTATATTGAGTCCATGCTGCCTACATTCAATCACCATTCACCTTTATGCTTTTGTTCGAAGGAATTTGAAACCTGAGTCGGCCATTCCTCAATTCTATTGGCTTTGCATGTTGGACATTCCTGAATACTGATACTGGTTCATGCACATTATGATTGAGGCCTTCCACATTATAAAGATTTGCTAAGTACCTCGTGTTGGATAATGGGGGATGCCTTAATGCCCTCCTTCCATCAGATTTCATCCCATCAACTTTAGATCAGTTATTCTAGGATAGGAGTCTAGAGTCTCTGTGAGTGCCTTGAGACTTGTAGTCATCAGTGGTAGGTTCTCTCCCCATCAACAGTTTTGGGAATACATCAATGTCCCCTAATTGATGGATTCTTTCAAGTGTTAGACCTCGACACATTTATTCACATTTGTTAGTTTTCACTCTAGTACCTTGATTCCCATTTTCATTATTGGTGGGTGATCTCGCATCTATTAATGTTATACATCAATGACCGATAATCAAACAATGGACTACTATGTTCGACCTGGAAACCCCTATTCACATCGTAGGACATGTAATCATAGAGTATTGTGTAGAAGACCTTCCAGATTGGTGGAATTTCATATATGCTACCTCCTTGATCGTGCCATTGTTCATGAGATTTCAGCTCTTGTGACTTGATTCCATTGTATGTCAGATATCTTCAGCCATTATGGAGATCTTGATCCATTGTATATATTCAAATTTCATGGTGATCATGATCCTTTGTATATCTTCATCATGGACATTCTGATCTATCTATATTGTACATGGCGATGACCACACATGTCATATTTTGTATCATGCCTATTCATGGCCATTGTACTCTTATGTATTTGGGGCTGCTGTATGTACTTGCTGTCATGTGCAAAGTTTAATTATTGTATTATACTATTGGATGGCTGGTTTTTCCACCTGGTTCTTCATCACTCCACTTCTAGGATGGACTTATAATGTATTTAGGCCATTGTATCACCCCTCTGACCTCACACATTAGGGGGCATCTGTTACAACTGATTTTACCACACATGGTAGATCACATATTTATGGCCTTCCCTGTCCCTTTGTATACTCTTTGGACCCCATGGACCATTTTTGTACCTTTGATTTTTCCAAGATCATCCCTAAAAACATGCATTATTTGCTATATGCGACTTTCAAACCCATTCTCGCGTATATACGTAGATATGACCCTCAAACCCGCGTACATCGGGATGTGCGCAAAAGGCCAAATAGTTTTGGAGTTTTCCTTGAGGTGGATCTGAGTCACTTGTTTCTTGTCCTTCTATATTCCTCAATATCACTCGAATTCGACCTTCCATTACCCCATCGAAGCACTATATAAGGAACCCTTTGGATACATTGAAAGGGGAGGAATTAAAGAGCAAGAAAACTATAGTCCATTGTTGCCGAAGCTTATACTTGAGTCTGCATCCCTTTGTCCCTTGGAGCACTTTGTTATCTTCCCAAGCTTTCCTTTTCTTGTGAGCTTGCTATAGAGATATGGAGGATTGAAGTGTTGGATGCCCAGGTGGAGGACTCAGTTTCTTTGGTTCGCAGACGTGCCGATATAGGTTGTCATTCTTGTAATCTCTAATTTATATTAATAGAAATATCTTTTCCTGTCCAATAATGTGTATTTAAATGAATATTGAATCCATGGATGCTTTTAAATGCTTATATGTTATTGATAATATATTCTAGAGTAGGTCTAACACCATTATATAACATGCTTGTCTTGTTTGTTGATTGTTAAGAGAGAAAATTGTTGATACAAGTGAGATTGGAAAAGCTCAACGGGGATCTACATCAAACATCTGGAATAAGGCATGTTTCAATATCCTTTAGTGTTAGATGTTTTATTTCTCTTGCATATGGGAAGGGATTTCTTTCTATGGTTACTCTATCTGTTGTGGTACTCCAATCCATAGGATTTTTTCTCCGTAACAGTGCCATAGCTCACAGCTTTCCATTTAACATTATTAATACTTGACTATTTGTAAAAGAGGATTCATGCCCTCTTATGTGAATATACTACGCATTGGATTTTATGTGAATATTGTAATGTTTTTGGTATGAAATGCATACGATTTTGTTCAATGTTTTTAATAGATTATACTGTGTAAATTTGGGACTATGTAGTAGTTTTAAGGTTGCGTTTTAAAATGTTGACTTGCTGGTTTGATCATGGCTTTAAGCTTGTAGAATTTACTTTGTGTATAAATGTGACAATTTGGGTTTTGGAAGTATGCACAGCACTCCATTTATAATGTTTGTGATTTATGTTTGGGAAGCTTCTAGAGCTTGGGGTGTTATGGCACGGGATGCACCATTGTTGCAATGGTGTCGTAGCCCATTGGCTTGCCATCGTAAGATTTTCATTAGCGTTAATGGAAATTGTGTTTTATAAAGAGTATTGTAAAATGTTTTTGTAATGGTTCAGCATGGGTGCAGGCCATGCCATGAATGGCATGTGCCTCTCCCAATGACTACGATAGCTTAGTTGCAATTTTAATATGAAATTTGTATTTAAATAGATATGGCTATAACAGCCAGGGTTATGGTGAACCCATGATATCATTTTGGTTACTATAGAGTTCGTGTGTGCATTATTACTATGTGATTGGATTTGGAAACTTGGTCATGGCCAGTGTGACTGGGTATATGTCCTTCGGCCTTTCAGCATGGGCGATACAAAAATGTAAAACATTTTATATGTGATAATAGAAATGATATTAGGTATTTACGTTATGTATTTTGTTATGCGTTTTGATTACGGTAATGATTTATGTTTAATGTTATTATTATAGATGTTAAGAATGTATATTTTATCGTAGAGTCTTGATAAGGACCACATGGATGGTCACGATATCCCTCTGATTAAATTTAATGTTTGTTCCAGTTATGTAAATTATTTTGTTTTTAAATGATTATGTGGAGCAGACCTTGAAAGGTCTTTAATAATTTGTTTAGCTTGTTTATGATATGAAATCTATTCTTAGTAGATCTAGTTTATAACATATACTTGTATTAGTTAGCATAAATAATATTTTAATTAATTACTATTGAACTAGTTTCTTTAAAATTTAGGGCAAGCCTTTGCTGACAAATGGAATATGTCAGCAAAGTATTAAGTACAGAGAACAAAGTATAAACATAATACTAAGATCAAAACCTAGTTAATACCAAACAATTTATGAAAGATACAACCCTGAACATAAACAACATATAATAAACAATCTTCAGCCTATGATTAGTAAATTGCAAATACAAACCCTAGCGAATTGTTAACCATAAAACTTAACCATTAGGGTTAGAAATTGCATTGCAACCATTACTTAACATAAACAATAATGAATCTTTAGGAAAGAAATAGAATAGGCCTTCAAGGGTTTCATACCTAAATTTTAAGCTTTGTCAATGGCTGCACTTGCACACTTAAATAACCAGCATTAACAAGTCAATGCAGATCTGACCTCCGTTTGATGACCAAATCACTTGGGAACTACCACGTTCCACCCAACCATGACCTAGAACCATTCTTGGTTTAAATTTGGATCCCCCCGAGTTGGAATCCAACATGCAAGTAGCTTAGATCTCCTAAGGTAGGGTTTCCTAACTAGTAATCAATTCTGAATCAATCCTCTTTTCCTTGCAGGAAAAGTTCTCCAAGAAAACACTTGAGAGCAAAAACAGGTAGAATAATAATTCTCCTATATAAAAATCAGAACCCCAATCCTTTTCTTGGCTTGAATATTTATAGACATACTTTTCAGTCAAAGGGGCAGTTAAATCAAGAAATCCTTGATTTCTTGATTTAACCCTTTTTAATTTACTCGGGTAATTTTCAATTCTTAACCTAAGAACTTTTAACTAGTTCCTAGTTAGTCTTTCATAGATATTTCACTATTTATTAATCCTTTAATAATAAATAATAATTGGTGGAGCTTCTCTTCTTTCTTTATTCAATTATATAATTAATCATAATTAATTCTTTATACATACTATGTATAAAACACATAGTATTAAAATACTTGTTAACATTTGTCTTCGAGCATCATGTATCATGATCCCTAGACTTAACGACACTTCTTTATGAAGGTCAAGTAGATATATGGCTCAGGTCTACTAGGCTAGGCAACTCTAAACATGCTTACATGTTGGATTTACCTCGTATAACATGGTATTTATTCAGTACTTGATGAGAATACAGAAATTCAAAATTTCATTTAATCACTTAAAAATAAGTATGATGAGATCAATATTATTCTCAAGTCGTTTTCACTCAAAGGTGATTTTAAATCTTTTCAGTAACCCCTAGTGCTTACCAGATCCCATACTCAATGCTTATAACAGGGAGTTACAAACCTGAGTGCAATTCCAAAGCTCTTGTTCAACACTAAATGCTAGGATTTACTTGTACGATACACCTAGGGATACAATGGCCAAGGATCTGATGCTCCAGAGCTTATGCTCAACATCAACATCGAATGCTCCAGAGATTATTCCCAACATTTCCAAGTATATTTTCATGTGTTCCAGAGCTTTATGCTCAACACAAATGTAAGTACTCATGTTCTCTAGAGCCTATCGCTCAACACAAAACATCTCATCAATTATGTGCTTTAGGGTCCACACCCAACACAAAACATTTCATCAATCATGTGCTTCAGGGTCCACACCGAACACAACCAACATATATACACATATATCATCCATAATTGGATTAAACCCAATATACAAAGCAAATCATCATGTTCATATGCATTGGGGTCTTTGACCCAATATAAAAATAAAACATCAATATAAACCTCATAATCAATAGGCTCATGCCTATAAATGGTAGGTCCAAAATTCGAGATATTACATCTTCACCCGCTACAAAACCCAATGGTACAATTCTAGTCATGCGAATAAATGTGTCAATGTCGAGCATGAAAAGAAGTCATTGGATTACTGGCCATTGATGAATGTTGTTAACCAATGCAAGGCAACTCACCAGTGATGTCAATGAGTGCCAAGGTACCTAAGTACATCTTGTGAAGTGTGAATAGATGTGCTAATGTCGAACCACTTGCAAGATCTGACGATCAAGGGACATTGATGAATTCCCATGATTGTCAGCAAGAGAGCTTGCCATTAAGGAACGCAAGCCTCCAGGTACTCAAAATGAACTCTAGTCTATATCCTAGATAAGGTGCTGAGGTCGATGGGGAAAGACTTGTTGAAAGGTGGGCCTTAAGGAATCCCACATTAGTCAACGTGAGTTGGTATAAAAATATTGGTAGGACTATCAATGAAAAGATCTTGCAGTCAAGCAGTGGATATGGCAAGGCTATGTAGTCATGGAAAGGGAGCTGGTTTTATTCAAAAAGAAAACTAGAATGTAAAAATGAACTGAAAAAGATAAAGGGATGTATGCAATTCAGAGAGATAGGTATGTGGAGTCATGATAGTTAAGGAAATGAAATAGTGGACTCCGGTATGGATGACTAATGTGCCTTGAAGGAGAAATGTGGGTAAACATTCATGACACAAATGTGTTTATGAATGGTTTCTATTTAACAATAAACGCCATAATTTTTATGATGAGTAATGACTCCTTCAAGCTATTTATCAAAGGACATTTTTCAAAGGTTTTGTCATTCTTGAAAAATCACTTTAGTAGCAAAATGCGATCGTCTTTGAACCTGAAACAAAACTTAGTACACATTTCTACATAAAACTTAGTAGTGAATATGTATTGAATATAACTCCCCCTCCCCAACTGATCTAGTTGCATGTCCTCATGCAAACTAGAATAAAACTTACGAGAAGTTCATAAAAGAAAACATATCATGTGAAAAAAAATACATAAGCTGCAAAGAAAATGTCAGGAAGAAATAAAATGTGTTATACCTGTTTCCGTTGCGTTTGTGGTTCGTCATTGATCGTTGTTTGAAGTGACTCAAAGAAAAACAATTCAGCGTTAGTCATAAAAGAAATTTCAGGAAAAATGAAAACGTCCATTTGCAACTTTATTTTTATTTTTGTTTTTTTTTTTTACTTTTTGTGATTTTTATATATTTTTTTTATTTTTATTTTTATTTTCTTTTGCAAAATTTAAAACAAAAAAAATATTTTTTATAATTTTATATATTTTTCTTGTTTTTGTTTTATTTTTACAACACCAAAATAAAATAAAATAAAAATAATGGCAAAAACACTCAAAATTGAATTTATCTGATCTACATTAATGTCTCAGCTCTTTAACGAGGCGTTTAAAATTAAAAAATTTAATAGCTGTAACAGCCAACTGCAACACCACATAGCTGAGACAAGCACCTGCAACACCCGGCTGCAACAACCAGCTACGACAGCTAGTTGCAACAACTGGTTGCGACAAACTGCTGCAACAACTAGCTGAGACAGCGAGATGCAATAGCTAGTCGCAACAGCACATAGCTGTGACAACCAGCTGTGCAACAACTAGCTGCAACAATCCAACTGCAACACCTAGCTACAACAGGATAGGTGCAACACCGGCTATGACAGGCCAGCTACAACACTCAGCTGCAAGAATCCTAGCTGTGACAACCGGCTACAACACACAAGAAACTTTCCGCGTTGTTAGAAAATTGGTTTATTGCACTTTTATGGATTTTAAAATCAATTATCGGGAAACATTGTCAACAAAGCATGTTTTGACAAATCACTTCAATAGCAAAATTGACAATTTTCGAACCTGAAAAATATTAGTACTAAACCTGCATTCAAACTTGTGAGATTATTCTAAAATGCAAGAATTAGTAAGAAGGCGAGCAAATTGAATTTAAAAAATAAAGTGCGTTTTTACCTCTAGCTTTTGTGTGATATTTTTCCCCTTTCAAACTGCATGCATTTTCTTCATTAACAGCGTGCATCTCATCTCTATTTGTGTGCAACATATAGTAACTTGCGGGCATTTTATCAATGTCTAGTGAGAATTTCTTATGAGAGTGCATTATTCTTCATTAGCTACGAACATTCAAAACCTTATTTCAAGACTGGCAATTTTCTCCCTGCCTACAAGCACTTTACACCATAGTGCGGGCATTCTCACGCCTGCAGGTCTTTCAGTGTGTGTGTTTCTCCTTGTTTTTTGGGAATTTATGTAAGTTTTCAATCGTTTAGGAAGGAAACGTAAGCTAAGCTTTTCTTGTTGCATCCACACATACCTTCATTCATCACTTCACATGAATGTTGTAGAATGTAGATGGAAATGAAGTAATATTGAATGCATTCCTTGCTAAGGATTCCTTGCATTGTTAATTCTCCTAATGCTAAAAAAAATGGATATACAATTTTGACAGTGAGTTCCTTTCTGCCAGCAAGATTCTTCACATAGATTGTTCCCAATGTTGTCACTACGGTAATCAATATAATTTCAAAGTAAAAACTTCATTTGGAAGTGGAACATATTTGAAAACTACCATTTTATCACAGGTACTGTTGTAAAGGTTCCTTGCAATCGATTATCAGAAAGTGCTCTCATCTCAACCAAATACCCAAAATGCATGCCAAATCCATGGTGAGCACATCCTTCATTGTTCCAGTAAAATTATGTCTCATTTCCAAATTTATTTTATTTTGCATGGGCTAAAACAAAATTACCGAACAATAGAGTCCCACAGTTCTATCACACAAAGTACTTCCTCTTATCCATCACCCATTAATCCTATATTATGTTGGATAAGAATGAGAAGTAATTTGTTCAACTGTGTAGGCGTCAGCTTAGTGAATCAAGTGATTTGTGGTACATTGATAGTTCTTTTGAGAATGGGGCAGCTGCATAATTTCTACAAATAAGGAAAAGAATACATAGTTCATGCAACAATTAATATCAATAACCATAATAACCACAATAAGAAGTGAGTAAAGAAAGGATGCCTCTGATTTCTTGGCTTTTCTAGATGTGTGATTTTATCTACTACAAATAGTCTTGCTTTATCCAACAGACTCGCCATCTCTCCTCACAATCCTCTGCAACACATGTTGGAGAAGTATTCATTCACCATATTCATCACATCAGAATTTGTCAAACGTTATTTGTGCAAATGATTTTTCATATGTGCTACATTGGAAAACTAGCCATCTCGAAATCTGTCATTTTCATGTTCAAAAAAATGCAAACTGCTCTCAAACCAAGTTGAATTTTCATAAACCACCTGTGATTCAACTAAATGAGACCCTTCTGCACAAAACCCATGTGCCCAATTTTTGAAATTCATCACTGTTTGCTTATAAATTCCACCCGAAGTTGACAGTCTACAAATAGATGTCAAGTGACGAAAAATTTTGGATTGATAATTTTAGGTCTGCAAATGGTTGGGAAAGGTAAACCTTATACTTAATGATGATTGTTACATCAGAGGTCTCTTCTGAGGGCATGGCATAATATGTCAAGAAGAGATAACATTAGATGACCACATTGATATTGCAAGCCATGGAAATTTAATGAATGAAGAATAAGGTGGAAGAGATAGTGACAAGTGTTGGGAATAAAAGATTTATAGTTAATGCATGGCATTGATGTCAGGCATGAACATAAGTCTGATAATGAATTACTGATATAATAGCCTTATTCATTTGGACTTTTATAATGAGCTTGAAGCCATCACTCAAATTGTGGTAACATTGTTGAAGTCCATCCACATTCTCACATACCTTGGTAACTTCAGCTAATTGCTTGCTCTTATTAATCCATCAAATGTAAGCAAGCTAAAATTGGCAACCAAAAAGACATCATTTAAATAAATATATTGCATGACAATGTGGTAGAAAACATGCCTATACAGAATTGATGTATGAACCAATCGAATGTCTAACGAGGAAATCACCTTCACTATCAAATCATGCAGAACAAAACCTTTTTCATGTCATGCGTTTGGGATATCGCAAAGGTAGATTATAGAGCGCGGTGCTGGAAGATTTTGACATCTACAAAGTACGTTGGGCGAGTGAAACCTTACCTTCGAATAGAAGAAATCAGGATTATTTCAATAATTAAGATGGAAAAATAGATTTATATTATTCAAAGGTTGGACTTATTAGACATGCATTTATTCTCCACGCGTTGAATCGAGATTGAAATGGGTGCCTCGAAAAAGAAAAAATTTGGATGAGCTCTAATCCTCATTATTTATCCATAGAGAATTCACTGGCCGGGGGAGCTCCGTATTTTTCCCAAAAGATAAGGCATCTATATAATAATTTTGGAATGAATAAACCAACCAACTGGAGCCTAATATTTTTATTCATTTGAACTTGCAACTCTTAAGTGGCGATTATGTGGGAAATTGATCATACGACGGGAGAGTCGAAATGGGTTTGTTGTAGATTTATTCAATTCCTTCTGTTTTGGATGGAGCTTCAACGCTCACCTAACTACCCAGGCCTAGGAAAGTAATGATCGATTTATTTTTTTCTTATATTTCTCCATGATTGGGATCTTTTCAACATGTCACCATTTAGTTAAGATTCTCGCCAAGCTGGCCGAGAGAGCTAACTATTTCTTTATTTATTGTTTTACGCAGATTTAATTCAAGGTAGAAATATGGAGTTGATTAGGTTTCGGATGAAGGAAAGAGATGGCATTGCTACCACTCAACCATAAATAAACTAGACTTAGAAGATGTCCTTCAACTGTGACACCAGCTTAGCCACCGTTCCAGTTTAAAATTTTCAAAGAATCCACTCACATCCCATATGAATTTGTAGGCCAATTTTATTTATAAATTGAAAAAGTTTTAGTAAATGGAGACAAATGACTTGCACATTGAGGCATTAATTTTTTCATTATGTTTCAACTTATCTGTTTCAGCTACAGCTGTTACAACTAATGTTTTATCTTGGAGTTACTATTTCAACTGATGTTTCAGCTACAACTGTTAGAGCCTTTCAACATGGAGCTTTTGCAGGCCACTCATTCAATTTTAATGAAATAATTCTAATGTGCATAGTATTTTAATTACATATCTGGGATGGAGTGGGAAACTATAGAAAATTTCAGAATTGGTTTAGTCGAGGCATTATTGCAGAGCCAATTTTCAGGAAGCTACAGGATGAAGGGTGACGGCAAGGAAAAGGAGAAGCTTACAGGCATGGCATTGCTTCATGTGTTGTTTCAGCTTGGAGTTGCACTATTTCAGCTTGGATTTGCAGCTTCTTTTCAGCATTATAATTTCAACAATTGTTCAGATTAAAAATGAATTTGCCATATAAAATTGCAGGCTAGTTTTATTTTACAAATTGAATTTTTTTTAGCAAATGGAGATAATGAATTACAAATTAAAGATGAAATCAATTAAGCATGTTGCAAAACATTAATTATTCATTCCTGAAAAATTTAAAAAACATCCTACTTTCTGATCCTCGCGATCGCACGAAGCATGGAGGAGAGCATACTTATTCTAGGTGAAAGCAAAAACTGAAAACAAAATCCTACCTACTCTATGCTAATTGGGAATTAGAAAATAGTTACGTGTAGTTAAATATCCAATGTAGCCATTCACGTGACAACAATAAAAATATGTTCAATGTTAATTTTGAAAATAGAAGATGAGGATAAACAGAAATGTGTGAAATTAGTTGCTGTGACTATGAATTAACTAGAAAAAAATAAAAAATAAATTGTTCTAACCTAGTACTCGCTTGAAACCATCGTTCGATAGGGATTTCGTATGCATAGTTTTTACTCCTCATGTCATGCTGCAACTCCTCGTGGTCCTCCTCGATCTCCTATTCACATGATTGTTCTCCATCAAATGTGCAGGATTCTTTGTATGATAATTCTTCATATGTTTCTAGAGGAGTAATTAAGCTCTTGGCTGCTGTCAGGATCTCTTCTTTGAGAGAAGAGGAGATCCCTACTTTTGCAAGGATCTGAGTGAGTTATTCCAAGCTTAAACTCATTGCTAAATCATTTTCAAAAAGGGATTCTTACAGCACCCAAATATAAATGAAAAATTTAAATAAACACTCTTACTGAAACAAATAAAAAAACACTATGTACAAGAAAAACAATTACTCTTCACAGTTGCGAGAAAACACACTTGCTGAAATTGAAATTCACTCTTGCAAAATCGAAATACTCTTTGCAGAAATTGAAATTCACACTCTAGTGTACGCTTGTAGAAAAATCAAACTAAACTTCAATCCATCGTGCTTCCTGAGAAACGGCACAAAAATGTTGGGCCGAATTAATGTCGTTTTAATTCCGTTATAGTATTTGCCCAGACATTTAATTTGTCAATCCGAGGTTCGTAGGCTTGCGAAGCACATGCAAAGTATATGCAGGACTGAAGTGAAATTAAGCTAATATAACCCCCCGTGAAACTAAGACTAATCTAATCTAACCCCCCTTAAGTTGAAACATGTGATTGTTAATCTAATGCAAGAAGATGAAACACACGGCTGAAAGTGAATTGCATAAAAGAAAGACAACATATGAAGAGAAACAAGACAACACATGTGAGCTCACATTAACGATAAAGTAATCTTAAATTACATCACAAGAATCAATCATAAATCATGAAAGCATCAAACGAAGATTATGAACAAAAGCTAAGAATCCCCTTCTCCATATTACAAAGTCAATACAAACTTCTATAATCTACTATCTATCTCTTATCTATATCCTATGATTCTATATCTACTTTTAAGATTTGCTTCCTATGATCTAACAAATGAAGAGAGAGCACTCTCTTTTATACATGAAGGAGATAACCATCTCATAATGATAGATCCACTATTCACTCAACCACTCAACTACTTGAACATATTATTACAAGATATGATCCTTTCAAATCCTCCACATGTCTCTCACAAATTATCCACATGTCTCTCATAAATCCTAAATAGGATATGCCAACCAAATCTTCATGATCTTCTCATTAGAATTAGCTTGAATAATTATCTCCTTGAAATGGTGGAGGAGATATTCGAAAAGTCTTTTATTGAATTAATCCTTCACATATTCCTACACATTACAAAGCTCGTCCATATTTGAGATATTAGTGAAAGACATGTTTAAATTCTAATATTTTAATCATAAATTCACTTATAATACTAAAATGAATAAAGTGGAAATAATAAGGTGAAACCCACATATATGTATGGAAATGGTATGATAAAAGGTTAATGGGATGATGAAATGTGAGGAATAGCGGAAGATAAAGTGGATGAAAATGTGACATTTCCGAGTCTCAACACATGTAATATTCACAAAATTTTTACAACGGAAACCTTGTCATAGTCATAAGATAGGTTCATGCAATCTCCTTATATGATGTGCACTAAAGAAGATATTCAAACCCTTACTCTAATCTATTTCAGCATGCTCATACATGCCAACCATAAACTCATCTTACATTCCTATATATGAGTTTCAAAAAGATAATAAAGTAGTTTTGAAAAATTACAACTATTTATAATATGGACACATGACTTAATGATACATTTTGATGCATTGATTATCTTTGTATGTTGGTGTGTTTGGTGCATTGAAAAAATAACTCATGCACATATTGGTATGTTGGTCTTTTTGGTGTTCTACAAAAATAACTCATGCACATACTCAAAACTTTGAAAATAGGGTGATGAAAAACAAGAACATTATGTTGCATGAATAGTGATGGTGATAAAATACAACAATTTTAGCTTCACAAATGTGTCAAGGGTGATCTTGTCCCCATTATTTATGTCATGAAGATTCTAAAACAATTCCACTAACTTGGCATTAGTTTCACACGCATTGAGCTTCATATATGAAAGTGCACCACACAGCCTTTTCATTCAATGAAACATGAGCATGAAGATGGAAAAACACTTTTCACCTTATCCCTCATAGTATATGGAGGTATATCTTCATATGGAAGCTTAAAAAAATAACCCAATAATAAACTTCATTATCTACATCTAATTGAACCATAAATATTTTATGCTTACACAATAAGAACACACTCCCTGACATTAAATGCTTGTAACATTTACCTTGTTTTATTATTTGTATCCCTTGAAAATGAGTTTTTATCATAGCATTTACATTTCTGTATTGTCTTAAATTTTATTTGCAACCATGTTCTCAAATAAAACAAGGAGTGGTTCAAAATTCTGCATGAATTATGTGTCAAAACCATACCAAAAAGAAACATCTAAAATTTATCATTTTGCTATTAAAAAAGGGTCAATTTTACAAATACAGTTTACCATTCAAATGTAACTGTTCAGATTCAACAAATTAATAATTACATATATATTCAGTGTAGCCGACATTCTTGATACCGTAGTGCAACCCTCATTCTGGATAATAACTGCAGTAAAGATGACCATAAGTTGTTGTACATGGTGCTAGAAAACCTAGATAATACGTTGTATAAAGATGATCATCAGTATTACATGGCATTAAAAAGTTGCTAAACATTAATATGGTAAAACAATTTAAACAAAGTAAACTCTACATACATAACAAGAGGACCCTAAACCCAAAATTCGTCAAACCTAAACTATTGCAATGTCTCAAAGGAATAAAAACAACTTCAAAAGAGAAAAAAAATTGAAAAAAAATTGAAAAAGTTCAGTTTGATCATCTCAATAACTAGTTTTTGCTGAAATAATCAACAATCAGCAATAACTCATAAATACAAAAAACACACGGGCAGAATGTCAATAGCAGCAGAGGATGACAGTCAACTCTGGAAGCTCAACTTTGTGGGTATGAATGTAAACCTATGGGCATGAAAAATGGGAGATTCATCAATTGTTGTGTGCTTTTCTCTATAGGCTATGTGAAGCAAAGGTTTTCTACACGTGTGGCTAGCCATAATATTCATCTTGTTGATTTTTTGTTGAAATCTCCTACTAATTTTGTTGCAATAAGGACTTCATGTCAGGTCATCTATATCATTAAAGGAGAGTGAATGAGGTTCTATCAATTCTTGTCTTTGTTAATTTATCTTCAAGTTGGAAAGATTGATGTTATATCATTCCATTGAAAGACTGCATGGTGTATTTCAGCTTGAAATAAAGTCTCTCCTTCTTAGAGAGAACCTAGTTAAAGCCTACAAAAAATGTTAATTTCTAGCCATCTAATATTGCATTCATAGGTAAATTTTTGCATGTATGCACAACATATTTACTCCCATCCATTCATAATTTCTAGACCTCTTAAAATCCCCAATACTCCACATTCTAAATAGGGTTATTGGCACTATTCGCTCACCTCCAACCATCCTAAATAACTAAATTTAAACAAATCATTAAAATTTTTGTTTTACTAAAGCAAATCTTCATTAAATACTAAGCCTTCATTGCCTAAGCCACTATATCATCACTGCAGAAATGGCCTTGTAAAAAGATGTATTCAGTAGCTCGCTCATAGGTATTGAATACTACTTACCCCATAACATAAACTCACCCTAAAGAGAATGCTACATACAACAAGACATTTCCATAATAGCTCTGTTGCTTCAATGAGCTATTCCATCGTGTTGAGAGATTGGCTTTTTCCAAACAATGCAAGGAGATGTCAAAAATGGATGAAAGTCATCATTGAAATGTTCTCCTCCTTGAACAGTCATAATAGATTTGATCTTGTGATCACGGTGATTTTTCACAATGATTTTATTCCTTGAATTTCTTAAATTCTTCATCCTCGGAATGAATAGTATATACCCAAAGGAAGTAGGAGAAATCATCAATGAAGGTAAGGAGACATCTAGCCCCACCAAGCAAAGAAGTGGTCATAGGAATGAAAATATCATTATAAACCAGCTCAATAGGTTCATAGACTTTCCCCCTAAATCCTTAGGAAATACCTCATGACAGTGTTCCCCCAACATTCATTTTTCACAGACACTCGTACGTAGTTTAATATGCAGAAGCTCATCTTCCATCCTTAAACAACTCATATGTTGCAAGGTCCCAAAGTTGATATGACTCAACCATTGATGCCACAATTTGTTGGTGTCATCAACATTAGCACCTAGCAACTTCCTCTATACAAGGATGAATAAATGAAAGAATAACTTCTCTCAAAAGAATTTTTCTCATCCAAAGAACAAGGTACATAATAAAGGCTTTAACAAGTTGAAGGTCAAATCTGCTACAACTGCAAGAATAAGGGGCATTACGCAAAGGAGTGTAAATCAAAACAAGGAGGAAAAGGAAGGTCTCATGCTTATAATGCTACAAAATATGAAACTACTCAGAAGAACGCATCTGAGGAAAATGAGACAAGGAGGGAATATTACCTTGTCTCATCCATTTTTGGATCTCTCACCACAAGTGTAGAGACATGGTTAGTTAGAAATGGTGCATCCAAACACATGACTAGGTATAAGTGCGCCATCACTAATATGAACGCGAAAAATTTCACGTGCAAGGTGGTTTTGGTAGACAACGTAACCTATTTGATCCAGGGAGTTTGCTCTACCTCCTTCTAGTTGAGCTCAAGTGATGTAATACATGTGGAGGACATTCTATATGTTCCAAGATCAAAGAATAACCTCCTATCAGTTTTGGTTCTTAAAGGTAAAGGATTCATAGTTATCTTCATGGATAATCAAGCGCTATTATGGCCAAAGAACAAAGACTTAGAATATCATGCTATGATTGGAGTTATATAGGATGGTATCTACAAACTACTTGGAAAGTAAATTCATGATATGATCCATAACACAATCAATCCATGCAAGCTTTGGCACAAGAAGCTTGGGCACCTCCATTACAAAGTGCTGCCATGATTACAGAAGATGGTCAAAGGTATGCCTATATTTGATTTTAAGCATGATATTTTAGGGGTTTCTCTCTTGGGAAGAATGTTAAGAATAGTTTTTCTAGAATTTCTATTATATATAAAGGGATTTTTAAGTTAATACATTATGATGTATGTGGTCCCATGGCATCATCCTCTCTGAGTGGATATTTATACTATGTACAATTCATAGATGACTTCTCTAGAAAGTCATGGATTTACTTCCTAAAGGCTAAGAGTGAAACCATCAAGTATCAGGAATTCAAATCCCTAGTTGAGAATCATATTGGAAACAATATATGTCCTATAATATCTGACAATGGAGGTTAATTTGACTCACATGCATTTAATGATTTATGTAGTTATGCAAGAATATGTATATAGTTTACAGTACTCTACAATCCTTAGTGGAAATTCATTGTCAAAAGGAAGAATGCAATCATATGTGAGGGTGCAAAATACATGATGCATGATCAACTTCTATCTACCTCATTATGGGAAGAAGCCACCAGTAGAGTTTTGTATATCCAAAATAGAAGTCATCATGCTTTTCTGGAAGAGAAGACATCTGAAGAAGTGTACACTAGTGAAAAAACATATATTTCACATGTGGGAATCTTTGGGAGTCATGTATACATTCATAAACCTAAATAAAATAGGACAAAGATGGATCCATATTGAAAGAAGGGAACCTTTGCTGGTTATATCAAATCATCCAAATCCTACAAAATATATGTGCATGGTGAAAGACACATAGAAGTCATCCAAGATGTGACATTCAATGAAGAGGATGAATTTCAAGTGATTGAAATAGGTTTGGTATGATACCGACATGGAGGAGCATGAGACTCCACTAATGGAGGGCCCAAATTCTAGTTCTCCGCATTTTCAGAGGGAGAACCCATAGTATTTCTCAGATTCATTAGCCCCTCATGAACTTGTAGAACTAGTTGATGAACTTCCTTCTAAGAGGAGGTATGCATAATGTTGAGATATTTTATAAGATGCAGAGAATCATGGAGCACCATTAGTCTCATCCAAATAGAGAAAACAACTTGACATATATTCATGGTATCTTTCACAAATGAGTCGTATCAGGGATTCAAAACCTTCCACATTTAAAGAAGATGCTACGAAGAAATTATGGAAATATGTAATGATATAGTAATACAAGTATAATATCAAGAATGATTATTATTTGTATAAGGTTTAAGATTAAATCGCAAACAAGATTCATCCATACATAGTTTATATTTCACGGTGGTGACAAGGAGAGTAGTAACAAGCTGCTACAGAACCCTCGGTGGTGACTAGGGCTGCTACAGCGGGCCTAGTGGTAGATCCACCACCCTTGGTGGTGGTCTAAGGCTACAACATCATAATTCCATAACCTTTGTGGAGGCCACGGGTAGCAGCAGACCATTGCTCCAACCTTCTCTGGGAGTCTAAGGCAGCAGCAAAAGGTTGCTCCAACCCTCGGTTCTTATCTAAATAAGTATAATATGAAGAATGATGAGTATTGGAATAATGTATAAGATTAAGTCGCAAATAAGATTCATCCATACATAGTTTACAATTCACGGTGCTGACGAGGACAGCAGCAACAAGATGCTACAACACCCTCGGTGCTGACTAGGGCTGCTACAGTAGGCCAGGTGGCAACACTACCACCCTTGGTGGTGGTCTAAGGCTACAACATCAGCCTTGCAGGTGATCTAAGGCTGCAACAACAGAATTCCATAACCTTGGTGGAGGCCACAGGTAGCAACAGAACACTGCTCCAACCTTCTCTGGAAGTCTAAGGTAGCAGCAGAAGGTTGCTTCAACCCTCGGTGAGGGTCCATTAGCCTATGTTGCCTTCATGGACTAAGTAAATGAATCATGACACTAGCACTTCCTTGAAAAAAGCATAGGAATTTTACACTGAAAGTAGAGACGGGTTTTCTACCCTAGAAGAGCATCTTTATGCACAAATACTACCCTTGTTGAAAAATTAAAAAAAAATAAAGAAATGGTAGGAATTTCTGAATTGTAGAGTTTTAATGCAAAACAAAAATTTCATCTCTTAACAAGAGGTTTACCAGAGCTTAACCTTTTGAATTTTCATCCTTACAGCTGATATGAAATATAAACAAAACAGCTGCCAGCAATAGCAAACTATATTTCAATTCTAAGCAACCCCAATCCATCATGAGGCTACATGTTCCAAATATACCAATCTGTTCTGCTAAGTTTCAATGCTCAGGTAATCTTACCATGGATATAACAGATCTGCAAACACTTACAACAGCTATAAAAACAGCAGTAAATCTACCCTTATATTCTTTGATTGTGCTATTAAATCACTTAACATATTCACCCTTAACTGATGTCAAATCAACAAGACATATAGTGCTGGAAATTACAAACCATGAAGAATATTGATGGTTGAAAATTAAATCTACAATTTACACAAGTATTGGACAACTGGAAACTTAAGTAATATGAAATATTCATAAAGATGATGTTCATGCACACACGATAGCCTTATCAAAAGGCTAGTACAATCTTCTAGCCCTCCAAAACCCTAGCTAGGAAAAATGATGAAAACCCTTGCTCAAAACAAGGAGATCCAACAAGCATGAATCACACAAGAATGTCCTCCAAGGCAATACGTCTCCTCTTTTGGGTAATATGTCTCCTCTTTTTCTTCTCTCACCAAGTACAGCCTAGGGTTTCTTCTCAAAATATTCATCTCCTAATATATAATGGATTAAACCCTAACCCTATTCTTCAATATGCTTTAACAAGCTCACCGTTATGAGGCTACATGTTCCAAAGCTCACCATAATATCAGACTTTTTGCTTTTGTTGCATATACATTGACTCTAAAAGAACAGTAAAGTAAACTGGATGCAAAATTTTAGCCTGGAATGCAAAACAATACACTTGAAGAAGCTTGGTGTGTGATGTAGAAATTATAAAGCCTTGATGGCATAAGGAATTTCATAAGAATGCTAAGGATCTAGTCACACAATTAACGTCACAGAGAATTGTAGAGAATTAGCATAAGGAGAGAAGAAGAAGAATTAATGGAAACACATTAATGAATGATCAATAAATGATAATTGATATCATTACATAGGTAATACATCCTTATAAAGGAAAAAGGAGTTGCTATAAGACAACTCAATCTAGCTCATAAAGAAGGCTTACTAATTATGATAAACCCCATAGTTGACTAAAGCACTTTCCCAATCTACCAAGTACCTCACGAATTAGCAATAACTTGTGTGAGCGATGATGAGTGAAGGAAAGACTTGCTAATCCTAGAATATGGATAGAAAATAATGGAGGATGGGTTGGCAACAAAAGTTGTCAGCTTCCTAGTTGACTAGCTTTACCTTATCCATAGAAAAGAAGGATAAAGCAAAAAAATCAAAATAAAGAAGATTCTGCTGTAAAGCACAATTACCAATTCTGGATGGCCATAAAGTGGTCAAGATCAACCCAGAATCAGGAATAAATCATTCCTAGGATATAGATGGCAAGTGTTGGCTCTAAGGTACAAGTGGATGCCAACTATCTAAGCTAGTGGGTAGGAAATTAATCAAATAATGATTAATTATTTTATGAGTGAGTTTATTATATTCCAACACCCCCCTTTAATCCTGACTTTATGATGATATCCCTGAACTAATCAGAAATATATATGCATATAGGGCTCAACAATAAAACTATGGTCACCCTTTTATAATTTATCTTGTCTAAAGAAATGAGGAAATAGGAAAAACCTCAAGGGAAAAATCCTCCCTCAAGAAAGGACATGAAAAGAATACCAAAAATGTTGAACTGCTGGTGTTGTTGCTACTCCAAACTAAATGCTGATGTCTAGAGGAATCTTCTTCTTGGGAAGAAGATAAATCTGCTCACCTGGATCAAGGACAGTTGCAGGAAGGAAACTAGGACCATGTAGAACAAATGAAATCCAATGATGTGAAGGAAATACTAAAGGATCTTGAGACTTGTAATCAGCTCCAAGATGATGAGATGACTTGAACTTCGAACCAGTAGAGATGAAATGAGCTCCATATAGGTGAAATAACTATCCAAGCGAGTGTATCATGTCTCCATCTTCATTTATACAAATAGGATGTGTGCAAGTGATCTTGTAGGAACATAGAGAAGGCATAGGATTAAAAAGTGTGAATGCATGGGCTCCACAGGTTGATTTAGCTTCCAAAGAATCCAAGAGATCACATATAAGCACAATAGTAGACTCATGGGAATATATTGGTAAAGAATCCTCTATGGTAGAAGACTGTATGGAGGAAAGGTAGTGATGTTCAAAATATTAAAGGAGGCTCTAAGAGTGAGTGCCCAGAACAAAGGAGGAGCTACAGAAGCACATGGGATCAAGTATGGTAAGTGGAAAAACAATAGAAGGACTTGATTTGGCTAAGAAAACATCTTGGAAGTCACTGAGTTATGCACCATCAAGAAGAAAAGAATGCACAAAGTGTGAGAGGTCTGGCATATGGATCTCAGAATCCATGATAGAAGACATAGAGAACACTGAATGTGTGAGTGAATCATCAATAGCAATAGTAGCTCCATTAGTCACTTCTTTTTCATCAACAGCATCATAAGAAGATGAATCAAGATCTTCTACTTCAAGAGACACAGAAAAATATGGCTCTTCAATATTTGCTTCTTGATTGAAAGAGAAAGCATTCGAATCAAAGAGAGTAGTAGCAACAAGAACTGTATCAGAAACTTCTTCTTCATGATCAACTTCATCAAATACTATAGAGGTCAAGACACCTTGAGAGAGAGAAATCATTAAGGATCTAGAGGCACTCTCCACATAGATAGAAGGATCCTCATTTTCCTTTCCCAAAACTCTATCCAATGTTGTCCAAAGATCCTTTGGGTAATCAACAGAATCAATAAGGTAGCGCATGCATGGAGAGATATCTAGACAAATAGCTCCAAATTCTCTATCACATTCATTTAACCGATCACTTGGCTCTTCATAAGACTCTTCACTAGCTCCAATAGATATCTCATAGAGACCTTGTCTCTTTAGATATCAAATCATCTTCAATTTCCACTCTGAATAGCTTGTGAATGGAGAAAGAAGAGGAACTGATACTCTTGAATCCATTCAAAGTTGAACCTGCAAAATAAACTTGCAAATCTGAAAAGGAGGATTAATTAATGAACTCTCAAAGATATGATATCATGTAGAGATTTGATATCCTCAACTCGGATACCATATAGAACTTGAACTTTGAGAACCTTAGCTATGATACCATGTAGAAATTCTAAAGCCTTGATGGCATAAGGAATTTCACAAACATGCTAAGGATCTAGGCACACAATTAACCTCACAGAGATATCTAGAGAACTAGCATAAGGAGAGAAGAAGAAGAATTAATGAACACACATTAATGAAAGATAAATAAATGATAATTGATATTATTACATAGGTAATACATCCTTATAAAGGAAAAAGGAGTTGCTATAAGACAACTCAAGCTAGCTCATAAAGCAGGCTTACTAATTATCATAAACCCTGTAGTTGACTAAAGCACTTTCCCAATCTACCAAGAACCTCATGAATTAGAAATAGCATGTGTGAGTGATGATGAGTGAAGGAAAGACTTGCTAATCCTAGAATATGGAGAGAAGATAATGGAGGATGGGTTGGCAACAAAAGCTTCCGGTATCCTAGTTAACTAGATTTACCTTATCCGTAGAAAAGCAGGATAAAGCAAAAAAAGCAGAATAAAGAAGATTCTGCTGTAAAGCACAGTTACCAATTCTGGATGGCCATAAAGTGGTCAAGATCAACCCAGAATCAGAAATAAATCATTCCTAGGATATAGATGGCAAGTGTTGACTCTAGGGTGCAAGTGGATGCCAACCATCTAAGCTAGTGGGTAGAAATTAATCAAATAATGATTAATTATTTTATGAGTGGGTTTATTATATTCCAGCATGTGAAAACCCAAGGTGAAACATCTTAGACTTTTTGGTTTTGTTGCATATACTTTGATTCTAAAAGAACAGTGGAGTAAAATGGATGCAAAATTTTAGCCAAGCTTGTTTCACCCTCAAGCTGTGAAGTTGTGCATGATAATAATTTTGAACAGATTAAGAAACATGAAAAATTTAAATTTACCAAATTTAACATTGTGCACCTATGCATGATGAGAAATTCTCACATTAAAAGCATGTCAAAACATGTCAAAAAAGATCAATATATTTCTGGATACAATGATTCGTCGAGTGACATATTTAGTGCAGCTGCAAGATACAAATCTAATTGTAGACCTCGCCAAATGAACATCATGACACAAAATTCAGTCCCCAAGGATGGTTATGCATATGAAACTAAAGTGAAACAGATCACGTGGTCTTCATTTGGAAGCCCTATAAAATTATGTTGTTTATTAAGAAACATGTCTTACTTGGGATAAGAGAGGATTTCTTGGACATCTCTTTTCCTTCTTTACAAAAATGAGCAAAAACCAGACTCTGAAATCATTGGGCATTTTGTTAGATACATGTCCCTATTCTTCAAAATTATAGGACAAAAGTGGTGTCCCAAAAAGTTGTTACCCTCTCCCCCAGAGTTCAAATCCCACTTTCTGACATGTTCCCTCTTAGTGAGTTGAATGTTGATTAGATATACATAATATATTCATGAGTTGTTAGCATGGCATTGTGCCCTGAAAAATCTAGGGTTTACCTTGAGTACCGTCCTTGGAATGAGAGGAACCACCTAGGAGGTTCCCTCCCAAACATGTTACCTGGAAAAGAATTTTGACAAACATTTAGGGGAAAAATTACCTAATATCAAAAAAAATACTTAAATTCCTTTAAATATTAAATTATATAAATTGGTCAGCTACAAAAAACATGAGCTTCCTGAGTATTTATTTCTACTCATCTTGCCATTGTGGCTTACACCCAAGATTACTATTTTCTACTTGAGTTTCAAGAGTATTTTTTTCTACTCGTCTTTCCACTATCTTTGAAATGTTCCTAAAAGTGAGATGCATGCAAACCCTAAAAATGGCATGCATGCAAACCCTAAAAGTGACATGCATGCAAACCCTAAAGTGACATGCATACCCTAAAAGTGACATGCATGCA
>LPNX010033568.1:646841-680293 GCA_001517045.1 Pseudotsuga menziesii
GCATACAAACCCTAAAACTGACATGCAAGCCCTAAAAGCTATATAAGAAGGTTAGTTGAACCAAAAGGGTATCAATTCTATTATTCATCTTTTGGAAACACGTTTCAGGAGCTCAGTGAGCTACTTAGGGTTAGGACAGATTTTCTTGACCTAATTGGATTCGGTGGAGAAATCTATACAACCTAACAAATTGCTAGGGTGAACTATCCAGACTCGCCATTATTTAATTCATTGATTGAATAGGAATTTTTGAATACAATGATTCCTCAAGTGACATATTTAATGGGGCACCAAGATAAACATCTAATGGTAGACCTCGCCAAATGAACATCATGATACAAAATTCAGTCCCCAAGGATGGTTATGCATGCGAAACTAGAGTGAAACACATCACGTGGTCTTCTTTTGGCAGCCCTATAAAATTATGTTTTTGATTAAGAAACACATCTTACTTGGGATAAGAGAGGATTTCTTGGACATCTCTTTTCCTTCTTTGCAAAAATGAGCACAAAACCAGACTGTGAAATCATTGGACATTTTTTTAGATACATGTCCCTATTCTTCAAAATTATAGGAAAAAAGTGGTGTCCCAAAAAGTTGTTACCCTCGCCATCGGAGTTCGAATCCCACTTCTTGACATGTTTCCTCTTAGTGAGCTGAATGTTAATTAGCTATACATAATCCATTCATGAGTTCTTAACATGGCCTTGTTCCCTAAACAATCTAGGGATTACCCTGAGTACCATCCTTGGAATGAGAGGAACCGCCCAAGAGGTTCCCTCCTAGATATGTTACCTAGAAAATAATTTTGACAAACATTTAGGGGACAAATTACCTAATATAACAAGAAATACCTATATTCCTTTAAATATTAAATTAGATAAATTGGCGAGCTACCAAAAGCATGAGCTTCTTGAGTATTTATTTCTACTTATCTTGCCACTGTGGCTTACACCCAAGATTACTATTTTCTACTTGAGTTTCAAGAGTATTTTTTTCTACTCATCTTGCCACTATATTTGAAATGTTCCTAAAAGTGACATGCATGCAAACCCTAAAAATGACATGCATGCAAACCCTAAAAGTTACATGCATGCAAACCCTAAAAGTGGCATGCATGCAAACCCTAAAACTGGCATGTAAACCCTAAAAGCTATATAAGAATGTTAATTGAACCAAAAGGGTATCTTTGTTATTATTCATCTTTTGGAAACATGTTTTGGGAGCTCAGTGAGCTACTTAGGGTTAGGGCAGATTGCCTTGACCTAATTGGATTCGGTGGTGAAACCTATACAACCTAACCAATTTCTAGGGTGAATTATCCAGATTTACCATTGTGTACTTCATTGATTGAATAAGAAATTTTGAATACAATGATTCCTCAACTGACATATTTAATGGGGAATTAACATACACATCTAATGGAAGACCTCGCCAAATGAACACCATGACACAAAATTCAATCCCCAAGGATGGTTATGCATGCGAAACTTGAGTGAAACACATCACGTGGTCTTCATTCGGAAGCCCTATAAAATTATGTTGTTGATTAAGAAACACATCTTACTTGGGATAAGAGAGGCTTGCTTGGACATCTCTTTTCCTTATTTTCAAAAATGAGCACAAAACCAAACTGTGAAATCATTGGACATTTTGTTAGATACATGTCCCTATTCTTGAAAATTATAGGACAAAAGTGGTGTCCCAAAAAGTTGTTACCCTCGCCACCGGAGTTCAAATACCACTTTCTATCATGTTTCCTCTTAGTGAGTTGAATGTTGATTAGCTATACATAATCTATTCATGAGTTGTTAACATGGCCTTATTCCCTGAACAATCCAGGGTTTACCTTGAGTACCATCCTTGGAATGAGTGGAACCGCCCAGGAGGTTCCCTCCCAAATATGTTACCTAGAAAAGAATTTTAGCAAACATTTAGGGGACAAATTACCTAATATAACAAAAAATACCTGAATTCCTTTAAATATTAAAGTAGATAAATTGGTCGGCTACCAGAAACATGAGCTTCTCGAGTATTTATTTCTACTCATCTTTACACTATGGCTTACACCCAAGATTACTATTTTCTACTTCAGTTTCAAGAGTATTATTTCTACTCATCTTGCCACTATCTTTGAAATGTTCCTAAAAGTGACATGCATGAAAACCCTAAAAATGGCATGCATGCAAACCCTAAAAGTGACATGCACGCAAACCCTAAAGTGACATGCATACTCTAAGAGTGACATGCATACCCTAAAAGTGACATGCAAGCAAACCCTAAAAGTGACATGCATGAAAACCCTAAAACTGACATGCAAACCCTAAAAGCTTAATAAGAAGGTTAGTTCAACAAAAAGGGTATCATTGTTATTATTCATCTTTTGGAAACAAGTTTTGGGAGCTTGGTGAGCTACTTAGGGTTAGGGTAGATTGGCTTGACCTAACTGGATTCTGTGGTGAAATCTATACAACCTAACCAATTGCTAGGGTGAATCATCCAGGTTCACCATTATGTACTTCATTGATTGAATAATAATTTTTGAATACAATGATTCCTCAAGTAACATATTTAATGGGGAACCAATATACTACATCTAATGGTAGACCTCGCCAAATGAACATCATAACACAAAATTTAGTCCCTAAGTATGGTTATGCATGCGAAACTAGAGTGAAACAGATCACGTGGTATTCATTTGGAATCCCTATAAAATTATGTTGTTGATTAATAAACACATCTTACTTGGGATAAGAGAGGCTTTATTGGACTTATCTTTTCCTTCTTTGCAAAAATGAGCACAAAACCAGACTGTAAAATCATTGGGCATTTTTTTAGATGCATGCCCCTATTATTCAAAATTATAGGACAAAAGTGGTGTCCCAAAAAGTTGTTACCCTCGCCACTAGAGTTCAAATCCCACTTTTTGGCATGTTTCCTCTTAGTGAGCTGAATGTTGATTAGATATACATAATTTGTTCATGAGTTGTTAACATGGCATTGTGCCCTGAACAATCTAAGGCTTACCCTAAGTACCACCCTTGGAATGAGAGGAATTGCCCAGGGGGTTCCCTCCCAAATTTGTTACGTGGAAAATAAAAATGAGAAACATTTATGGGACAAATTACCTAATATCACAAAAAATACCTCAATTCCTTTAAATATTAAATGAGATAAATTGGTCAACTACCAAAAACATGAGCTTGAATAGTATTTATTTCTACTCATCTTGCCACTATGGCTTACACCCAAGATTACTATTTTCTACTTGAGTTTCAAGAGTATTTTTCCTACTCGTCTTGCCACTATCTTTGAAATGTTCCTAAAAGTGACATGCATGCAAACCCTAAAAATGACATGCATGCAAACCCTAAAAGTGACATGCATGCATACCCTAAAAGTGGCATGTATGCAAACCTTAAAAGTAGCATGCCTACAAACCCTAAAATTGACATGCAAACCCTAAAAGCTATATAAGAAGGTTAGTTGAACCAAAAGGTTATCATTGTTATTGTTCATCTTTTGGAAACACGTTTTGGTAGCTCGGTGAGCTACATAGGGTTTAGGGTGGATTGCCTTGACCTAATTGGATTCGGTGGCAAAATCTATACAACCTAACCAATTGCTAGGTTGAATCATCGAGATTCACCATTTTGTACTTCATTGTATCAGAGATTCATTGTTTTTAGGGAATTGTTGGAGCTTCCTTAAAGTTTATAGTTTGGCGTATTCATTCCTTAATCATGGCAGTGATTCTATCATTGTTGAGAAACGAGGGTCTCCACCAAGTTTTGGGAAAGAATATTCCTCTATATTGCTACTGCTGAATTGTATATTGAAATTGTGGTTATCTCCATCCATTCCTCCTCAAAAGCATAGGGCAGCGATTTACTATGGGCAAGGGTTCATTCTATTGGAAACAAGTTACCAGTAAGCAGAGGATTATCATGAGGGAAATTAGCCTGTTTAATAAGCATGATCTCTACAGGAAGGCAATAACGCAAATAAGGATCACTTAAATTTCCCTGGATAAGAGGGATGGAGTACTAAATATATTGTGTTCACATCTTTAAGGGTTGAATACACTGAAGAGAGGCATCATTAGTCTATCTGGATGCCCTTCCTCCAATATGGGCATAGATTTCAAGTAAACCCACTTCCATTGGGGCCTATTCATCATTTTTGTTTATACATCAAACTGCTACAACCCTCAGAGATTGAATTTCCATTGTTATTTGAGATCTGCATGCACATAAGAAGGAAGGGATCAACATGTGGAAGGTGCTCCTAGCTGAATGTGGTACTCAAAGATTCCATTTTGTTGAAGCATATTCATAAATCTGCATGTTAATATAAAGTTACTACAGCCACCAAGCAATCTACCCTTATCACTATTTGAGATGTGAACCATCAATATGGGAAATTAATTATTTGCATAGCTGGGACATTCTTAGGCATTCTTTATCTTTAGACTATGGGCATCACTTTGATCACTAGAATCATTTGTAAATTCATCTACAATTCAACTCTATTAAGGCTTAAAATACTGCCATCTCAGTTATTGTTGTCGAAGTACTTCTTAGATCATATCTGATAATTTCTTGGATCTACATTATTTCTATGTTGCTGTTATTATGGATATATATTGCAATTTTTATGAATCTCTGGGTTAAGTCTGATATTGGATACAAATAAATATCATTACTGAGTATAGATATCAACAAGTCTAGTATGATAAGGAACCCTGAATGGTGTTGTGAAAGTTCCTAATAATAAACCCTATTCAAACATTACACCCTCATTTACAAACAAAATAGAGGTTAAGGAATGTATCAATCATAGAAGTGTCAAGAGTCATAATGTCAAATTATCTATAATCTATACCAGATTCAGTTTGGGATATTAAAGTCTTCCACCTACGATTGCTATTTTCAGTCTTATTGAGTAGTTCTAGTAAGCATCTAATATTGGATATGGTCCAGATAAGCCTCAAAATTATGGTGGACACGAAGGGACATACCTAGTCTGGATCAACCTAAAAAATATGGTGGACATGAAGGGACATACCTAGTCCGTATCAGCCTCTAAAATATGGTGGACACGAAGAGACATACATAGTCTGGATCAGCCTAAAAAACTATGCTTTGTATTTTTTAGAAGCACTTACATAGAATACTGATATAATTAGGGTTCTTCTAGTAAAGATATTTAGATCACTATACAATATGCTCATACATTATGCATATTACATAGCTAATACATTTACTATAAGTATTATTAGTAAGCTCTGTACTCATTACTTAGCTTGATGGTTCTTCTTATTCCCATTAATGTGTGGTGTTCATGTTCTACTTATTGAAATAGCACGTTTACAGTAGTTCTTACTCGTGCTTATCTCTTACTCATGCTTATCTATGATGTTGTAGATAGAGATAGTTAACCTCAAAGACAAATTCCTAAAATAAGAGTCACCATATTTACATATGACCTCCCAACATAGTTTTATTGACTTCATAATTTAATGATCTATGAAGAATTTAAAATACCCACCTAACAAATAATGCTCAAACATGTGGAGCATGTATACCATGGCTAGGCCTTCCACTTTACTACTGACATAGTTTCACTTGGATCGAGTCAACGTATTTCTATTAAAGTAAAATTTATGAAATAAGATTGAATCTCTAGGTTGTGCATGGATACCTCTCCAAATGATAATTGAAACATTGGCATGTACATGGAATTCAACCATCAACTTAGGGAAAACTAAAATTTCCACAACAACCACTTACTTAAAGTCGGGAATCCAAATTGGAGGCACCACAATATAATAGGATATATTTACTCCCCCTAGTCACATTCTATGGAAGATATTCATAGTCACTAGACTTTAAATTATTGGGGGCGGTCCAACGAGATTCAACAACCTATACCCAGGCTTTATATCTTCAACCTAGGAGGATGGGATGGATGGATAGGTGCTATTATATTCTCCTAGGAACACCTATGTAGGGGGTGGGGGGCTATTAACAACCCATTATACTAGTAACCTTTATACATGAATCCTATGAGCATGGAGTAAGTGAACAAGTTGTTCAAATCTATGGTGAATGACCTGACGAAGGTAAAACAAGGGTTGGTTTCTCACTCCTTTGTAGGAAAGGAAAAAAATAAAACTCTTAGGAACTAGCCTCATTTCATAAGACCTCCTCATAAGCCATTACTCGTCCTAAATAAAGTATTCTTTGATGAAATAGATTCAATTCCTCTCCTTCTCAATCAAGCCTACATGCACAAACTCGATCGAAAGTGACTAGTTTTGAGGGATAGAATTTATGGTGAAAGAGGGTAAGGTACCTTTTCTACTAGCTCTGTTTCCTACCAGCTATGCTAGAGACACCAAGCCCATATTGGCATTGTATCATCTACTACATAGCCACAATATTCCCCAACATATCCTCCTTAACAATAATAACCATGCATCTAGATATTACAGCAAAACCACCAAACCTAATAGCCTTAGACATCACCAACACCCATTGTTGCTCCTACCACTGCTACTACATCACCTACAGAAACTTTCACTCCTCCATAGTAGGATAAACCCAGATGTGCTTAGAACCATCCTAGACCTGAGCATAACAAATTATATGAATACCACTAGATTTATGACCACATCATAGAATAGTCTATGGCTTATCGTAGGGCTAAGTGTGAGAAACAACAATGATATGAAAATAAAAAGGGGACTCTCCATCCTAAGAATGTTGGCCTAAGCATATATAAAATTCATTTACTCAACATAGCTAGCCATTGCTTGCTAGTTCATTATCCATGTTGTTATCCGGCTAGTCCCCTTCCTTTTTAACCTCCTTATTTACATCTATGGCACTTGCTACATCTAGTCAAAGAAATCCTATCCAAAAGGCACACTTAATCATAGGGTTCATTAAATAGGTAACCTTGGATGACGTATGTATCACTACTCATCCCTCTTGACTAGCTATGCTCACCTTCTCGACTGAATGATTGCTCAGTCATGGTTTATTTATTTAAGCTAATTACAGGTTTGTTATCAAATGCCCAATCAATTCCTAGTAGGACCCAAGAGCTCTCACCGTCTGTCAGTAACATGTCTTAATCGATATGATCGTATGGAAACAACATGTCTCAAATTCCATTCTAATAAATTAATTGGCAGCATAGATCATGTCCATCAAGTAGGAACTAATGTAAAACTTAGCCTGCTTACCAAGTTTGGGCTCTTTTGTAGCTCTGATGGCTTCTGTCAAAGAGTAATAAATGATGGCTACCCAAGTGAAAATACTTTTATCATTCATGATTTTATTAATTAAAGGGACCCATGCCCCTTATTCATAGGTGGTTAGAGAGCATGCCTCAACTTTGGGCCACAGCCAGACTTCAAAGGAGTTTATAGGATTGTGGGTTCCATAGGTCGTCTCACAAGGTCATCGGCTTTGTTACACTTTTTTGTTGGGAACATTTGTTAAGTCTAACATTTAGCCACGATATGTTGTGTATAACACTCAAATTGTAAATTCATGTATATAGTGTTATGTGTAATGATCCCTTAATTAGTTACGCATAGACCTGGATTCACTAGCGGGTAGTGATCGTTTCAATATGTGAGCTCTCATAACTGGATCAAACACCTCAGCACCTCATAGTGCCAAACCTCAGCATTTCACAATGCCACGACAACCAAGAAAAGTTTAAGAGCATAGACGAAGCTATATATAGGCCAGGTACAAACCCTACAGCTGGACATTCTCACACTATAGCTCGCTAGTAAACTCATACTACAGCTACTAGGGGAGACGCGTAGGATAAAATATAACCAAAACACCTCTCTTTTTTTATCGATTTTTGATAAAAATTGACCATTTTTTTATTGGGAAATTGTTATTATCATCAATTTGCAATGTTATCACTTTCAGTTGCCTATTCTAGGCTAAATCCATGTTTTTAAAACCACCCAGATTTATAAATTGAGATTTAAACCCTCTAAATTATGATTTAAACCAGAATTTGGCTGCTGGATTTCGATGGGTTGGGGGTGTTTTCGCCAAAGCTTATACTTCTCCCCCAAGAGATGGCAAAATCAATACATAAATGGTGGCATAACCAGAAGATAGAGAGTCTGAACATGAAAAATTGAGAACTCGTAATTTTAGGAAAGAAATGTAACATGTATCTTCAGATGCAAAGAATGAAAAAATGCATGTACCACGATAGAAAATTCTGACCTAATTGAGTGGAAACCCCTTCGTATTGGCGTGAACCGGAATGATGATGATGGTCAACTGAAACGGCACATGAAATGGGTTCCCAAACTCTATTTTCCATCCCAAAAAGGCCTTACCAAGCGTGAAAAATGGTTACCCTACTTCACCGAAAAAACTCAAATGGTGCGATGTTGGACTAAGTGGAATCCAAAAAACCTCTTACCCTGACCGAAAATCCAGTGAAATGAGGACGATGGACTAGGCGGATGTCTGAAAAGCCAATAATCAAGCGTGAAAAGAAACGGCTTGGTTTTCGTGGTGAAAGCCTCAGAACGAAAAACCAGGAAAATTATGACAATGGTCGGCTAGGTGGGGAGGGGGTTTGGATTTATATAGTTAAAAATTTCTCGACTGAGAGTTAAAATGAATCTAATCTCTCAACCAAGAAACCATTACAAGAGTTCAATGTAAAAATTATGCCAATACTCTTGGACGAGAAGGTTTAAAACTCTTGGACAAAACCTTATCTAACTATGGAACAACGAGAGCGCTAAGCTAACTATGGAATGAAAAAACCGTGGTTAATTTCTCGTCCAAGAAATATAACAACTCTCGGCCGAAAAATTTTGTTGACTTTTTTCTCAGCCAAGAAATTGGAAATTATACAAAAAAAAAGGATTTGTCACGGAATTGTTTCCCAACTTCATGTTTCCACCCTAATTCTAGGATGTATTTGTAGGATACAAGCCAGGTACAAACCCTACAGCTGGACATTCTCACACTATAGCTCGGTAGTAAACTCATACTACAGCTACTCGGAGGGACGCGTAGGATAAAAGGTAACCAAAACACCTCAATTTTTCGATCAATTTTTGATAAAAATTGACCAATTTTTTATTGGGAAATTGTTATTATTATCAATTTGCAATGTTATCACTTTTAGTTGCCTATTCTAGGCTAAATCCCTATTTTTAAAACCACCCAAATCACCCAAATTGTTAAAATTGAGATTTAAACCCTCTAAATTATGATTTAAACCAGAATTTGGCTGTTGGATTCTGGTGGGTTGGGGGTGTTTTGGCCAACGCTTATACTTCTCCCCCAAGAGATGGTAAATTCAATACATAAATGGTGTCATAACCAAAAGATAGAGAATCTGAACATGACAAATTGAGAACTCGTAATTTTAGGAAAGAAATGTAAAATGTATCTTCAGATGCAAAGAATGAAAAAATGCATGTACCAGGATAGAAAATTCTGACCTAATTGAGTGGAAACCCCTTCGTCTTGGAGTGAACCAGAATGATGATGATGGTCAACTGAAACAGCACATGAAATGGGTTCCCAAACTCTATTTGCAAGCCCAAAAAGGCCTTACCAAGCGTGAAAAATGGTTATTCTGCCTGACCGAAAAAACTCAAATGGTGCGATGTTGGACTAAGCGGAAGCCAAAAAACCTTTTACCCTAACCGAAAATCTAGTGAAATGAGACGATGGACTAGGCGGATGTCCGAAAAGCCAATAATCAAGCGTGAAAAGAAATGGCTTGGTTTTTGTGGTGAAAGCCTCAGAGCGAAAAACCAGGAAAATTATGACAATGGTCGGCTAGGTGGGGAGGGGGTTTGGATTTATATAGTTAAAAATTTCTTGGCCGAGAGTTAAAATGAATCTAATCTCTGAGGCAAGAAACCATTACAAGAGTTTAATGTAAAAATTATGCCAATACTCTTGGACGAGAAGGTTTAAAACTCTCCGACGAAACCTTATCTAACTATGGAACGACAAGAGTGCTAAGCTAACTATGGAATGAAAAAACCATGGTTAATTTCTCATCCAAGAAATATAACAACTCTCAGCCAAAAAATCTTGTTGACTTTTTTCTCGACCAAGAAATTGGAAATTATACAAAAAAAAAGGATTTGTCATGGAATTGTTTCCCAACTTCGTGTTTCCACCTTAATTCTAGGATGTATTTGTAGGATACACCTAGGGATACTATGGCCAAGGATCTATTGTTCCAAAGCTTATGCTCAACATCAAATTAGAAGGATCCACGACTTATGCCCAACACTTCCAATTTTTATCTTTCAATCTGCTTCAGAGCTTCATTCTCAACACAAATGTTTCATCACTCGTGTGTTTCAAAGCTTATCGCTCAACAAAAAATATAAATACTCATGTGCTCCAGAGCTTCTTGCTCAACAAAAACATCAAATACTCATGTGGTCGAGAGCTCCTCGCTCAACACAAAACATCTCATTAATGATGTGCTTCACGGTCTACGCCCAACACATGAAATCATATATATATATAACATATGCAATTGTCTTACGCCCAATATATCAAACAAATCATCATGTGCATGTGCAATGGGGTCTTAGGCCCAATACACCAAATAAAACATCAAAGTAGCATCATAAGCAATGGGGCTTATGCCCATAAGTTCTAAGTCAAAATTCAAGATATTACATATAGTAACTAGGAATTTAACCAACAATACACAACCACAATTTAAATCTTTGATAGATAATTCAAGAAAATCCATTAACTTATTAAGTTACTAGTGGTGGTAAGTCCATCCAGGATGGTTCCCATGAAATCCTTGTTAAACCCTAGAATGAGATACAGTGCACATAAAAAAAATGCTCGAGTAGAGTGGTTGTAAATCCATCTATAAATTAGAGCTTAAAACCTAAGGGTTTAAAAAAAGCATTATAACTTATCTTGCATGAAGTTGGAGTAAAATTTCCATCTTGGCCCAAATTCTGAGTCAAGGAGCCACCTACAATAACAAAAAAAAAAATTAGCAACTGTGTGTAGTTTTTAAATGGAAAAGAAATAGAGTAAGGGTTTTGTCGTTCCTATCTTACCTTAGCGCTTTGAAACGCGGGCCTAGGAGGAGGTGACCGTGTCACCTTCTTCTCTAGTTCTCTTAACCTGCAACCAAATAGTTTTCATTTAGAAAAAAAATAAAAATGAAAAACTATAAACAAGTAGTTAAAAACATTGTAGTTCTTACCTTGGAAAAGTTGCAGAGAAGACCACGGGTCGGCTCCTCTCGGGTTTCCCTTATCCCTCCTCTTCCTACATTCAAGAACAATGTAGTACGAGTAATTATAGCGCAATTATAGTAAAAAATTTTGAAACTATTTAAACCTTGCAAAGATGAAATAATAACCCCTTACTTATTAAAGGGAAGTTTTCATAGCTGGAGATGGTGGAGGGTTCTCATGGAGGTGCAAGCAACATGCTACACGCAGCCATTGGAGCCATGAAAACCATAAGTTCACCTTGGAAAGCATTCAAGGAGAAGGCCTTTAAACCCACAGGAAATATTTCACACCTAAACTCCATCACAAACACCATTAATAGAGCAAAGTCTAGGCCCTCTTCGTTTGCAGGCCAAACAAACCAAATAATCAAGGGTTTCGACAAAATAAACGACACATTAACCCTTTTTTAACTCTAGTAAGCAAACTGTACAGGTGGACAGGCGAGATGCTTTCTCGAGCGAGCATTAAAATCCTATTTGCACTGTAAACTCACAGCCATGGCAGCACCATAAATTCACAAATCAACTAGAGTATGTAAAGCGTAGCTCACATCCAAGTGTAATCATGGCATTACAATCATTGCTCAAGCCAAGGCTCAAACATTGGGTTAAACCCCGTAAACATTGACTAGATAAAAACAAAAGAAAGATTAAAACATCACCTTCAGCTGTGGCTAGCTGTAAGCGGTTAAAACTCGTTTAACACCCACCGTTGGCGAAACCTATCATAAGAAGTATTAATTATATGACTAGCTATACACATCTCCATCAAATAAACTCACTCCATAAGTACTAATACTTGCTCGGATTTGTAAAAAGTGTTTCGTGTTTAATGTATGTATAAAAAAACAAAAAAATTTATTTATGATTTTTAAGGTGTATGACAATTTGTATGTATGTTTAGATTTAAATCTTCATAATAAAACCAAACTCTAAAAGTTTTTCCAATGCTAAAGCAAAAACTCTTGCAACATTGCTTTCTCGCCATTTAGTATTTCTTAGTCTAGGTTATAATCAAAACAACTTCTTTGTCGTGGATGTAATCCGAATTTATAGTTTTTTTAAGTGTAATTTTTCTTTAATAGGAAAATTATATTTTTCTCAAATATAATAATAAAGAAAAGATTAAAGTAATGTTTTTTTATTAAATTTAAATCTGTTAAGAATTATAAGATTCAAAAATTCTTTTAATTAGTTAATTTTTCCTCTTCAAAATAAGAAGACAATTATGTACTTTCACAATTGTTTAGATATAACCATAACTTATGTTATTAGTTATATTTAAAAAAAATCAAATGTATGTGTAATATCAAAATAAAGCAATTGAACTTACTTTTCTATTTAATAGTCGAAAACAGCTTGCATGCTTTGGTTCTTTTCACTTTTTTATTTAATAGTTGAAAACAGCTAGCATGCTTCGGGTCTTGTCATTGGTATAGATAAATAGTTAGTTGAGAATAATTTTAATGAATGATATGATAAATGAATAACATTTTCATTATATAGTGATAAATAAGCTAAAGAATTTAATTTTAATTAAAAAATTATATTTTTTATTAAAGCTTTAAAATGGTAATACATTTGTCTTATTAATATTTTTTTTATAAATTCAATTTTTATAGCTTTCTGTTAAGGACATTGCCATCTTATAATTCTTGTTAAAAAATTTTATGAAATCATTACCCATGTGACATGGGCAGGCTTATGGCCAAAATCCTCTGATCATTAGGCTACGCCTTGTTAAATTAGTATTTAATTGGTATACTATTTTGTTTTTTAAATTAGTTATTGATTTTTTTTAAATTATAAATAAATAATTTTTTTGAAAAACCTATTAATTATAATAATTTAAAACATTAAAAAAAATTATGATTATAGCAAATAATTTAAATTATCCTTTTTCTGTATGCCTTGGATGTTTACAACACTACAGAATTTGAATACATAGTATTGTTAGGGTTATACTTCAATTTTTGCCAATATTCTGTACTTCAGACATTGTTGCACTTATATTTCAATTTTTGCCAATACTAATTGCTTCCTTATGTTAGGCAGTTGCAAATATATGCAATAACGCCAGCCAATTCTATTTTAAATATATAACCGTTTTCAACGGATAGTCTGATCACATCATAAAGATCAGAATGAGAGCAAGAGAATTTGTACCGAAGCACATGATCTTCTTCGCTGCAGAGAGTTTTATAGGGGATTGGGCTCTAAAGTAACTCAATTCTAGGTGCTTTAGTCCTTCCAGAATTCAGCTGTATCATGGGATCCTGCCCCTCCCTTCCAATTAGAACCAGCAAAGATGATGTTGATGCTGGCGCTGACTCGCAACGCTGGTCTTTTCTCAGCAGAATTCCATTCCTATCTCGTTCAAATTCCGGACAGGCAATGGTCAGCAAGGAGCATTTTGCAGCGACGCTGCACGATAGTTCATGTTATTGGGTGTACGCAAGGATTTTAGACCGAAATAAATTTCTGGGCAAATCCTTTTATGCTCTGGACATAAAAGAGAAAACCTATTTGCGCCTGCCCGATCATCCTATTAACAGGCATAAGGAAAGTGCGAGTTCAGTGTTTGATTATAATCTCTATGTTATAGGAGGTAGAGTAGGCACATGTGTCTCTCACGGTGTATTCTTCTTTGATCCAGTCTTGCATGAATGGTCTATTACGAGTCGCACCGCGGTGCCGAGGCAAGCGTCCCTTGCGGCATCCGTCAATGGAAATGTTTATGTGTTCGGAGGGAACAATAATATACGAATTGGTGATTGGGGTGAAGTGTATGAACCGTCTACCAGGACATGGGCGCGCATTCCCAGCTCGCAAACCCTAGCCGATGCTCTTCACAGAGGTCTTTCCCCACTACGCGCATCTGCGGTTTTGGGAAATAAAATAATTCTCAGAGGATCTCGTAATGGAATTGCATTTGACTTTATTTCAAATTCTTGGATTGCGGTTCCACAGAAGTTGATCAAAGGCTGGTGGAATTGCACCAGCGCAGCTGTTGTGCAAAACATGCTAATTACTTGTCACTGGGAGTATAGCCAACATCAAATAAATCAGCTAAGCATCAGAGCTTATCTGTGGGAGGAGGATCTTTGGCTTATGTTAGAAGGGATTGACAGAAGTTTTCACGATAATGCATATAAATCTCAGTTCATGTCAGTAAACGGGAACCTGGTCATATATCATATGTGGGAGCAAAATGATTTACTGTTTTCAATCATTGAGATCAATCAAAGAGTTGAGACGACTCTGAGGGCCAATCTTTTGTGGCAATCCCGGTTTCCTATATCAAACATAATGAAGCAAGGTAATATTTATTAGACTTACAGAGATTTCAATTGATAAAATTTACCGTATTAGCCCTTTTTTTTTTGGCAATGATTAACGCTCTACTCTATATTTCCAGGCTTGCAAAATGATTCTGGAGATGTTAATGAAATCCTGCTGAAAGAAAACTTGATTGAAGCATTAAGAGGGGATGCTTTGTAAATTAGAATATTAAACAACCAAAGTTTTTCAAGATTTATTTTGAAGTTTGTAAATTAGAATATTGAACAGCCAAAGGTTTTCAAGATTTAGTTTGAAGTAGTGGAGAATCGACCGATGAATTACTGGACCAGAAAAATTGATTACTAAAGTGTTATTTCTTGACTGATTGAAAATATATAATACAACGAATGGCTCTTGACCTCATTGGAAATATGCGATACCATAGATACTAATTCCTTCTGTCTTGACGCATATGCAAAATCTTTTACTCATAAAACCATGGTTTATTTGGAAACATAAATGTTGTTCTTCACAGGTTTAAATATAGTGAGAGTGATATGGTTATTTTCATTTTTACTGCATTAATGGGTAATCAACAAGCATACGTTATATGATAACAGCACAAATTTTGCATTAGTTAGTAATCAACAATCATATGTTATATATGATAACATCACAAATTTAGATATAATGATAGATTATCCAGTTTATGTTCTGTTTTGCACCATTAGCGATCAGTTTCTTTCATCAATCAGTCATATGTATATAATAGTTTAATGCTTATTAGGATAGTAAACCACTATTCATGTTAAGGTATTTCAGTTCTCAAATTATTATAATTTCATGGCTGTGACAATAATCAGTGTTTTGATAGCACAAAAAAAACCAACAGGTTGCTGATATTTATATCTATTTTAAAATTTTCTTTAGAAAGAAATGTAATCATCCATGTCTCATTTTTATGGATTTGTTTTGCTAAATTTTAGGTTGAATTGCTGTTATCTACAACTACCTAATATTTTCTTTTTATCGTTGTGGAAAAAACTTTTATATCTTTACAACAATTTTTTTTTATGGTTGTACAAATTTTATGTTCTGCGAGGACAGTAGTAATCGGTTTTCTCTATTAATCCATTGCACTTTATCATTCGTTTTCATTGTGTAACAATGTATCATTCTTTTTCATCATCTAAAGTTTGACTATAGTTTGTTATGCAATGGCTCTGATGGTATGGCTCTCTGCGATTTCATCTGACCCGTGCCAATGAATTACGAGGATGTTTTAAGGTATCCATTAATTGTGGAGAGAAGTAACCAAAGAAATCTATGCGCTTATTTATTCACTTTGGAAACTACAAAAATGGGATTTGGGTTTTTCATGCGGATACCAACGGTCTCCATTTCGTTCGATTTCGGTTCACATTAAATCCTTAGCATTATTTATGTAAGTAAAATTGGAAAGAAGAAAAGCATAATGGGTGAATTTTGTGAAGTCTGTACATCGTCGAATTAACAATAGAGATCGTCCGTTTATGGCATTCTTGGAGAAAATTAGCTTAGCGCAAGTTGCTGTTTAATATAACACTAAAATTTTCCAGATCCGCTGCAGACCACGCATCTTCCGGTCAAATTTGAGCTAAATTGCATGGAGTTCAAATTAAGAAGAACATTTAAAATTCAAGATCTGCGAACGTCTGTCCAGTATCTCAATATTCGAACTCCCTAAGTTCGACAGACCATAAGGCCGGCAATTTAAGCCGGTGTTTTGAAGAGAAAAAGCAGGTAGAAGTCTTATCGAAGAATTTACATGCTTTTCTGGTGTTATAGGGTTAAGGTTAGGTCAGGGGTTAAAGGTCAGGTCAGGTTGAAGAACAACAAAAAATAACAACGATTGCTTGAACTGGAAATTTGTTTGTTCTCAACTAATATAGTAGAAGTTCACTACGTTAAAATATCAAGACGGCGTGTTTGAATTTCTTTTAATTTACAGTCTCTCAGATTAAAATTTCAGGACGGCGTGTTTGAATTTATTTTAATGGTGATTACAGTCTCTTTGAGAGTAGAAATTGTTATTTAAAGTCAACACTGTAGAGAGTAGTATAATTTGTTTGGATTTGAAAAAAATATATATTATAAAATTGATTATAATTAATAATATTATTATTAAAATTCAATTTAGTAAAGATGTTTTTTTATTAATAAATTTTGGATTTGGTAGGGATTGGTATTTTTTTTACAATAAAAAAATTTATTCAATTAATAATAATTATATTATTTTAATCATTTTATTTATAAATTTTATCATTATTAAAATATTGAAGATCGTGGTAGTTAAGTGTTTACTTTTATGAACACTAATTTATCAAATTTGAAAAAAATATTTTGATTGTTGCAGAATTTTAAATTTATTGAATTCATCTTATTATACCTGCCACAACAGGTATTATAGGGTTGCCCTTTGACTTTCTATTAGTTGCACCTGACCAAAAATTTAAAATCTGTTTTCTAAAGTTTAGCTTTGGAGTTTGCCAAAAAAAATTTTAAATTTTAATAAAAATATTTGCCTTTGCTATTTTGTCACTTCTAATTGGCCAATCAGGAATGATGTCAGCTTTGGAGTTTGGTATCTGGTTTTCACTTGACACATGGCTACTATGAAATCAACATTTATTTTATTATTATGTTATTTATTTAACATTTAATGTTTAGTGTAAATTTTATATTGATTGCAGACTGCACTGAGATAGCAGCCAGGGTATTCTTTCATGTGCACGGGAGGGTTCAGAAAGCCGTCGAGAAGCTTCCTTGGCTCCTCCGGTACGCTGAGCATCTGATGCATTGCCATATTTAAAATATTTCACACTACGCGCGCATACGATCTGCTCTGCATGGAAATTACAAACATTTTCCTTCATGTTGCAGAGAATTTTGTCAAAGGGCGCTCGCACGAAGTTGGTTCCACTTTTTGGTGCCACTTAGGAAATCAGAAACGCACTTCCGAAGTGCAAATCAAGAACGCATATGCGTTATTGATGGTACGTTCGGAATAACCCGAGCCCAAACACAATGCTAAGGTTCGTGGAAATGTATATCGCATATGCGATATATCACATATGCGTTTTGTAATGTTAAATATCGCATATGCGATATATCGCATATGCGTTTTGTAATGTTACAAAACGCATATGCGATATATCGCAAGTGCGATATGCAACATTTAGAAATTGCAAGTTGTTTTGTACAATGGGTGAAAGTTTCAAATCTAAAATCAATATTGGTGATGAAAAAACCTTTTAGGTTTCTGTAAAAGGAGCTATGGAACTCTATACTAAATAAGGTATGAAAAGTGTTAAATATGTTTATTACACTCCACAATTAAAGCATAATTTATGAAGTGTTGGGATACTATGTCAAAATAATTACAAGGTAGAGTTTGATGATAGATAATGAACAATTTATGATAAGAGTCAAGGAAATACGGTGTTTATAGTTGTGCCTATGTCAAAGAATCGAATGTTCCCATTGAATTTTAGAGAAAATAGTATCAACCTTGCTAATATGGAATATAAAGACATAAGTTGGTTGTGGCATCTCAGGTATGGCCATTTGAATTTTCATAGTTTGAAGCTTCTAACATTAAAAGAATTAGTTTATGGTTTTCTTAAGGTTGAAGAGAACAACGAGGTTTGTGAAGGATGTGCTAAAGGAAAAAATGGAAGAGAGAATTTTCTTAGAGGAAAGGAATGGAGGGCCCAATATCCACTTCATCTAGTTCGCTCATATAATTTGGTCCAATCCAGACAAAGAGTTTGGATAATTCATTGTATTTTATTAGTTTTATTGATGATTACTCACGAATGTGTTGGGTTTTTTTCTTAAGAGTAAGGGTGTTCAACATTTGATACATTCAAGAGATTTAAAGCCCTTGTGGAAAATGAAAGTGCTTACAAAATAAAGTGCATAAGTACTAACCATGGATGAGAGTTTTTTTCAAGAGGTGTTTAGAATTGTTATGATATGAATGGCATTAAAAGACAACTCACCACTACTTATACACCTCAACAGAATGGGATAGTTAAAATGAAGAAACGTACAATGATGGAAATGGAAAGAACTATGTTACAGACTAGGGAATTAAGCAATTCCTTTTGGGGAGGTGAAGTTGCTACAACAATATACATTCTTAATCAAAGTCCCACAATTGCACTTGAAATTATGACTCATTACGAATCATGGTATGACAAAAATCCTAATGTTAATCATTTCAAAGTTTTTGGATTTTTATCCTATGTTCATGTAGTTGATAAAAAGAGACAAAAGTAGGATCCAAAAAGTGAACCATGCATTTTTGTGGATACAGTGAGAAAATTAAGGTTTATAGGTTGTATAATCCTCTAACCAATAACATCGTTGTGTCTAGGGATGTGATTTTTTTATGAAGGGGGAGTTTACGGTCATAAAAAACACAATGTTGAGAAGTCAAAAGATGGTTTGAATAGTGATATTATTGATGATATTAATCATGAGAAACCCATTAATGTTTTAGTTCCAAATTTTGTAAATACACCAAGTAGCCCCTCATCTAGTTCTCCAATTTCATGTACAAGTCCTACAAGGAAGGTAAGAAGCCTAAATGAAATTTATTAGAGAAGCTTGGCACACGAAGAAAATCCAAGAGGTGAGACTGTACCATCATGTTTTGAAGAATATTATACTAATGAGTTTTCGATGCAAGATATGCAATAAGATATAGATTAAATTCATAGTAATTATACTTGGAATCTTACAAATCTTCCTCATTTTTCCTTGTCAAATCATCTTGAGTGGGCCAAAATGTCCACCATATCAAGAGGCATGAGCTTCCCAAATCAAAACTAAGGAGCCTTGAGTGTTGGGTAGGAAAATTTAATTATGCATAAACATTCAACCCTCCCAAATACAAATTAATTTGGGTGGGATGATGAAAGGCCTGTCAAACTAACCCAAAGAAAGTACTAGTAGCATATAGTTGTTCCAAGCTTCATAGGCAAGACAAGGAACATCCAAAATGTGCATTGGTTGAGTTGGAGGGAAACTCAACACATTTGTCGCCTAATTTGAACTCCCTTTCTTATATTTAAAGACCACGTGAAACTATTGTAGGTAGGAGGCATGTTTGAGATGGAATTGTTCTTAACTCTTAGACCATGAATTCAAAAGATTAAGGGATGATTATTAGTACAAAAATTGTTTTCCTTATCCAAAACATAATGGCACCATTGCTTCAAGGCCTTCGCTAGATCTCAAAATTCTTTGTCATACGTGTTGTACTTAAGAATGGCGTTTGTCAAAGTATTGGAATGATAGGTCATGGGATGACCAACCCATTTTAATATGGCACTAGTAGCATAGTGTGAAGCATTTGTCTCAATCTCAAAGGGATATTGTGAATCCAAAAGGTGCAAAACTAATTTCAAATACAATGTAGTGTTTGAGTTCCAAGAACTCTCATCCATTAACTTTGTTAGGAAAACACAAGTGGATTGGAGAGTTGATGTAGGGGGTACGAAATGTGAGATAAATGAGTAGTAAAATGTTGATAAAAATTTAGGCCACCGATAATTACTTTTTCAAGCAATAACAATGAGGGGATGAGCCAGTTAACAAGATCTTGTACATTGGCAAGATGAACACCTATTCCAATTTTATCAATAAGAAGTCCTAGATAGTGAATGGAGGTTTCCCAATATAATACTTTTTGTGAGTAACATGTTATTTTTTTTAAGGGGACCACAAAAGAAGTATATCGCAAGTGCGATATATTGCATATGCGATATATCGCACTTGCGCTATTTAAAAGCAGAAAAAAAAATAAAACAGTGGCAGGGAGCTCATTTTCACAATATCAGGACATTGAAATAACGCAGCAGCGAAAAAATGGAGGAGCAAAAAACCGCAGGTGCGATTTGGGTTTTACCTTTTCAAGGTCGAGGCCGAGTTCGAGGTGTCGCCGAGGTGGATTGCTGGACAATGGCACGTATTTATGCTAGTTCTCTCCTTTTCATTTAACCTTCCATTGTTTAATTTTATTCATAATTTCTTTGTTTATAGAATTATTTTGAACAAATTTAAAAAAATAATTGAATGTGAACAATCAAAACAATGATTAGATAAGTAAATTAACTTGCAATTTTATGTTTAAATCTTAACAGAAAAAACAAATGAACAACATAATGTGGAAAACCCACCCTCCCATAACCCACAACAACCTAACCCACAACCAAACCCAGACCCGGAGGGGGAACAAGATAGAAACACACAGATTATTGCACACTTGGCATCATTGAGGCGCCTTAGCTCATCCATTAGAGGGGGGGCTGATTTGAGAAATTCTTTAGCCGATGCCCTCGACACAATAACAAACACAATTTTCGATGCCCAAGGAGCTATGTACAACATTACCTCGTACAGAGAATCTAGGAGTCGATACTACTCCGATGGATTGACACATAAAGACATCAAAGACCTTAAAATTACTAAAGACCAGTTATTTGCATTATTCCGGGACCCCAGCACCGGATTGGTTCCACCCACCAGTCGAGCACACATTTCCATAGACTGGTGCATTGAACCAAATATAAAGGCTAATTGGATGGATTGTTGGTATATGGTCTTCGATGAAGACCCCCATGGGAATAGGGACATCCCATTTTATTTCCTTAGGAAGTTGTATGCAGAATTCATCCTAGGGAAACATGTTAACTACTTTGATATCGTAGGAAACCAGGGTGTTGGTCATGGGATGCCCCAAGATAGGGAAGGAGCCAGGAGAGATCCCAACCGTGTGCCACGCCCACCGCGCACACCAAAACCCCCTCGGGTATACCCTCCTGCAGGTCCTGCATTGAGTATACACAGGAGGCATTACTTGACATGGCAGAGACATTGCTTGAGCATGGGACTGATGTCCAAGGCAATGTAGACCAAGGGGCTGGCACTTCTATGGTGGGCCGATCTACAGATCACAGAGGAGATGCAGAGTCTTCAGAGCGCCGTGTTACTCCACACCCTTGCACATCGTGTGGAGGCATATGCTATGGCCCTGCTTCCGATTTTCGAGATGATGGATTACTTTGCTTTGTAAGTAAAAATCATTATTTTAATATTATACTTTGTTTCATGTCAAAATCTTCAATTGTTTCGCACTTTATTTCTATTTAATTATCTAACAATATTTGTGAACAAATATATAGCTGGTGTCCCATGGCACACCACAGTCACATAGTCCGTCGATCAATGTTGAGAACATTGATGCGGCTGTCAATATTGCCTATGGGTTTGGTTCTTCACCAATAGGGGTAAGATCTATACTTGTTAATTTGTCAATTTTATTTATATATATTTATAACTTATAGATTGTAATGGATTCAATATGTATCCTAATTTTGATACTTGACATGTTTTGTGAAGGTTGCCCAGGAAGAGTGTATTGTCTCGCAGCCTATTCCCTCTCATGCAGAGGTAGATTCATGCAAGATTCCTAATGTAAGATTCCTAGTGTAACTTTTAAATTTGTTAGTTTATATGTTGCTCATAGATCTTTCTCCATCACCTTAAGTTGTAGTGTGTTGAGCGGCTCCACTTAGCTATATGATATACTATGTGTGCAAATATACAAGATATGAAGTATAGTTGGAGGTATTTTCTTAGTATTAAAAAGATTCCATGTAAACTAGAGTATGTCCTCATTGTACATGTTGTTAGAATTAGTTTCATGGCTAACTTGGCCACATTAGGGGAGAGGATCCATTGGTGGTGCATTTCTTTACAGTAGTAATGTAGCTTAATTTTCCATATTCCCAAGCTTGTATTTCATCCAAATTCTTACCACATATACTTTGGTGTGATATTTATCTACCATACTAGTTTTGAGCTGTGACGAATCCAAAATGATGCCATGCGAGCCACTAAGTTCCAAGTTGTCTAGTTCTAGTGTGTTTTAGTGTATTTTTTATTGGTAAAAATACTTGAATATTGATGTGACTTAAAGAGGATGTGGCTTAAAATGATATTTCAAATTTTCAATATTCATATTATTTCCAAATGTAGAAGAAGTTTTTTTGAAAATTAATTTTAAAGACATGAAAATATTGACAAATACTTTGTACATAAAGTACTTTTATAAACCACTTTTGGTAACTAGTTTTTTCAAGATTGAGTTCAACCAACACAATGACTATCTCCACTACTAATCACCCCATATCCACTATTGGTCGCCTTGTTTCGTCACTGGCTCCTCTCCACTAGGTATTTGGAAGGAGTAAAACAAAAATATTAAACTTGAAATGCTAATAAATTTATACACAAATATATTAAGTACCACTAATCCACTGTACATGTATGTTAGGATTCCAATTCGCATAGTTAAATGATGGGACACTATTGGCTTGTAGTTTGTGTAGTTTGGGAGGTATATTTTGGGCATGTGATTCTTGATTCCATTTGTACAAATAAATCAACCCGTGTACTAATGTGACCACCATAAACTTCAAAATAGACATAATAATGCTTGACATTTGGGGCAGTTTGATAAGTTACACTCTTTCATAGACCATTTCCACATTGTATATAGTTCTTCCAAAACCATCGATACCTCTTGATCCATCCTCTCTTTGGCTTCCCAACAATCACTAACTTCAAAAAATTCTCCTGGGTTAAATTTTCCTACCCACAATCATTATTCTCAATATGGATTTCTATATCCAACTCAAGAGTCAATACCCATAGGTATTCACAAAAAATGATAGTATGCTAATCTAAGTCTTGGAATAAAAAGGTGAACTCCCTATACCAACATGTGTTCCATCTCAAATACTTCGAGGTATATAAATGCAGATCAATGTTCCTATAATACCTCGAACACAACATCCACTCAAAATCTAGTTACATAATGATCCCAAGATCATCTCAAATACCTCTAGGAAGACATGTACATTAGTTCCTTCTAATTTCTTAGAACATGTCAAATACCCACAACATACAAGTGCATAGAAATTTATGTCATTACATTTATAATTAAGGGTATGCAAATGCATTTCCATGCCTATAGTCCCCCTCATATCATCTCTAATATTGGTATCCAAAAAAATGCACCAATGTGCATGTAATCTTTCTAATCATCAGATATATGTACATGCATACAAATGATGAGTTTGTCATTAGGTTAAAATTATTTCATTGGAATAACAAAAAGCAGAGTATTTTGTTTATTTTATGCAAATAGGTCAAATGGAGGAGGGAAGGGGAGGCCCAACAAAAAAGCATTTAATATATATGTCTTTGATTCACTATTTGATATGAAATTGACATTTAGATTGCTTTCTTTGTACGTTTGGAAAAATCATTTTGTAACTTACATATATCGCTTGGAAAAATAATTTTGTAACTTACATATATCGTTTGGAAAAATCATTTTGTAACTTACATATATCGCTTGGAAAAATAATTTTGTAACTTACATATATCGTTTGGAAAAATCATTTTGTAACTTACATATATCACTATGACATATGTTACTTTATGTAGGAACCTGTTGTGACAGTGGTGCTTGAAGAGCACCAAAGCAAGGTTGTTGTCAACCCACCTCTTCCCCCCAAACAGGTATGTATGTTTCGCTTTCTTTGGTATTTCATCATTTTCCTTCCAGGTAGTATATATGTCTCTGATTCACTATTTGATATGAAATTGACATATATATATATATATATATATGCTACTTTATATGCAAGCCCCTACTGAGGCACCGGTGCTTGAAGAGCACCAAACCGGCGGCCCACCGTTCACGAGCCAACAGGTATGTTTATGTAGATCGTTTTCTTTGTACGTTTGTGTACACATATCAAGATCAAGTAACATTCAATATGTATCCTTGATTTGGACATGTAACATGTTTTATGCAGGTTTCCCATGATGAATACATTGTCTCGCAGTCTATTCCCTCTCATGCAGAGGTAGATTCGCAGCCACATGTATTATTTGAAATATGCTTTTAATTATGTTTCGCTTTGTTTGGAAAAATAATTTTGTAACTTACATATATCACTAAATGACATATGTTACTTTATGTAGGAACCTGTTGTGACAGTGGTGCTTGAAGAGCACCAAACCGAGGTTGTTGTCAACCCACCTCTTCCCCCCAAACAGGTATGTATGTTTCGCTTTCTTTGGTAGTTCATCATTTTCCTTGCAGGTAGTATATATGTCTCTGGTTCACTATTTGATATGAAATTGACATATATATATATATATGCTACATTATATGCAGGCCCCTACTAAGGCATCGGTGCTTGAAGAGCACCAAACCGGCGGCCCACCATTCACGAGCCAGCAGGTATGTTTATGTAGATCGCTTTCTTTGTACGTTTGTGTACACATATCAAGATCAAGTAACATTCAATATGTATCCTTGATTTGGACATGTAACATGTTTTATGCAGGTTGCCCATGATGAATACATTGTCTCGCAGTCTATTCCCTCTCATGCAGAGGTAGATTTGCAGCCACAGGTATTATTTGAAATATGCTTTTAACTATATTTGTTGACCCTCTCCCCCCCAAGGTACATGTATATTTGTTGACATTGGCATATATATAATATATTTATGCAGCCTAATAGTGAGCAAGTGGTGCAAGAAGAGCACCCAATCAGGGTCGCTGTCAGTGAGGCACTAGGACCCCGGCTTACTTACTCACGTACAGTAAGTAGAAATGTTATTTTGGTTTCAAGGAATTTGAACAAATGTATACAGAATTTTTAAAAGTTGGTAAATTAACTTACAAATTTGTTTTTTTTTTCTGCAGTCTCCACTTATGAGACCTATCCCTCTTGTTCAGTGATGGGGATCACCAGTGAGCAGTCGCAAAAGAAAGCTCAACTTCTCCGAAGACTCTGGCAGTGGCAAAAAAACAAGGGATAACTAGAAATAATGTATAGGGGGCATGTACATAGATTTATCTTTTTGTTCATATGTGTACACACAGATGTACGTTTTGATCCACTATTTTGTATTATGGCCATGTGGCATGGCAATTTTTGTACAACATTATTGCTATATACATATATATAATATAAAGCAAGGTTCAAATTTATACATGTATGTATGGTTGAATTGATCTTGGAACATGATATCATGGTTGAATTGGTCTTGGAACATGATATGTGTGGATGACCAATGTGATATATAATGATATGTGTGGTTCGTGCATGTGTGCTAACTTAAATGAATTTCCAATTTACTTAAAGGAAGAATTTAAACCACTCATCAAATTTTTAACATCATACAATTCTAACGTGTACAATAACATATATACCCTAATTTACACACAGTAACACACACTAACATGTACTAGATGTACAATTCTAACATGTACACACAATAACATACTCTACATTACCCTACGACAAGTTTTAACATCATACCATAAAGCACATCTCATGACTTACCTTACATTACCCTACCTTGTTCCATCTCATAAAGCACATGTCTCATGACTTGCATGATTACGCACCAAACCCTTGTTGGACATCTCATGTACCTTGTCTCAAGACCCTAATTCTAGACCATGCAACTTGGTGACTCATCAACTCATCAACTTTTTAACATCGTACAATTATAACACATGTACAATAACATATATATACCCTAATTTGTACAGACAGTAACACACACTAACATACTAGATACAATTCTAACATGTACGTGCACAATAACATACTCTACATTACCCTACAACAAGTTAACATCATACCATAAAGCACATCTCATGACTTACCAGGTACATGTCCCTACCTTGTTTCATCTCATAAAGCACATGTCTAATGACTTGCATGATTACGCACCAAACCCTAGTTGGACATCTCATACCTTGACTCAAGACCCTAATTCCAGAGCATGCAACTTGGTGACTCATCAACTCATTAACTTTTTAACATCATACAATTCTAACACATGTACAATTTAACATATATATATTCCCTAATTTACACACAGTAACACACACTAACATACTAGATACAATTCTAACATGTACGTGCACAATAACATACTCTACATTACCCTAAAACAAGTCAACATCATACCATAAATCACATCTCATGACTTACCCTACAGTACCCTACCTTGTTCCATCTCATAAAGCACATGTCTCATGACTTGCATGATTACACACCAAACCCTAGCTGGACATCTCATACCTTGTCTCAAGACCCTAATTCTAGACATCTCATATCATGTGTTTGTAGTTCACTCTACTAACTTGCATGATTACGCACCAAACCCTAGTTGGATGTATCTCATACCTTGTCTTGACCCTAGTTGGAGCATGCCACAATAATGTTTCTCTAGTTCCAAATAATGTTGTTGTGCATGTGCAAGTATTGGCATGATCTCATGTCTTTGTAGTTGACTCTCGAGCCTAACTTTCATGATTGCTCACCAAACCCTAGTTGGACATCTCATACCTTGTCTTCACCCTAGTTGGAGCATGCCACAACTTGGTGACTCATGAAAAACTAGTTGGTGCATGTGCAAGTATTGGTGATCTCATGTGTTTGTAGTTGACTCTCCTAACTTGCATGATTGCTCACCAAACCCTAGTTGGACATCTGTGACCGTGTCTTGATGCTAGTTCGAGCATGCAAGTATTAGTGATCATGTGTTTGTAGTTCACTCTCCTAACTTGCATGAGTAAGCACCAAACCCTAGTTGGATGTATCTCATGTACCTTGTCTTGACCCTCCTAACTTGCATGATTGCTCATGCCAAACCCTAGTTGGACATCTATGACCTTGTCTTGACCCTGGTTGGAGCATGCAAGTATTGGTGATCATGTGTTTGTATAACTCACTCTCCTAACTTGCATGATTACACACCAAACCCTAGTTGGATGTACATCTCATACCTTGCATTGACCCTAGTTGGAGCATGCCACAATAATGTTTAGTTCCCAATAATGTTGTTGTGCATGTGCAAGTATTGGAACGATCTCATGTGTTTGTAGTTCACTCTCAAGCCTAACTTGCATGATTATCACATAAAAGATTCCATGAGATTCATCCCTTAAAATTCACCTTTCTTTAAAACACATATGTAAATACTCTCACACACTGCAATTTGTAACAAGGCTGTATCAACGCCTTCAACAAGGCAAGCAACCTTCTACCAATCCTCGAAGAAAGTGGAGAAACATCCAAGTTCTCAACACACACTCAATCATCTCAGAAGCATGCCCTCAATCAATGTCTATGTTTCAACAAAAGACAACAGCAGGACACTTGCACAAAAAAGACTTGAAATAATTGTCATCTTAAATACCCATGAGAGTTTCCAGAAATGCATCCAACACAGCCATTAAAAATGCCTTGAGCAGTAGCACACAATGGGAAACTTCAATGAGCAGCTTCAACAATGTACAATGTCAAGGGCAGTAGCAGTCACGGTGGCAACAACAACAGTAAACCATTCCCAGTCTTTGGTGAGGTGGCAGTAGGTACAACAGCAGGTACATTCCACATGGAATCCAAGTTATTGATAGCTGCAGTGAGTTAGGGATTTCTCAAATTGAAAGAACACATGCTATAAAATCTTGGTTGGAATTTTTTTATCTACATTCATCTCAGAATTCTGCTCATGTACAAACTCAGTTGCCTCATTTAGAGGATGTATTGTTAATGATTTGGGGTATTTGTCCTTACAAGGTTTCCCATGTTGGAGCACACCATGGACTATCATGGCAATATTTTCCCACAAAGGTTTAGTCACATGGTTGTGTATTTAGTTCTACATGCCAATTCATATTCTAAGTAGACATTGGTATTGGAACGGGGTTGTCATATATTATTCATCTTCTAGGTACCCTATGGTAGGTGTTTCACATTGTCTGTAGGAACTTTCTTCTCCTCAATGTGAGCCAATGATGAACATGTAATCCATCAATATAAATCCACCCACATAGTTGCAAATGGAAAAAGTTGCATATAATCAACACCACTAATTAATAAACATTTCACCCCAAATAATCATATTACTTGTTAGTTGGCACTAACACTCACGTCCAAACTGAAATCTTTGGGTGGATCATAATACTAGGAATCCCATGAGTATCTTGTGTGATGCTCAAGTTTAATAAAAGCTGCAGCAATAAAAGCTGGGGAATATCATATTACTTGTTAGTTGGCACTAACACTCACGTCCAAACTAAAATATTTGGGTGGATCATAATACTAGGAGTCCCATGCATTGTAATATTTTCCATATACTAGGTAAGATTTCTCATATAGGTTGTGTTTAATCCAAGTTTTCAATATCAAGGAAAATATATTTTGTTTCACACAAAGCTACAACTCACATTAGCAATACCAAACTATGTCTTCAATAAATACTTGCATAAACTTTTCAATGGTCGTGTTCTCTTTTTCAAGACACAAAGACAAGGGGACTCGAACCCAATCTCTCCCAAAGCTAAGCAATTAAAAGAAATGACTTAAAACAGCAAACCATATACTCAATACTTCAATTCTTAGAGTATTCCCAACAATACTGGCTGATTTCTTTAGCTAAATTGCAGCTCTACTAATGCTGACTTGCTTCAGAACAGCGTTGTACACATTAGCAATACCAAACTATGTCTATGACAGTAAACAATCATCTACAGGAATGTATAATTGCATCTTAATAAAAGCTACATAAAAACAAGCTCTGTTTTTCAATTAACTCAAAAACATCAATCTGATTCTCTATATAAAATCAAAGTTTGCATAGGTATATACACAAATTTGTGAGTTCAGTTCATTAATTGAATCTTCGCTGCACCAAAAATGAACAAAAATAATAATACTCAGTCACTTGGAATTTTGACAGGAAGAACATTTAGACACTGACTGATAAGAGTTTATATGGACATTGTGCCCCTTCAAGTTCTCAACACACACTCAATCATCTCAGAAGCATGCCCTCAATCAATGTCTATGTTTCAACAAAACACAACCGCAGGACACTTGCACAAAAAAAGACTTGAAATAATTGTCATCTTAAATACCCATGAGAGTTTCCATAAATGCATCCAACACAGCCATTACAAATGCCTTGAGAAATAGCACACAATGGGTAACTTCAATGAGCAGCTTCAACAATGTACAATGTCAAGGGCAGTAGCAGTCAATGAAATGGTATGAAATTAACTTAAACATAGAAAAACCTTGTAAACTATATTTACAATTAGAACTATATAAATTTTAGTTATGTTCATATTGTTTACTAAATGTAGGACAAATCTATATAGAGGTAATGAAAGGCTAGGAACATACGTATAAACATATAACCAATATCAAATCTATCTAAACTCATATGGAAAGTATCAACAAAATGGAAGTAGATATAAACAAATAAGAGAAGGGAGATAAATATTTTACTTCGTAAAACCCTAGTTCAATGATCTGAATTCATAGTTACCAAGAGAAATTAGGACTATCGATCTTAAGATACAACTAAGGGCGGAGATCAACCAATCCATAAATGTAAGAAATAAGCTTATCGAAGGGTAAGGGAGAATTAATGAATAAGAAATACCTTGAAGCATAGGTCACCATTTTCGAAAAGATAAGTCACTACCAAATATCTCCCAAAACTATTTCTATATGCACATGCACAATGTTACAAAAATTTGTTATGGCCTAATTACAGGTATAAGTGCACTACAAATGATTTTGTAATAATCATCATTATGATATTATGTACAACACTACATCAAGCCACTAGAAAACCTCCAAACACATTCTAGCATCCCCCCTTAATGTTATACTCTGTCACTTGGAATTCTGACAGGAAGAACATTTAGACACTGATAATTTGGCTCTTTGTTGACTGATAAGAGTTTATATGGACATTCTGCCCCTTCAGGTTCTCAACACACACTCAATCATCTTAGAAGCATGCCCTCAATCAATGTCTATGTTTCAACAAAAGACAACAGCAGGACACTTGCACAAAAAAAGAATTGAAATAATTGTCATCTTAAATACCCATGAGAGTTTCCAGAAATGCATCCAACACAGCCATTACAAATGCCTTGAGCAGTAGCACACAATGGGCAACTTCAATGAGCAGCTTCAACAATGTACAATGTCAAGGGAAGTAGCAGTCATGGTGGCAACAACAACAGTAAACCATTCCCAGTCTTTGGTGAGGTGGAAGTAGGTACAACAGTAGGTACATTCCACATGGAATCCAAGTTATTGATAGCTGCAGTGAGTTAGGGATTTCTCAAATTGAAAGAACACATGCTATAAAAGCTTGGTTGGAATTTTTTTATCTACATTCATCTCAGAATTCTGCTCATGTACAAACTCAGTTGCCTCATTTAGAGGATGTATTATTAATGATTTGGGGTATTTGTCCTTACAATGTTTCCCATGTTGGAGCACACCATGGACTATCATGGCAATATTTTCCCACATTTGTTTAGTCACATGGTTGTGTATTTAGTTCTACATGCCAATTCATATTCTAAGTAGACATTGGTATTGGAAGGGGGTTGTCATATATTATTCATCTTCTAGGTAGCCTACACAAAGGAAATTAATTATTGCACTCTTTTCATTAGAACAACACAATGCACAATAGAATAGATCCCACCTGTGGAGGCCAAACTTCCTCATACTTAGAAGCCACAAACAATGCTGTGATAGTAACTAATTTCCATCTCATACCTTGTCTTGACCTTAGTTGGAGCATGCACAACTTGGTGACTCATGAAAAACTAGTTGGTGCATGTGCAAGTATTGGTGATCTCATGTGTTTGTAGTTGACTCTCCTAACTTGCATGATTGCTTGAACCAAACCCTAGTTGGACATATATGACCTTGTCTCAAGACCCTAGTTGGAGCATGCAAGTATTGGTGACCATGTGTTTGTAGTTCACTCTCCTAACTTGCATTCAATTACGCACCAAGAAATGTAAATTTCAACAACTCGAGAACTTGTTATTTTCCGAACTAAATTTGGTGGTGTCTAAAAACACCGTTCTTGGCGCCTCCAATGTGCCGTAGATGGTGTTTGTATCCTAGGAACACCAAAGGCTAGACATTAGTAACATCATAAGAAAGAAAAGAGAACCCAATGAAAATGTGCAAACATGGTTTAAATAACGCACCTGACAATGCACTCATACAAGTAGGCCATCCAGATCATATCTGGTGCCGATAGTGTCCATCAATCTTTCGTTCTCTATATGAGGTAGAAAGTATCGTACATGTGACCTATTTTTGTGAGCAATTGTGCGGAGCTTGATGTTTGTACCAACTACTAGGTTGGTGAAGTGGTATACAATAGCTCCTGGTCTATAATCCTGATATACATACCCACCCTTCCTTTTCTGTTGTGCTGCAAGTGTCAAGTACTCCCCTTTTATAACCATCGAGCCAGTTGGGAATTCAATGTTTTCATCATCTGTAACAGGTTCTAGAAGGGTTTGTTTCCCCTCTAAGCAACGTGCCAACCAATAGTCAGAACCCCATTCATTATTTTTTGGGGAAACCACTGCATATATCTGACCTGTGAAAAGAAATAGGTCGAGTTAACAATTTACATTTTGTAAATAAGTTCTTGCATATCTAATTTCTACATAAATTAAATTATACAAAGGTCGAGTAATCATGTACCTTCTTGTATGAGATCCGATATGTGATCATAGTCTCTAGAAATATGTGTCTGATCATCTTCCAAATGGTCTATTTCATTGTCCCCGTTGAAATTGGTACCAAGTGTCACTCATTCCCATGTATCAACGGTATCAGTGTGCTCACAATCATCCCATTCACCGATGCTACAAGAACTGCAAAAGCAAGCCTTCAATCTTGTCCAAATTTGTAGGGCCGAGTTGTCTGAGCTTATAATTGAATGAAACCATCGAGTTCCATGCACTGTGTTCACCCGAGGTGTTTGTTATCGGTCCACATTTGTAACCTCCCAAAATATTCTTCGCACTAAGTGTTTCCTTGTTGCTTGTTCTCCCATGACAGATGCACACCATTGGACTATAGATGTTGCATCTCGAAGGAGAGCACCTGTAAACTTCATCTCTTCCCTTCGAAGGGCAGTTTTAATGCATGCACCAGCACCATCGTGCTCTCCTTTTCCATGACCAGTTTCAAAGTAGTTCCATACATGTGGCACCTTGTATTTTAGGTGCAACAAACACAACCATTCAAATACACGTGCATTCTTGAACTGTTCAGCACAACTGTCTGACCAAATGATATGACGATAAAATGGTATATCCATAGCTATCACGTGGTCATAGAACAATTTAAAGCAATGTTGCACGTAATGGATGTCATGGGTCCGGTCGTCACTTATGTAGAAGTGACTTTCTTTCAGTATCACACGTTTCTCTTCACTGCTATCTTGCCCATGTCGATACGTGATATGCACCATTATGCTCACCTGCTCTGAGTGATAGTATTGACTTTGAATTTCATTTTGTGGTTGTAGGGTGTAATTTTCAGCAAAGTCAACCAATGATAGTATTGTTCTGAGAGGGAAGGTGTCTCGGCATATTCTGAATTGCTCATCTTGCCACCGTGCCATATCGACATGTTGAATGTACTATTGGATCTTTCCACGAAACTCTGGAATAAAATCACATACTCGAACCTGGTACATGAATATTAATATGTCAATAAACCACATAAAAAAAATGTGTGTGTACACGTGAATATTAATTTGGCAATATTTAAGAATTTACCTGTGAAGTCACCAATTTAATCTTCATGCTTTCTTTCCCATCATTTAGCTGATATGTCTCATACTGATAGTTCTGCTTCTCAACAATTGCAT
>LPNX010033576.1:0-24155 GCA_001517045.1 Pseudotsuga menziesii
ATCTCAAAAAATCCAAGTAAGTTGAGGGATGCCTGATTTTTCAGGTTTCTATTGCATCTAACGCGCCAAAAAGGTCCATCATCTTCTTGCACTCACCCATGTCCATAAAGGTATTATCCTAATTTTCAATCTTGTTTTTCTTTCGTAACTCATGATGGTGAACCTAGCTCATTTCAAGAAGATACATAATGTAAGAATGTAGATAAGTTGAGGAAATCCATTGACGAAGAAATGGAAACACTACACACAAATAAAATGTTGGAACTTGTGGATATCCCACTAGTAAGATAGGTTGTTTGAAATAAGAGGATGTATAAAGTAAATAAGAATAATGATGTGTTGCTGGAACGCTATAAACACCGCTTAGTGGAAAAATTTATGTGCATAAATCGTGAGTATAGATTTTAATGAAATATTCTCTCTAGTTGTGAAGCTAAATGCTATAAAAGTTTTACTTGCACTTGTGGTACCATAGGATTTAGATTTGTAGCAATTGGATACTAGATTTGGTGCTCACCATTTACGCACGCGCGCACACACACACAAAGAGAGAGAGAGAGAGAGAGAGAGAGAGAGAGAGAGAGAGAGAGAGAGAGAGAGAGAGAGAGAGAACTGCTCAATGCCCTTGCATTAGATACAATGATAGTTCCACATTTATATGCAAATCGTAAGGGAACTTATAATGATTGTTCATGGAGGTATATGTCCCATAGTTAACTATAATAATAACCAGCATAGATCCAAATCCTAGGATCTATTAAGCGTCGAGAGGGATCAAATATCTCGAGGTGCAAAAAGCATATTCTAAAGTATTGCACTCAAAGAGCTATCATCTTTGGTGTGTCCTATATATAGCCATTGATTTGATTCAAACCAAAAGACACATATTTTTATTTAAGGTCGACATATAATATTTTTATTATTAATATTTAATATTATTTATGGTCGACATATAATATTCTTATTATTTTGTATTTTGTTAGGAACAAACATTACACCATCTCCCCCATACATGGTTTTAAAACCATATGCAAGGCCCTCCTAAAACCATGAGTTATTTAGGAGGCCTTGCACATGGTCTTAAAACCATTTGCAAGGCCCTCATAAACCATGTACAATAAAACCATGGGTTGTTTAGGAGGCATTGTACATGGTTTTAAAACCATTTGTAAGGCCCTCCTAAACCATGTACAATGCAAGGCCAACATTGTTCTTGCGGATAATTTATTTTTTTAATTTTTTTAATTTTGTTAGGTAGGAACATTACAACATTTCCACCATATTGTGTTGTTTTACAAGGACATTTTTTTGGCAGATAATTAAATTTTAATTTTTTTGTAGTTTTGTTAGCTAGGAACATTACAACATCCCCCCATATTAGTTTGTTTTTGTGGCTGACATTTATTTTGGCAAATAATTAATTTTTTTTATTATTTTGTTACTAACAAACGTTACAAACAAAATATAGACAAACGTTACAAGATATCCCTCATATTAGGTTTTTTTTTGGCAGACATTGATTTTGGCGGATAATTAAATTTTTTGTTTTTTATTATTTGTTAGTAACAAATGTTACTTGACAAACCTTACAAGATATCACTCATACAAGGTTCAAAAAACCTTACAAGATCTCCCTCATACTGGGTGGTAGAGCGCCACTGGAGGCAATAATAATAATAATAATAATAGTTAACTAAGGAACATATACCTTCATGAACAATTGCTATAAGTGTCCTTAGGATTTGCATATAAATGATGCTATCATTGCATATGATGCAGGGTGATTCCCTCACTCAAGCCTCTAGAAGTCTAAATGAAGTTGTTTTTTAGTAAGTCAAATATTTGATTTTGGAATTCCGTTGTAACAGATTAGGGAAAAAATAAACGAAGGGATTCAATCTCTTATTTAGGTAATAGTTTGATTTGTATTTCCATTAGTAGTTGAGTGGAAGTAGGTTCATTCCCATTTCCTACTCAAAATAGAAACTCATATCTTATTGTTTTGGATCTCAGACTTTTAATGTTTGCAATAAGAATTCCAAAATCAAGCTTGTTGAAGGTTGGATTGGAGATGGTGATGATTTGAATGCAAGTGATAAAATATTGTGAAAAACTTCCGCGGATTCATTCCCCACATTTGGGATTACTATGTATTTGATTCATGAAGGAACATTTTGTTCAATAATATTTTGACTTGAATCGATCCTGGTTATCTTGTTGTGAACATGTTGTTTTCTTTCTGCTTATCTGAATTTGAAATTGTGCCAGTGCCTCTAATACATTCTACATGCATATCCACCCTCATTTTGGATTGGTTCAGTTCTGAACTAAAACATTTGCCAATGCTTTGATCTAGGGAAACATATCATTAGATTACTCGGTAGGGATGATAGATTGTTGGTCAGAGGATTCAAAGTTTGGCTTCGAATAGTTAGATGAAATCCCCATCAAGTGGAACCAACGAACTCATTAAAGGAAATTTCAATTTAAAATGGTCCTTTTAAGGAAAAATGAATAAAATGATCAAATAATGCCATGGAGACAATTTTTAATACTATATCACTTTTATTGAAGCTACTTAGGGTTATTTCAATTTTATCAAAGCTACCTAAGATATATATTTTATATTAAAATCAACTTATGAGGATGAACTGTTTTCACCCAAAACAGGGAAATAAAATTAAATACATAGTGCCATCTTAAAAGTTGTTGGAACCAAGTTTTCATGGTGTATAGTATTATTATAATGAAATATTGTAATATATTAATTATAATATAATATTATTATATATTAGTTATAATAATAATTACTATTATATATTGTATATGGGTAAGTATTACCTAAAAGATGGACATGTATATTAGTTATGATATTAGTTACTATTATATATTAGATATTAGTTAAAAGTTAAAAGACACATGAGTATATTAGTTATGATTTTAATTGCTAATATATATTATATATTAGTCAAAAGTTATTGGACCCATCTTTTCACTATGCATATCTCACGTACCCCGATTTCAACAAAATTTTATGTTTAAGAAAACATTATATTTTACTTTTATTGTAAAGTTTATGACTATTGACCAAGTGGGGCCAAGGACGACTGTAAATAATTATGTTGAATATTTTATTATTTAATAAATAAAAGATGAGACAAATACCCTAAAGAGGCTGTTGAATGAGTGTCCACTGGCCCACTAGAAGGGATAAATTGTGGTGAGAGAAAACTGACACATGATAGTATCCTCAGCCACTTCTAGCTGTTGCATGGGGCAACTTCCCTAATTTTATGGTCATGTTCCCCAAGAAAGTGGAATAGAGCAGGTGACTCACTAATTAAAAAACTGACCAAAAAGACGTAGGCATGCATATATCTATCCATCGAATTCAGCAGGAGGATGTTCAATTATTACCTTGTGAAATTTCAGAAGTTGGGAAAAAGAGCATAAGATATTCGATGAGGGGAAAGTTATAAGTCGTTTGAGTATTAAGACTATTTTCAAAACTAGTACAGCTTGTTAGCGGAGTTCTTTACTGCCGAGGACAGAAGTATTGCTGTTAAGTGTTTCTGATTGAGTTGCAAGAGAATTTAATCCCATTTCTTCACACAGTGCATTCATCCTGGTGGATTAGTGGACATGCTCAGGGGTCCTAAGACAAGTAGTTGAGTTATCTTCATGAAACGTTTGGGTGGAACAGGCTCCTTGGGATTTTTGTCCCTTCTACAAATTACCAGGTTCCATTGTGTTATCTTATTTATTTATGTTTTAAGCAAAATTATTGGAATGAAACAATCATGTTTATATTTCTTATTAATTCTTAGATACTATGAATCTGCTAGTGAAATGCTTAAGTTTGCATTTAATTAGGAAAGCTTACTTGTATATGATTATATGAATAAATGAAGCTAGAATTAGAAATAATTGAATGATGAGTAAAAAATTCCTTTCTGCATTTTCCCACTCATCTTACAATGAAGTACTCTTGTACAGAAGGATTGTTTAGCTGTAGATATGAATGATTATATATGGATAAAATGAATTGAATCTCCTTTAACATTGGAAGCTTTTACTGTTATTTTAGCTATATATAATAATAACTCATTTTTAGAACTTATTTTTTCATACAAAACCTCTGAGAACTTATTACATAGAATCTAATATACCAAGCTTTTATCACACAGTCAATAAACTGTGGGAAGTATAACACATTAATAATTACAATATTATAAACTAATTATTTACATTTAGTAAATAAATAAAACAATCATTATTTTAATAGGGTAAAACCTGAAATATAAGCAATGTTACTCTAGTTATATTATAATAATTAATGCACAAGTTAAACCTCAAACTATTTCCTTTAAACATCTAACACAGTCAATTCAATATGAACAGTTAATAGACCGAGTCTATTATAGTAAATATTTATATAGTACATTAACAATTATTGTATTACCATATAATTATTTATACTTAGTACAGAACAATATTTCATTATTCTAGTACTTTAAACAACCATTATAACTCAATTATTATTATTTGTAAGATGTGTTTCTAAACCCTAATCATCTAGTATAAAATTTCCTATCTATGTACATAATCTCTTTTATACTAAAAAGTAAAACTAATAAAATTATCGAAAATCAAAAGTTAACCCTTTAACCTAATTACCAAAACCTTAGGTTAATTCTTGACAATATAGGTTACACTTATAGAATTTCAAATAAATAAAATTTGCCAAATATATGAACTCAGTTCGTAGTCGTAGAACAAATCGCAACAAAGTATTGTTATAACATAAAACTCTTTGCAAATCTTAAAACACAAAGTGCAAACAAAATTACAAAAGAAAGACATACGCTAACAAATATTACCTTTGGCTGAAAGCTCTCATACCAAAAAAGAGTCTTAATTTATCAGAAAATTAACCATTACAGTCGCCAGAATAATTAAAACCAATATGCTTTAACATATTCATAGCCACGAAAGAGTGCAGTGGTTGAGTAAAAAGGCCGAGAAAGTTATCACTTAATGTATTTATAGTATTAAAAAAACGATTACAAAAACCTTAAAATAGTATTATGTTACCCTAAATCGATATTACAAGAGCCATAGCTCATTAGTAAACCCTAAGAGTTATAATTAAAAATTCCCATACGACCTCCATCACTAAACAAAAAACAAAACAACAAGTTTGACCACAAGTAGTTTTGAAGGCTGTAGTAACATTTTATAGGAACATTTTGTTGCCACACACACCAAAGACAAAGGGTACCTCAGGGTTGGGACCAAGGCTTACCTGAAACCATTCATGCTCATACCCTTCATCTTCAAAGGAGTCGCCTTCAACTTTCGACTGGATATTGCCAAGTATTTTCCACCTATCATTAAACAAACAAACAATTTTGAATTATTAGTTTATAGGTTGATATAGATATTAATAAGTAAAGAAAAGAAAGTGCTGGGAGGATTCACATGACTCACTAAGTTTTAGTTTTAAGCCTGCAAGTACCACGCCTGAGCTCAAAGAAAGCATTAATGGCGAAGAATCCAACAGTAAGCCTGCTAAATGCCACAGACAAACAAGAGTAAACACTGTGTTAAGTTAAGCTCACGGTTATGGTGAAGAACCAGAGTTTTGAGTTTACTAAACACCACTACAAAAAATATAATGATACTGTTAGAGAGACTTGAGAAGGCCGAGGTCCTGTCGTCCCACTCTCCCTTGACAAAAATAAAAAACAAATGAAGCCGAGCAGTGTTTATGGAAAATGTTTAATGTTTTGTGCATAGGGTTTAACACCAAAAACCCCTCCTCAAATGAGCACTCCCGACGTGGATTCCACTAACCCTTGAAATATTTTCTGAGTTTGACATAGTTTGAACCTGCATTACATTGTTTAAAAATAAGTCATTTCAATGTTATGCATAGAGTATACACCTAGGTTAGTTTATATAATATGCATTGAATATATGTCTAGGTTAGAGTAATTGTATACAATAAATACATGCTTAGGATTAGTTTTGTTTATATTTATAGTTAATCTATATTTACCAATTCATTAATGATAATTCTTAGGTTAAGGAAAGTTCTAGGAATTAACCTGGAGAAATTCCATAGTTATAAATCATATAGAAAGTATTAGGGTTTCTAATACCTTAAACAACTAAAGGTATGTTGATAATTATATCCCATCAAACATATGATTTATTTTTTAAAACAAATAATCACACTATCAACTCCAATCTGCTACCTAGGTAGAATGGTCTTGGTTATAGGCCTAGGATTTTTCTTACACTTTGATATTATAGACAATAAATAGAATTTAAGGATTTTCTTTCCTAACTTACTCGATTAGTCTTCAAAGCCTCATTTTTCTTACATTGTAACCTAGAAGAAAATTTTACCTGTGAATCATGTACAAGCATCGGATCTGCATTATCTTTGAGAAAAGCTAAGTAAGCCTTGTGATAACATCAAGCCCCCTTCAGTAAGAAAAGAAAATAAGCATGAGAATCATACACATTCTTACAAACAAACTAATGATCTGAATTCGGTAATCTTTAACTCGTTAACTTTTGATAAACAATTTTATTCAAGACTGGAAATCAATAATAGATTGAATAAGGTTAGTGGTATGTGACTTACAAGCTAGTAAGTATAATTCTGTATTTTCTTTTTAGCTATAGTTAACCAAGAAGTATTAATAACTAATTTTTTCGTTTTATGTTTTGTCTTTATAACTATCTGTTAACTAGACTAATGTTAATCATTAAACTAGTATTCTGGATACGATTTAGCATTTATTACCACATAGAAAAATTTTAAATTTTTGTGAATTTTGGGGTTGTTAGAGCAGTATCATTATAATAAAATATTATGATATATAAGTTATAATATTAATTATTATTCTTATTATTATATATTTGACACATATTAATTAAAATATTGATGTGTATAGTAGTTATAATTAATTATATATTTGTTATGAAATTTGTTAAAATTTATTGGATCCAACTTTTCATGGTGTATATGTAATGTTTGACGTTACACCAAAACTTGGAGATGTTGATGAACATATGAAATCAAGCACAGGGACCTATTATCAGGATTGGCGGTTAGTCCACTTTTTTATATTCTGAGAGGTGCAGCGATTATACCATGAGGTTGTACCGATAATCCAGCACTCCCCCTCCGGTGTAGGTTAGGGGAATTAAGCCTGATGCCTCAAATCTGATACCATGTAAAATTCAAATAAGCATAGGATTGTCAAGCCTGCATAATTCAAATCGAGAATTGTAGAAGAGAGATAAGAAATTTATTAACTCAGATAAAAAATTAATGGAAGATAAAAACATTCATGAGACCAATAATTGGAATAATTAATCATAATCCATTAATAAAAATTAATCCACATATTCAGTAAATAATATGTAATACAATGGTTATACATATAGGATAATTCGAATGCCTAAAGATAGGATTCGAATCTACCAACTCAGCCTAAATTTGGAGCTAACTCAGTGTGGAAAATCACCACTAGATCTCACTAATGCAACTCCGGATCACTAAAAATGTTCACAACTAGTTAACTGAAGTGTAGGTGAAAAAATTCACCCTACCTCCCTTAAAACATGAAAACTAGCATTAGAGTGACTGAGAGCAATATAATTGTTGGGAATAAGAGCATAACTGAACATAACTGAGCACTGACTAGTGTTAACTATATGACACTATTGATGGCACTTAGATTGGGTTCCTAAATTATAGGGATTGGTCCTTGAGGCACATAAACTCATGTAATCAGGTGCAGTAAGTGGAAAATTTCTGCTAGGTGTGTCCCCCATGCACTAGTGGATAATGAAGATCTCCTAAGCTAGAAAAATAGACAAATATGCTATGTGGTCAAAGGAGGATTAATACCCCAACACCCCCCTTAATCCCGAGTTTGGATAACCTGGTACTTGGAAACTAAGACCAAAGGTCACCCATACAATCTAAATGTAAAAGGAACTATAAAATTAAAACCATGTGAGGTAAACCCAAGCAAATAAGATGTTGCAGATTTGAACATTAAACCATGTGAGGTTAATTCAGCTCCAATGTGAGGAAAAAGTGTCCAAGCAAATGCAAGAGGTCTTCATCTTTAGTGTGAGGAGATGAGCATCTGATAATGTGAGGAGAATACATGAGACTAAGGAGATAAAGTGTGTGGGATTTATAATGTGGTCTATCTCTCAAAATATCCATAAAATCACAATATTTCATATCAACAAACTCATGAAAAGAATTGACATTGAATCCCCAATAGCAAATTTGAAAGAGACTTGAGGTGCTTGATTTTTCACACCAATACTAATGAGAACATTCACAAGCATGATTAAAAGGTATTGAAACTTAAAATTCAAATCAAATAAGGTGATATCAGATCCAAGAATGAGGAACAAAGGATCAAGTGTTCCACTAAGATGAAATATGCACTATTTTCTGCTTCTTCAATAAAACTTTGAGAATTGGTGCAAGCAACCAGCTAGGAATTTGCTGGAAGCTCTAGATCAATAAGGGTTAATGGATCACTCCTAAAATCTGATATTTCCTCCAAAACATCCAAAATATCACTTTTCTGCACACTAACAACATGATTGGAGAGAGAGCGGAATCAAATTTCTCTTAAGCTCCTTGATCTTTCACTGGAAAACTTTGCACATAATTTAGAATAGAAGAATCACTAGAGAATGACTGAGTAGGATGGAAGGAGATATTTTATTAAAAAATGGAGGTTTGAATTTCTCCTTCTATATCAGCTGTATGAGAATATGAGATATCAGAGATATCATAAAATTTTGGAGCAACAGGAGAAGGAGTCATTACAAGGAGACTTTTGAACAATTCGAATTGAATGAGTTGAAGATTCTGTTGTTTCTTCATCTTGAACAATTTCATCAGAGAGAATTGAGGCCAAGAAATTTGAAGGAAGAACACTTAAGGAGGATTTGGATTCGCTCCAGGTATTATCTACTTCTTTCTACACATCAAAGGCTCTATCTATATTTCTCCAGAGCTCGAATGGATCTACTCAATAGATTCTGTGAGATAACACATATCAGGAGACATTACCATACCCATACTTCCTTATTATCTATCACAACCATTTATCCAATCATTTTCCTTTTCATAAGATTCTTTACCAACTCCAAAATACAAATCAAGGAGATCATGGATCTCAATATATGCAACCATATTCAATTTCCACTCAGCATAATTGAATGGTGATAAAAGGGGAACTGATCTCAAATCCATATTTGAATTTGTACAATAGAAGTTTTTGCAATTTTCTTCTTCAAATTCAAGAACAAATTTGAATAAAAAAATCTATACATGTAAATCAAATCATGCATGTAAGCTTAAATTAAAAAAAAAAAAACGTGATTGATGTCATGTTGCCAATTCAACCACAACTTCTTCTACATGGCAACATAATCAAAATTTGTCGAAGACCCATTTGAGATATCAAAGATATATTTCAAATAGTATAAGGAACTTGACCTATCTCATAAATTGGAGTGATAAATTTCAAGCCAAAATAGAGGGTACAAATGGATGCGAGCTGTTGCAAAATTCTGATATTCAATTGAACATATCTCTCAAACTAGAGACTCAAATTGAATTTTGCAAAAAATCCATTTTAGATCATAGAAATGCATTTCAAAAAAGATATGGTAGGCCCTGTAAGATGATTTGTAGAGGTCGTGGTACCTATTCAAATTTGGCTACAGTTTTTGAATTTTGTTGTTGAAATTATACATGCAAAATCATTCCGATTTGAATCAAATTATACCAAACATTCTCTCTTCCGCAACCTTCTCTTCTCATTTGAATTCGATAAAATCGCATGGTATAACCACCGCACTGCTAATACCATGTAAGGTTTGTCGTTACACCAAAACTTGTATATGTTGATGAATATATGAAACCAAGCATATGGCCCTATTATCATGAGTGGCGGTTAGTCCACTTTTTTATATTCCCAGAGGTGTGGTGGTTATCCCATGTGGTTTTACTGATACTCCAACAATATATTATTATTATAATATATTATTTATAATATCAGTATATATTAGTTATAATATTTTTTGTTGTTGTTTGTTGCAATGCCCTTTGACTTGGTGGGCCAACCTTTGGTCTCAGAAACCACAACCCATGGGAATCTAAGTGACCAAAACCCCCTGGGGAACACACCCAACCTGGGCCGCACCAACCCCTAGCATGGTTGGACTCAAATGTCACCTCCTAGGAGCATCGATTTTTGATCTCAGGCTGCCTTGCATAACGAAACCTGTCTTGAATGTTTGCTCTACCAGAGCTTGACATATATTAGTTATAATATTAATTACCGTTACTATTATATAATATGCAAGGGTCACATATTACCTAAAATATGTTAGTATATTAATTTCATTCTCAATATCCAAGATAATTTCAAGCAGCTTGAGCAATGAGTAGAAAAATTATATTATTAAAAATTTCCACATATCTCCAAATTATATAATAAAAATTTGCCTCTCATATGCACCTCTTTTAATTTTTAAAATATTTTGATTGTCTATGACTAGAATTTGTATTAGGGTTCAACATACCATTTTTCAACCAAATTTCCCCTAATGTGGAGGTATCTATTAAGATTTGGGGTCAATGTATCCTACATCAAAGCGATTGTTCCTGCAATAACCCGCTTTTCCTGTAGCGTCTTGGTTTCCTATAGTTGAAGGGTATTTCTCGTGCATAAATTATTCCTGTAGAACGTACAAAGGTTTGAAATTCCATTTCTTCCTGTATCAATTATTAACAACGAGTTCCATATCTCAATCTCAACAATTGAATTCGTAAGTGAAATATGAGTGTAGAAGCAAAATTCTATTTTGAGGATTTTTTGAGTGTTTGTGAAGTACATTTAAAAGTGTAGGTGTTTAAATTAAGAAACCGAGTATCGATTTACCATTAAATATTTGTTACCAGTTTTTATAGAGGCCCGAGATTGGATGAATAATAGATTGTTTCTTTCTCCTGCACCATTAGTGGTATCAGAGCAGACTTTAGTTGACAATAAATTGTTTCCCACAAATGATTTGTTGTGCCAAGAGATGGCCTTCAGGGTCGAAAGAGGTCGCGATGGACAAGGAAGAGGTTGTCTACCTATTCCCAACATATAAGTGATCAAGTAAGTGACAATTTTGCGGGAAATAATGGAATCTATGGAAGCAACGAGACATCAAGATCCTGATGCAGTGGATATTAGTGAACCATATGAGGAATCCTCTGAAGAAGGATAAAGAGTGTTAAATTTCATGAACCATAGATCTACAAGACAAAATGAGAGCTATCTAAAAAGAAGGATGCAGTGGAATTATCAAATCAATGTAACTGAACAATGGATTCATGACATAAATTTCAGATAAATCGGATAAGTATTGTATAGATTATCATTATATAAATATTCATTAATTAATCAATAATACAATAGTCATTAAATTAATTATATTCGAATACTTTGGATAAGATTCGAATTCACTATCTCAAACTCATTCATTAGCTAACTCAGTGTGGAAATAATCACAGCTTGATCTTACTAGTTTAACTCCGGAGAACTAATTCAGTTCACAATTAGTTAACTGATGAGGTAGGTGGGGAAAATGCATTACACACCCTTAAATCATGAAAACTAGCACTACGATGAATGCAAGTGAACTAAATGGTGGTTATCAGAGCATAAGTGATCATGGCTGAGTACCTACCACAGACAACTAAAAGTGACTACTGGTGGCACTCAGAGTGGGTTCCTATAATGTAGGGATTGGTCCATAGGGATCCTAAACTCATGCAATTAGGTGCAATAAGTGGAATATGTACCTTAGGTGTGTCCGCCATGCACCAGTGGGTGATGATGACCTCTTAAGATAGGGAAAATAAACAAATAGACTATGTGGGTAAAGGGAGGATTAATTAATCCTAATACCACCCTTAATCCTAACTTTGGACAACTTCAGACCTCACAACTGGGCCAAACATGATCACCCATATAATATAAATGAAGTAAAACACTGCTTAATGAACAAGGAAAATGGGAAAAACCTCATGGGAACCCCCCCCCTCAAAATAAGAAGGAAATCAGGAAACAAGCTTCCATACTTAAGAGAAAAAATTTCTTTTTAAGCAAAGACTTGTGAAAAAATTGCTGCAATCTGCAACTATGTAGAGCAGTAATGCAAAATTTTGGTTCTTGTTTGCACTAGCTTCCTGGGACTGTGCATGTGAACTTATTGTTGGCCAGATTTAGTGAACTAGACCAACTATGGAGAATCAACCCACATAAGGTGCTTAAAGAAACCCCCGGTATGTTTGGTATGGCTAATTCTCATGAGAACAAAGGCTCCGTTGCCTCTAGGTTTTAACTCTCTTAAGGAGAGTTATCTAAATTTAAACCTAGAAAAGTGTAATTTAAACTATTTTATGCTATTGAGTTATAATTAATATAACTAAAACTATTAAAACTAAATGTAACTATTAATCTATAACTTAATATTAAGCTACTAATAAAATCAAATCTATTTAACAACTACGAAATTAAAAATAAACTAGTTATATCTAATTAGTATTTTTTCTTGCTCTCTTAAAGAGAGTCTTTGAATTTTTTGGAATATTTCATGTGAATAAGAAAAGAAAAAACTTAACTAACAACTATTAGTATAATAATATAAAATGTAAACTAAGAAGGAAAATGGTTGAATCCATGAAGATGTGTGTCTATTTTGGGGGGTCTTATGCGAAAATAAATTTGATTTTTTCATGTTTTTCAACTTTGGGTGAACGAAAGTGATATTTTCATTTAGAATTTCACTTTCAAGTAAAAACAAAACTTTTAGAGGATTATGTTAGCTTTCTATTCATATTATTTTCAATTTTTTTTATTGAGATTTGATATGTCGTTTCCAAAAATGTTTGACAGTGTGTCCTTATAAAATGAAAGGACTAAAAAATAGACATGTTTGGTTGTGCCCCTAAAATCATTGTTAAACTTGTGTTTTAAAAAAAAAATGTTACGACAATATACACACAATATACTATTGCAATTACTATAAGTTTGTAACCAACGGATCTATACACTAATTATAATATTTATTTGAATTCGATCAATGGGGAAACCTTGTCGATTTTTAACATGTGTTTGGTTGCGCCAATTTTCTCTCAATTGACTATAAAATTTAAAAATCTACGAATACCCTTTTGAAGTAGACACTCCAATTAAGCACACCATATTTGTTTCAATTTTTTAGGTGGTGTATTTTTAAATTTATATATTTTTCATTTCATCACATGTTGAAAGAGATGAAACGAAACTCGTCACATGTTAAGAAACAAAAAAAATAAAAATAGTGGATCTCACCTATATAAAACAAAATCTATACCTACAGAAATTAGATTCAATGACGAAACTAATGATATCAAGTTTGACAGTCAATTTGTAGTGTAAGGAATCTATTTTACCTTCCGAAAATGAAGAAACTTGAAAATTGTGTAGGTTTTAGGTCTTAGAAGTTATTCGGCTGAACAATGTTTTTTCGTTACGGAACCGTTATTTACAATGCAAATGCAAAAAAAATTTCGTCAGCTAGAAAAAATTTCCTCGGCCGAATTTTTTTTTAGCTTGCATTCTTCTAGTTATCTGCGATTAATGGTTGGTTATCTATTCATAAACTATAAGTTATCCATGCACGATAGTAAAAAATAATGATACATTACAATTTATCATATTACTAGCACACCCACGAACAAAACAGGTACTCTTCAAGGAGATACACTAGGTTGAATATATCCGTTGTCTATAGTAAATCTTGTAATTGTATTATTCATTTCGTTAATTCTGGGATACTTATATGATATGGAGCTCATGATACTAGTGTTGAAAATGACATTAGATCTATGTTAAAATCTAAATATCGTTTAGGTGGTAATATTGATATCTTATCACAAAATACAACTTCAAATTCCTTTAAAGTAGGAAATTGTTCCAATTCCATTTTTTATTTTTCGGGCTCAAATTCTTTAATTTTGATGCCATAAAGTTGAAACCCTTTCCTAATACACTTTTTATGTTGTAGTGCTGAAATTTGTCATGTAGATAAAGGTCTATAAATTTCATTCATTGTATGATACTTATCCTCCTCATCCACACTACTAAAATTTTTATGCAAATAGTCGATAACAACTTTATGAGATTCTATCCAATCCATACCTATCAAAATGTCATAGGATCCTAAGGGAAGTATATTTAAATTAACTGAGGTATCCAAGTCATTAAAACCTAATAACAAATCTTCAACTATCTCCATAACTTTCTTTTTTACCTTTGTTGCCATCTATACCAACCATGCATTTTTTTGTTTTTCCTTACTAAGTTTACACTTTTCAACTAATTTTGGTGCAATGTAACTTAAACTAGACCCTGAATCGATAAGTATAGAAACATGTATGTTCAAAAATTTAACTTCTACTTCCAACATGGTAGATTGATGGTCCACTTGCCAATATTCCAAAGAAATATTAACTATAGGGATATTCCTGGCTATGTCATTCACAATAGAAGCTTCCTACAACATGCTTACGGGTTACTATTCCATCCTCCAATGGAAGTTTCGATACTCTTTAACCCGTTTCTATTGGTTGAACCTCACCTGTTGTAATTTTTATCAGTATGACCTCTTGTTCCTTTCACAAAAGGTGAGGGTTTAAATCCTTTCCTACGTTGATCGATCTTTTCAATTTTTTTTTCCAAATTTTACTCAATTTGGATATTTGTTTAAACAAATGGTAGCACAACTAGGCCTTTCTAATTGCTTCATCCATTGTTGAGGAATTTCAAACACAATATTTTCCTTATACACTGAGGGTAAACAACTGATGAAACTATATACCTTATCTTTTTCAACTCTTAGGTATGGTACATAGCGTTGTAAATTTATAAAATTGGTTACAAATTCTTCCATGGTTGACAATCCTAGTCTTAAATCATTAAATTATTTGGATTTCTCATCATAATATTGTTCTGACATATACATTTTTTCAATAGTTTTTAAAAAAATTTCCAACTCAACTATTTACTACGTATGTTACTAACACTCTTAGAATCCTTCCACCACGGAGCAGATTTAACAACAAAGATTCTATCACTTCCTCAAATTCTCCATCAAACATGGAGGGCCTTAGCTTTTTGAATTCTCCCTGTAACTCTACAAGTCTTTCATTTTGTTTTTCTGTATTCATTTCATCACCTTTATTTAAATGTCGGGGGGTTATATAGGAATGTTATTTGTAGTTTCCTCACTACTGTAACTTTGTAGTGCTCTTTTTCTTTTCTTGTAAGGAACATAAAATAAATATAATAATTAAATTGATAATGTTACCTTAGTATAAAAAAATATTAAAATTTAGAATCAAGCTGCTAATTTTACCTTAATAATAAAAAATATTTCTATCAAAACTTTCTAACATTCCTAACATTCTCAACTTCTCAACACTACATCTACAATCATACATTAACTTAATAATACATAATTTTATATATTTTGCACCTATAAAAAGTTCCTAACATTCATATATTTGCCCCTATCAAAACTTTCTAACATTCCGAACATTTCTTAATATTCATTCATATATTTACACTTATTAAAACTACCTAGCATTCATTCATATACTATGAACCTATCAAAACATTCAATCCTAACATTCCCACATTCACTGCTAACATTCACTCCTAACATTGCACCTATCGAAACATTCTCTCTTAACATTCCCCATTCCCACATTCACTCCTAACATTTACATTCCCCATATATTCATTCTTAACATTAACATTCCCCTATATTCATTCTTACATTCATTTATACATTCATATATTTGCACCTATCAAAACTTTCTAACATTTCTTAACATTCATTCATATATTTGCACCTATCAAAACTTCCTAACATTCATAACATTAACATTTCCATATTCATTCCTCATATATTCATTCTTAACATTAGATTGCACTTATCAAAAAATTCATTCCTAACATTCCCCTATTTCCACATTCACTCCTAACATTCACTCCTAACATTGCACCTATCAAAACATTCACTCCTAATATTCCCCCATTCCCACATTCACTCTTAACATTGCACCTATCAAAACTTCCTAACATTCCTAACATTCCTAACATTAACATTTCCATAATCATTCCCCATATATTCATTCTTAATATTAGATTGCACCTATCAAAGTATTCATTCTTAACATTTCCTTATTTCCACATTCACTCCTAACATTACACCTATTGAAAAATTCACTCCTAACATTCCCCCATTCCTCCATTCACTCCTAACATTGCACCTATCAAAACTTCCTAATGATTCCTAACATTCCTAACATTAACATTTCCATATTCATTCCCCATATATTCATTCTTAACATTAGATTGCACCTATCAAAGCATTCATTCCTAAAATTTCCCTATTTCCACATTCACTCATAACATTGCATCTATCAAAACATTCACTCCTAACATTGCACCTATCAAAACTTCCCAACATTCCTAACATTAACATTTTTATATTCATTCCCCATATATTCATTCTTAACATTAAATTGCACCTATCAAAGCATTCATTTCTAACATTCCCCTATTTCCACATTCACTCCTAACATTCACTCTTAACATTGTACCTATCAAAACATTCACTCCTAACATTCCCCCATTCCCACATTCACTCCTAACATTAACATTCTCCATATATTCATTCTTAACATTAACATTCTCTATATATGCATTCTTACATTCATTCATACTTTCACCTATATTCATTCTTAACATTAACATTCCCCATATATTCATTCTTAACATTAGATTGCACCTATCAAAACATTCACTCCTAACATTCCCCTATTCCCACATTCACTCCTAACATTGCACCTATCAAAATATTTACTCTTAACATTCCCCCATTCCCCCATTCATTTTTAACATTTATATATTTGCACCTATAAAAACTTCCTAACATTCCTAACATTAACATTCCCATATTCAATCCCCATATGTTCATTCTTAACATTCACTCCTAACATTCCCCCATTCCCACATTCATTCCTAACATTGCACCTATCAAAACATTCACTCATAACATTCCCCCATTCCCACATTCACTCCTAACATTAACATTCCCCATATATTCATTATTAACATTAACATTCCCCTTATATTCATTCTTAACATTAGATTGCACCTATCAAAACTTCATAACATTTCTATCACTCTCAACTTCTCAACAAGAAACATACATAAATTTAATAATTTACATACATTCATATATTTGCACCTATCAAAACTTCCTAACATTCCTAACCTTTACATATACATGTATATAATCCAAATAACAATATCTAAGGTCAATGCACATTTATATAATCCAAAAAAACAATCATGAACATTTGAGTTCAATGTACATGTATATAATCCAAAAAAACAATCATATACATGTGAGTTCAATGTACATGTATATAATCCAAAAAATATGTACATGTGAGTTTAAAGTACATGTATATAATCTAAAAATTAAGCTCCTCCATGTCCAAAACAATTACAATATATATATCTACATAAAAAGAACAATGTAAATAATTCTCTAAATGGAAGTCCACCACTATCCTCGACTAGGGCCTTCCCTTGGACTCAGTTTTCTTGGATTCGTAACAATCTGAAACATGTATAAAAAGAAATTATGAATATCATAAATTATTTAAAGAACTTTAAGCCAAAATCAAAACATTAAAACATTAAACTAATATATCGAAGAACAATTCAATTATTAACAAAATTACCTCCAATTCTCTATCATCCAACGGAGTCTTCTCTTTTCTTCTAAAAGGTGGAGTAGACCCAAGCTACAACATATATAAAAACAATTTATAAATCTTACAAATTATTTAGACTATTTTAAACTAAATTCAAAAAAATAAAATATTAAACTTACAATTCCAACACTATCGTCCAATAGAGTCTTTCCTTTGCCTCGAAAAGATCGAAGAGACCCAAGCTTCAACATATATAAAAGCAATTTACAAATGTCAAACATTATTTAAACTATTTAAACATATATATCAAAGAATAATTGAATTATGAAAAAAATTACCTCGGTGCCAATATCCACATCCATCAAAGAACTTATATCTTCACCTCCAATTTCGATATGTTCTCTTCCCTTAAAATTTAAATTTTGTTAATAAATAAATCATAGTAAAAGCAAAAAATATTAAGCTTAGCAATTAACTTAAAAAAAAAAAACATTAGCTCACAATAGATGGAAAATCATCTAAAAAGTTCAAATCTAATGAAACCTGCATACATAAGTCAAATTAACAATAAGATACATAGTTAAATTTAAAAACAAAAAAAATATCTTTCAAACATAAATATAAATGTGTAAATTTTAAATATACCTCTTCAATATGTTCTTCTACATTTCCAGCATTTTCACTAGTGAAGACTCTAAAATTATGTTCATTTAACAATCAAGAAAACTTAAAACAATAAACATTTACGTAACGTATTTATTACTATACATCAAAAAATAATTTATCATACATAGATATAATGTAACAAAAAGTTTAATTCAAAATAAATAAATAAAAATAATAGATTGAAAGTACACAAACCTCTCCTATACTTGACGTGTTGTTAGATATTCTATCCGAAGCTATATTACGACAAATATGGGCATAGGCCTTTAGATTTTTAATGCCCATACAATCTAACTCATCATTTGTTCTGTAAACAAAATTTTTCCGAATAGTGGCTCGAGCCCTCTCTCAACTCAATCCAACATCAACTCCTACAAATGCCGAAGTCAAACCTTTGGCAACATTATGCCTTTTAGTTGTCCCAACTTGTGATTTGGGCTCCATCTCTAATTTGTAAGTCACAAGCCTAGGTGGACGAGATATCAATGGTGGAGGTCGAAGAGTACTAGGATATCTAAGGGCACCTTTTCGATTACATATCCTCCCCTTTCCATCTCCATAAAACTTGGAATGAATATCAGTATAGTCTGGCTTCATTCCTAAAAAAAAAATCAGCATAAAAAAACCTAGCAAAATAATTAGGAACCTCATCGTTCCATGGCAACTGACCATAGGCTGCAAGAAACCGATCATATAAAAAATGTGCAAGTTCAGGGTGCTTAAAATATTGCACTTTCAATGCTTTCTACTTTAGGCCCTCTTTGAAGTTGAACATTGAGTTGGCATGTTCTGTAGTCACCCTCTCCTTCACAACAACCCACTTGTCTGGACCCATCACTTCTGCCTTTCTTCTTTGCATCAAGGCAATAAAACCATCTGTCGTTGGTCCAAGATCCTCATATACCTCAATAAATTTTTGTAAAGATTGCAAAACCATCTCTATACTTTGTTTGTTCTCGAGAGAGAGATCCAAACTAGAAAGATCATTTTGCAGCTTGTCATAGTGAGCCCTACAACTTTCAAGATTCGTTTGTTGAAGACCACTTTCCCATGGAATCTTGTCCGGTAAATATGATGGATAGGTCGTAATGGGCGTACAACCCTCAGCTAGCTGGACATATTGCGTCCTTGCTCGACCTTTGCCACCCTGTGTAGGATGACGAGCCTCTTGCAAACCTTTCTCTGCTTCCACACTTGTCTCCCGTACAGAAGGTCGAGATCCACGTTCACCCATAGATGATAAAGGGGAATCATCTCTACCACTATCACCACATCGATAATCAGATGAATGTTAACTATAGAGTAAGTTTGAGTCCTGAGGTGAAGTCGATAATCTTCGATTTTCATTTCGGACACCAACTCCCAAAGAATGTGATGACCTCCTACGCTTCTATCCCAAAGGATGCTCTCTTTCCATTGGATATGATATCTACAAGTTTACACAAATATCAATTTCTACATGTTAATTAATCAATTTCAAAGACCTAGCTACTATTAAAACTAAGATTTCAATGAAATATAAATAGAAAAAGAAAGGTGGTATGGATAAATAACACATATAAAGATGGTGAGGCTTCTTCGTGATACGGAAGATCCCTGAATCCACTAAATACACTGGTATATGATGGTTACTACGCACGCTGTATAACGTTTTGACCCCGACACATGCCATAAACTTGTTTTGGTTCAGAGGCCAAAGGCTGAAACGTAGAGTAATTTGAAGCCAAACATGCCGATCCATTAGATAATTTTGCAAGTCAAGAGGTGGAAAATGCGGGGACATAGTGTGTCAGGACTAAATATCCAGGCCTGAAGTTCGAGAGTCGTAATGCCTCAATCACTAAGGGCCTAACCTTCTACATGTTAATTAATCAAATTCAAAGACCTAGCAACAATAAAAACTAAGATTTTAATAAGAACCTAGATATCACTAATATTATCTAATAGTTCTTTAACTGCATGTGCATGAACTACGCTTTTCTAAGTATAAAATATAGTCTAAGGCAAGTGCAAGTACTTACCTACTCTACAGACAGACACTACTGCTTGCTACTAGCTACCTAGTCGTTATAAAGTTGTTAGTGAGAGCATCACTATTAAATATAGATAGAGCTTCTATTACTTCAACTGAATGTATATCGTAGGTGAATCAGCTAGCTCATCCCTGAATCTCATAGGGAGAAAGTATTTCTAGATTATTCTACGTCGCAGTCTAGATCGAACTGACATAATCTCGTAATAGATATCTGGCATTCCTTGCCTTCTCTTCATTTCTCAGATTTAAATACTTCCACTTCCCTTCTTCTAGGATCTAGAGTGTTTACAATTAATTATATATCCTAGTGCCTCCGGTTGTATAAAGCAATGAAGAGTAAGGGCAGTGAATCAACTGACAACTATCAATTAGCTATTGTGATTTCATGGATTTATCACATCAAATGGCAAGGACATATAGATTTCAAATTGCATTAAGGCGAGCATCTAGGGACTGACTACATACACCTATGGATTCCCCCCCATTAGTCCAGCCTATCCCTATCATTTTACGTTACACTTCTGGTTGTTTTGGTCTCCATCCCCATAAGAAGATAAAGCAATTATTTCTTGAAACTTTCCTTTCTCTATCTAACCTTTTCTTTCTATGTTTCGGAAAAGCATGAAATGGAAATGGAACTTAATGCAATGCATCGTGGACTAAGATAGTCATAAATTTCCATGGGACTTATAATTCGGCTAGTAGTTGTATGGACTAAAGCAAGTAGTAGAGCTTATGGACAAAACTATATAGTTATTACACTACAGCTGAAGTTGTAACTCAAGAAAGAAGTAAAATGAAAAGGTTTTGAAATCCTGTCCCCTACCAATGAAAAAACATACAGAAATTAATCATTGCATAACCCACCAAATCCCCATAAAGTATATATTTATATGAAGTTACTTCCCTCCCACATATACCTTACCCTACGTAGAAACACCCCCTGCTCTGTGGTCCATTAAATTCCTAGTTCCCTTAATTTCCATGACATAAAACATTAAATTTTCTGACACCCCCAGCTCTGTCCATTTGGACACCCCAACCATGGATTTTTTCTCTGGTGGAGTTATTTAAGCCTAAATAACCATGGATTATTTTGGACAGAGCTGTCTAAATATTCTATAAATTTTCATGTACATAGAGAATACGAATAAGCTAATTAAAAAGTTATGGAATTTTTTTCGACAAAGCTGTTTAAATATTCTATAAAATTTCATGTATAGGAGAATAAGAATAAGCTAGTTAAAAAATATAGAAAAAGAAAAAACATTAACAGATTTCAAGTTTTATGTTAAATTTTGTTTAATTAAAATCATTTAAAATAACTATTACACTTAAAGCCAAATTCAAAATCTAAGATCTTATATCAATAGTGCTTCATATGTTCTTTTAATTTTTTTTGCAATCAACAATGTCCAAATGGACAGAGCTATTCAGCTCTGTCCATTTGGACAGAGCTGTTCAACTCTGTCCAAATTGGTAGAAATTGAACATGTATATCAGCTATAATATGCTATTTATGGGCGCGTAGAGGCTTGGAGTTTTCTTTTGAGGTTGTTGTAAAACTGGGGAAGTGGAATGTAGTCCCTGACCATTTGTATCGATTGGAATCGGGTGAAATTGATATTTTATTCAATATAAACTATACGATGGCGGCCCTTTAGGGAGAACAACTCCTATCCTAGCCCCTCTTAGAACGATTCTATCTATGATAGCCGGGATTTTGCCAAGCATAAGCTTTAAGACTAGTATGATTACAGTTTCATATATTTGTATATTATGCATAATACTACTACTTATGGAGTTCTGTTACACTATGCTTAACTATGAACACTTAATATTGTTTCTCGTTTGTATTGGATTTGTTAACCACGTATTATCTATGGGAATAGTTCAGGTCATGGATTCTAACCATGTAAGCTTCAATAGGCTTGTAAATCTTGATATTAAAAACAACTAGATTGAACACTATGTTATTTATACCGATATAAGCTTTGAATACACTCTATTCTATGAGCTTATGTTGTGCTTATAACTAACCTGTATTTATTAGGGAAATTATATAAGTGTAACCTTCATAACGAGTAGTGGAATCACTTGTATTACATTAGCTTACTACCATTGTAATTATGAGCTTAGAGATTACGTGAGTGACAATAGGTGGAATCATTGAACATAATAGAATGGTTACCCTTGTTTATCATGTGTAATATGAAACAAGCACATAAGCTAAGCTATACTGCTATTACTCTTTACTAATTATGTAATATATAAAGGTAATCATGTACAGACTAGTGTGTACAGAACATACATCTGTCCAAATGGGCGGAGCTGTTCAACTCTGTCCAAATGAACAGAGCTGTTCAACTCTAACTACAACACTATCTTTACATAATAGCTTAATGGTATAGCTCTGATAAGAGTTCTCATAATAATGACTTAACAAAGGTTATTGTGGTCCTTATTCAGATATCACTATGACAGTGCTTTTATTATGCTTAATTTACTAGTGCATCGCTTGTAATTGAATAGATATGGAAAAAAAATCTACATGCTTTATCATAGTTAAAACCATTGCCTTTATATTACATAGTATTAGCTGAGTACTTATTATTACTTGTAAAATAGGATTCTAACCTTTATTATGCAAATACAGGTAATCTATTTGTAATCTAAGAGTTAGACAAGTTTTATATAGAGTTAGATAAGCTTTATATGAGAGTTACACAAGCTTTACCTCACAGTCAAGAGGCAGCACAACAACACCACACCATGAGAAGATCACGTACACCTCCACAAACAGACCTCCACACCGAGCAGACCTCCATGCCGAATAAACCTCCACGAACAGACCTCCATGCCAAGACGAAACCAGACAGGTAGAGGGGTGACAGGATGGTGAATGTACACGTTAGACGGCTAGGTGACATGGAGGAGGATGAGACAGGTGGCGAGACAAGACGGGTGACAGGAGCAGTAGGATGACGACAAATCGCTGTAGGGAAAACAACGGAAATGAGGCCGTAGCTGACCTTATATGGTAAAAAATTATTCGGTCGAATAGTTATTGAAACGCCGATAAAAATTACCGTCCTACAATCCGTTCCGTCAAATTAAATGGTTACCGTTAAAATTTATTGGGCTGACTAACGTCATTATTCGGCCGAATAAATATCGTCATTATTCGGCCGAATAAATATAGTTATTCGGTCGCTATCAGATATGTTAATGTTCTATTAAAATATAAATAACAAAAGTTAAATAATACAAATATGATAAGAAATTATCATATTTAATATTATAAGCAACTTTTTGTTCAATAAAAATATTTATGATTAAAGAATAATAAACAAGAAATTATTTATCATTCTGTAATATAAAATTTCAAAGAACAATTGACTATTAACATTTTAAGTAAATTAATAACAAAATATTATATAGTCAAATTTAAATTAGAAAACTAAATTAGAATGACTCGTACAATATAATACATCATAAGTGTATGCTGATCAATATGAGAAAATCAAAATATATATATATATATATATATATATATATATATAT
>LPNX010033586.1:0-54171 GCA_001517045.1 Pseudotsuga menziesii
CGGATCAACTGATACACTGGAATCAGACTTTGAACAAGTCTGTCAACTGGTGGCTCCTCAGGTAACCCAACTTATGGTACAAAAAGTTGGATAACAGATACTAAATTTCATGTTTAATAAAGTATACTAGTGTTAATGTCTTTATATTTGACAACTAACACTTAAGTTCTCAACATTTTGTATTATTTCCAACTAGTAAAGGGTCACCTTTGATAGGATTTGAAAGCATTGGCTTTGGAAGGAAATGATAGAGTATTTATATGCTGAGACTTTACATGTGAATGTTCTTCCCTACTATAAATAATGACAAGAAGCACAAGACCATATGCATTTTCATAAATGGAAGGTTGAATTTTGTTAACCCCATTTTTATATGGGTTGTCACACAAAAAGAGATAAATGACAATTACCAGCATAACCTAGGATGCATAATCAAATTATGTTCATTGCCATTTTTATGACATTACATTACAATAGACATGCCTCCCAAGAGTTCCCACATTAGGAAAGGTTCTGAGGATTGGACTCCAATAGAACAATATGTCATTTAAATATTTTCTAGAATGAATTCATCCCCAATCTAGTTGAGAAAAGACACATTGTTCTCATAGACCCTTCAGATAGTTTAGAAGAAAAAGAAGCCCCATGCATTATTCAAAAATGTAATCCCTAATTGATTTTCAAATTGTAATTTTTTCCACACCAATTTTGCAGCAGTAATATTCTCGACACAACCCTTTGGAGAATTGCACTTATATGCTTTCACACTGGACAATTGCACTTTTATCTTCCAAGTGCATTTAAATTAACAAGCAAATTGGGAAGAGTACTATTGTTGTCCAACTTGTGAAGGAAAAGAAGTCAGTTTAAGACTTACTCTAAATTTGAGAAAATAAAAAAAGAGAAAATCATATGAAGCACCGTAGAAATATCCATTTTGTAGTTCAGTATGTTTAAAAAATTACTTCTATCAAATACATGGAATGAATCAATGGAGAATATGGCATTGATTATTAGAATTTAGCAATTAATTTCTGAAAAAACATCCATAGACCAGGAAAATGTTTGAAGGATAATTTTTTATTCATATTCATTTGTAAAAGATAGTCCTTTTAGGGTAAAATATTTTTCCAAGTATTTAAAAATGCAGTTCACTAAATTATTGAGTACAACAAATCATATATGTCAAATAAATTTGAAGAGAATACATAACTAAATTAGATCCTATTCTATTGAAAAACAACAAAAAAAATTATTTTTCTATTATAAAACAATGTCATCAAAAGTAATTATGAGCACAAGTTATCAAGTGCTTGTTGACCATCTTCCTAATAATGTATTGATCTCAAAATTTGTTTCCATACAAACACTATGTTTTAGAAGTATTAACAGGCCTATCAGTTATGAAAACATCATGATAAATAATTCAAGGTTTGTTGATTTGTAATGGAAAACTTGAGGCATGGTTTCTCTAGGCAAATAAAACGAACAAAGAAACAACTTTGGAGGAAAACATGAAAAATGTGATCCCAAAAAACAAAGAAAATGGAGGGAGAATTCCAAACAAAAATAACCTAACACCCACCCAAAATTTGATCATAAGGGAATATATACAAATACAACTTTTCAAATAAAAAACAATTTCTAGTTCAAAGCGGCCTATACATATTATTCAGCATAATTTCCATCAAAAGAAAATTAGTAGAATGTGATATCCAACAATTTTAGAGCTTTCAACTTACTCTAGAACTTTGCATGTCCATAATGGTACTTCTACTTGATATTCATTTCCAATATGAACCTAAATTGTATATGCACCATCATCTTGAAGCATACGCTAAAGAACATCACCTTCTTTCTCATCAACACATTTAGCATGAACAAGTTTGTCTAGGACCACTGTTTGGAATTGAAGTCCATAGTCATTTTATCTATTTTCATTGAAGTAATTTATCACTGGTCTCTTTTTCTTTCTCTTACATGTTGTAAAATACCACTTATCTTTCATAGGTATTGATGTTACTTTGGGTATTGTTGTACAATACCAATTGTCTTTCATAGGTATTGATTCTTCTCCAACAACAAATTGTCATTCATTCTAATTGAAACTAGGATGAAATAAATGTTGATAGTAACCCGTTTTCATGAAACTATCTGCACATGGCACACATGTGCAACAAGAAATATTGGAATGCATGACAAACAAAAACACGAAGTTTGAGACCATGGATGTTCTTTACAGGAAAATATCTGCATGGGGGCACGCATGTGTAAAGGGAAACAAAATAAATGGGAAAATATATACTTCAAGATTCTAAGTACCCTAACTGACTTATATTTCTTGCAATGAAATTATACATTTAAAATCCATTTAGATCCTGTATATACTTCCAACAGACATGCTAACTAAACTGGAGGACATGCAAACCTGGAACATATCTAGTGCCTTAAAAAATTCTATAATTGTCCTCATGGATTCTTCTTGTGCCTCACTTGTGTAAGAATCCTCACCATCAAAGGTTGATAAGTAATTCAGAAGAAAAGAATAAGAATCCTTTGTTGAATTGCAAAACCCATTATGTAAATTGTTATTCTAAACAAAATTCGAGTAAATAGAAGAGAAATCTTGTAGGTATTTAAAATAATCTAAAATACTATTTATTGTCTTTCAAGATGGTGGAAATAGCTAGAAAAAGTTCTCATTGATTATTTTTCTATATGTTCCATTCTTTCAAGAATGCATCCAAATTTTTGAAAGAACGAATGATAAACTTTGCAACTTTCCCATTAGCTACTAGCTTAAGAGCTCTCTTGTATACTATTGAAACCCATCTGTCGACAGGGGTTTTATTTGAGTTGATGTCGACAACTCCCAAAGCAGACCCCTAAACATCAGTCGAGAAAGGATTTACCCTTTTCTAGAAACACTTGTGGAGCAGGTGAAGTCTCACTGATATGTTCGAGGGAGGGCTAAATGAACCAAGATTATGTTGTGGGAAGAGGACTTCGTACTATATTTTACCCAATCATGAAATTACCCAAAAAACTAGGTTTATAGGCACATTATCAACCAGATCAACTTATCATCATTATTTGCAAATTTATTAACCCAGTTTTAGGTCAACAAACACATCAACATACGTTATCAAGTACTACGATACTTCACATCATTCATAGCTAAAGGGAAAACATAAAGATAACATATTCATTCATCCACTTATAGCAATTCTATGGCAAATAATGCAGAAAAAAGTTTATCGACACATAACTCACTTTGAAACACATTCTGGAGAGACAATATATCACATCATAGAGATAAAAAACCGATCCAGTTTACTTCATAAGATAAACTCTTCATAACATTGAAACTAGAAATAAACAGCAAAGATAAAAAGCATTTCTCAGCATATTCATTCCTTGCCAAAAGATACATAGATAGATTGATCCTTTGATTATTGATTTATTCTCCCCCTAAATATTTACAATCCTAACTCTATTTTTAGGCTCACTAGGCCATTACAAAATGGTCCACTTGACCGATTCCTAACTAACTCAACCGAAATATCCTATTTTTCTGGTTTCTTCTTCCTCTGTGGCTAACTTTTACCTTTGTTGACATCCTTCCTCTTGATGGAGGTGACACACTTTGTAAGATTCAACCCTTTTCCCATAGCCCCCCAACACAAATTTGTGGCTCGTCCTTGAGCCACTTCATCTAGATGCAACCGATGCGTTCAATTTTTCCTTGAACTCGTCATATTCTGCTTTGACTTGTTCGATGACTTCCTTGACCTTTACCATGAGTGCTACACACTCTCCAATTTCTTTCTCATCCAATTGTTATTCATTCATCTAATTCACTTTGCTGAGATTTTCCTTGGTATTCATGATTTCATCCATGGCCTTGAGCACCAATAGCTCTATTATACCTTGCAGTTTCTCAAAGTGTGTTTCCCGTCACTGGTATCTTGCCACAACTCGTTTACCTTGACTGCCTTAGTCACCTGCGCAGGTGGGGGAATCATTTTGAGTGATCCCATCGAGGCTGTTAGTTGTGCTTCTACCTCTATGAGTTGCATGTCCAATTGGTGCAACTGATCATCCTATACTAAGCTACCCCAAAACTGTGTTATTTCCTTGTAATGTCCGTTTTTAAAATTTTTACTAAAATGCCCAATTTTCCAATTTTTCACAATTTTTGCTCTTGACTAGTCTTAGTGTATTGGTCTCCAAATTGGCCTAATTGCTCCCAAATATTTAGAGAAGGTGTATTAATGATATACTAAATTAATTATTATGTTCATGGATGTATTATGGCCATCCAATCACTTGTATAAGTTTGTACTAAATTCCGAAGAAGATAGATGATTTTTTTAGGAATTTTGGGGCTCAAATTGCCCCTGGGTAATTGCCGAAATGGCCTCCCAAATGTACAAAAAACCACTAAAATTATCAAATTGAGTTAGGTTATGTCTATAGGACATCAATAGGGACTCACATTCTGAATTAATATAACTACCATGTTTATTATCACTTCCTTCAATTAGATATATAAAAACTAGTTTTGAACCCTTGGGAAATGAGATGCAATTTAATCCAATGGTTATGGAATTCGACCCAATGGCCAAAAACACTCAGTTAATGAATATGAAACCTAAAATATGATTCATTGATAGTCCATTCATGCATTAATAATCAATAGTTTACACAGCTATTCAAATCTACCAATATTATAAGAGTTTGCAACAAAGAAGTGGGAAAAGGCATTGTTTCTTTATTACTGATCAATAATACATAAAATATATCCTCATTTCGATATGATAAATTTCATAACAGAGATATAAGATTATTTACATCATAAAACAAATTCTGGAGCAAGAGGAGCTCCCTCAAAAAGATAAATGTCTCACCAAGTGTGCCTCACTCCATCGAGATGAAATATGGTGAAAGAATGTGAGATGGGAGGGTGAATGAGCTGAATCCTAAAGTTTCCACGAGATGATGTAGCTGAAACTATATATTATAAATCCATTTAATCTCCTTGAAATTCCTCAGTGGCCTCTATAATCACCAATTAGGATGGGAATCTTTCACCCTCAAAATTGGCTCAAGCATGAACTAGTCACTCACTAGCTCTCTCTCTTCACAACAACAAATTTCACAATTGATAAAAAATATCATTCTCATGGCTGCTCCTTGTATTTTATAAACATTAATGGTCTCCCCAGCTTCCAAATACATCCATAAACCAAATACAATTCGAATTGGTGTGGCTTCTCATGCTATGCCATGTGGCCTCTCTCTTCACCTTCCATCTTCTCCCAAATTGAGTAGGAACCCATTGGGATTCTCCAAATCACATGAGAGCTCTATTGGATGCTCTATTTCGACTTGATATGTAAGAGATGTCATATTTAATCCTTCATATCTGACTTGTGTCATAAATTTCATAGAATTTCCATCATTGGTGTCATAAATGTCATAAGTGTAAGGGGAATCTAGCCAAGTGTCCATGAAACTCCCTGTTTGGCTCTTCCTTTCTCATGTAAGTTACAATTCATCCCAAATTCGACCTATGAAGTATTTGGAAAATTATATTGACCTTATAATCCATCCAAAACATTAGGATTTCAATATATTTGAGATTGCAAGAGGTGGATGCCATTTAACATAGGAATTCTAGCTTGAGTGGGCCCCATAGTCTCCATATGTCTCCATTTTTCCTATCCATTTCATTATTAACCTGAATTGATTTAATTGAACTTATTAAATAAATATTTTATTCCTTCTAATTTCTAAAAATTGTTTATTATCTTCCGTATTAACTTCCCAATGTTTCCACCCAACCTAGGGAACTAGTAGGATTGATGGAATTTCGCCACTATGCAATTATTTTAAAATGGGGACATTACAGTCCTCCCCACCCAATATTGCTTGTTGTCAAGAAATTTTAGATTTGGATGCTGCAAAACATTCTCCTCTTCCCATGTGGCATCTTCACTCGGTAGATCTTTCCATTGCACCAAGTAATCTTTGATTGTCTTGCTCCTCAATCTTCTCTCCCTTGTGTTCAAAACCTCGTCTGGAAAAAGTGTGAGATGTCCTTCATCATCTAAAGGAGGGAGTGTATATGAAATGAAAATTTTCTTACCAATGGATTTCTTGAGACAAAAAACATGAAATACATTATGAATTTTAATCCCTTCCGGAAGTTCCAACTCATATGCTACTTCTCCAATTTTCCAGATCACCTTGCAGGGCCCATAGTATCTTGGCTTTAACTTTTCTGCTCCATTATTTTTTAGAGATGCTTGTTTGTATGGCTGCAACCTCAAATATACTAAATCATCAACCTGGAAAATCCTTTCCTCTTTATGTTTATCTGCATATTGTTTTTGCCGATTTTGGGCAACCTGCAAATTGTCTTTTAAAATATTTAAAAATTTCTTGGCTTTCTTCCACCCAATCTTTAGCTTTTGGAGATATACTATCACAAAATACCATATCCAAAAATGTAAGTGCATCATAACCATATAATACTCTGAAAGGAGACATTCTTATTAACATGTGAAAGGTGGTGTTGTAGCAAAACTCACCCAAATGTAGCCATTTTGTCCAAGTTTTCTGCTATTCTCCCCCATAGTTTCGAAGGTACCCTTCCAACCATTTGTTCACCCTATATGTTTTTCCATCAGTTTTGGGATGGAATATTATACTTTGAGTCAACTTAGTGCCCACCAATCTGAAAATTTCTTGCTAAAAATCACTCATGAATCTACCATCTCTATCACTCACAATGCTCTTGGGGAGCCCACACAATATGGAGATTTATCTGAAAAAAGGGTCAGCCACTTGTGCAGCACCAAAAGAGGATGTAACAGCAAATAAATGAGAAAAATTAGTCAATATATCCTATACCACATATATGCAATCCTTGCCCAAATATTTTGGAAAACCGGTGATGAAATCCATCGATATATTGTCCCATTTTTGCTCTGGAATGGGAAAATGTTGTAGTAACCCAGCTGGATATGTGAGTTCTGATTTGATTTTCTGACATACCTTAAATTCATTCACATAATTTTAAAAATATTCCTTCATCCCCTTCTAGTATAACATTTTCCTTAGTTTCCTATAGGTTTTGAAGATCCCCAGATGGCCTGCTAGTGGGGAATCATGTGCTTCCTGAAAAACTTTGTACTTAAGCTCTAAATCTCAAACTAAATAAATTCTTCCCTTATAGTATATCAGACCCTACAAAATTATTTATTTGTGATCTCCCATGAGTCCATCTAATACATCACAAGGAAACTTATCTTTGGCATATTCAACTAGTAGCATGTCCTTCCAATTTTTAGCAATGGCCAGGAGAGAAAAAGAAGATTTTAAAGATAATGCATTTGCTACAATGTTATTATTTCCTTTCATATATTAAATATCAAAATCATAAGCTTGGATATTTCTTACCCACTTTTTTTTCCTTTCATTTATATCCTTTTGGGTCAGGAAGTGTCTTAGACTATTGTGGTCTGTTTTCACCACAAACTTGTTTCCTACCAAGTATTGTCAGAATTTGGCCAAGGCATGCATGATGGACAACATCTCTTTGTCATATATGGATTAAATATTTTCATGAGGCTGCAAATTTATGCTCTCAAAGGCTATAGGGTGTTTTCATTTCTTTAGGAAAGCCCCTACTCCTCCACCCGAGGCATCACATTCAACAACGAAAGGCTTAGAAAAAACAAGTAATGCAAGTATGGGACACCTACTCATTACCTCTTTCATATTTTGTAAGGCCTTTTCAATATAATCTATTAACTTATTTGGATGCCTATAAGGTGGTATCTGAATGGTTGAAGTACTTTCCTCCAAAACAATGTTATGCTCAACCCCCCTATCAGGTGGTCTACTATGTGGAAGATCTCTGAAAACTTTTTCATATTTGTGTAGAAGTGTCTCTATCTCTTTTGGGTGTTTAAAAAAATTGATTTTTGGCTTGGGAGAGGTGACATAACATTCATCAGTTCATTATACATCACCATGCCTCAATTTAGATCTCATACTTTTGCAATTTACTACCTGTTTTGGGTAAGTATCATGCCCTCTCACAACCCTTAGTGCACTTGTTGAATCTTGAAATTTCATCAGCAATTTGATAATTTACTGAATGCTCTCCTATAGAATACAACCTTGTAATCCCAAGACTATATTAGTATCAGCAACATAAACCACATAAAAACTATCAACAAAAGTATAGTTACCTATGGTGACTTGTAGCTTTGTGTTACCACCTAAGTTGTACTTAGTGGTTTTTTATCAAGTGATCTTGGTGAACCGGACAACGATGATTTGTCTGGACTTCAAAAGACCTTCCGAATTGCTTTTGGGAAGTGCTTGTTGTACTATATCACATGTTCATACCCCGTGGGGGAGTTGTAATAAAATGTTCTAGCATGATAGTGTCTGTAAAATACTCGGTCTCTTAGACTTTATTTGTCAATCTGATCAGCCCAGGGTGTTTTTTCCCTTGGGAGTTGTAATAAAATTTTCTAGCATGATAGTGTCTGTAAAATACTCAGTCTCTTAGACTTTATTTGTCAATCCGATCAGCCTAGGGTGTTTTTTCCCTTGGTTATTATTGGTTGTTGAATAAACGACTGATAATTTCTAAGTTTTCACTCAATACCTCCAAAGTTGGGGTGGTCGGCTTGGAATTTATGCCTATTGAGGTTATTAGAGTATATGTGTCAATGTATAAACATTATAGGCACCATGGTTGAGTCATATGAACATTTCTAAGTCCCCCTAGGTTTTTAATTTTAATTTTTCCACAAAACTTAGGCTATTTTTTAATAGTCTAATTGGAAAAATTGGCTCTATAATAAAAGTGGGCTTGGAAATCAGTTTTAGTCATGGGGGTGCTCATTTTTAAGCTTAGAGCACCATGTAAACCCATAGACCCACTTTTTCTAAGTTTTGAGTGATTTGTCCATCACTCAGGTAAAAAATCCCTAAAAATCAAATATTGATTATTTAATTGATGAATTAATTAAATAATGGAGAAAACCCCAAATCCTAAATCATTGGGATTTGCTCCGATTTGACTAAAATCAGTCTCATCAACTTGGGATTGAATAGATATAACAATTCCTTGACTGAAGGAGGTGATCTGGGATGATCTGGAAGTGTACCACAACATGCAATCTTGGGAATCGCACTCTCTCTCTCTCTCCTCCACATGTGTGGGCCCATCTGATTGAGGTTTGGTGGATGCTTCGGTTAGTAGGTTGAGGTGTCAGACAGATCAACTATCTAATTCATATTTTCACTCATTGAGACTCAGACCAGGCTCAATTAGACACAGATCAGGCCCAGATTCACTCCACATGCAGCTGCAGTCTCTCTCTCCTTGGGATTTGCGCCCTCGGGGCTAGATCTTTTGTTTTTTCTATAAATAAAGCATAGATTACCTCTTCCAATATAGTTAGAACTGGGATTGAGGTGTTGTTGTTATTTTATTGTTGTTATTGTTCATTTTAAATAAAGAGAAGCTTTGGAGGCAAGACAGTGTCATGTTATTGTATGTGTGGATGAGCATTTCCATGTTTTACTGAGGTAACCTGTATCTATGTTCATAATTTGTCGATTGTTTGTAGATCCATTGCTAAAGATTGATAATAAGTTTATTATGATATTGATAGGAAACGAGTTTTTTAATAAATTTATTGGCCAACTCTTTCCTTTTGATGCATTTTTAGAGATCTAGATTCAACATGTTTTATAAGTTTATATGCATGCTATTCTAAAATCTCTATTTATGTATTAACCGGATCTCACAAGCATTTTGGCAAGTATTTGGATTCAGTTGTAGGTTTCTAGCTTGGAGAGGGTGCTGATATATATTTCTTCCTCACTTTCTCCAAAAATTTCTCAAAGGCATAGTCCCTTGACATTCCACTGGAAAGCTCCGCGGTTGATCTTCAAGGCTTCCAACAATATTTCTCTCTCTTCCTCATAAAAATCCAAATCTTACTTGGTTACTTTTGTTAGAAGGTTTGTTATCATTTAGATCTGTCATATTAAAGTAAAAATTACATAGATATATTATTTCAAAGCTCATAATCTAGATCTCATTTCTAAAAGGTCTCATTAAGCATTCTAGATCTAGTTCAGGGAAATCGTCCGTTTTGCATGGCAATTTAAAGAAAATCCATAGGTTACATGCCTTAGATTTATGTTTCTATTTTAAAAAGATTAAATCCAAAAATCAGTGCATATCACATTGGCTTCTCAAAAATCAAGCCAAGATCCCAAGGAAGGCTTGCTTTCCTTGGTTCCTTTTTCACCGTTTTAACTAGTTTTAACTCAGTTTTGTTTGGTTTAAAGTAGGCTGACCCAAAGGTGCTTTGAAAGTGATTTTTGGAATATTTAATTCTAAAATTATTGATTTATTTTATCAGGCATAACAGAAAGAAGAGAAGCTGTTGTTCGAAAGTGGCTTTGGGATCGTTCAAATCCCCCTAGGGGGCTCCCCTTTGACTGTAAATTTTAAATTTTGGGAAAGTTGTAAGATCTTGGCTTCATCCTATATAAGAACCAAGAGGATTAAGATCATTTTACTGATATTTTAACACCATATAATAAAAGTTTTCTCTGAATAGGCTCTTTGGAGCCCATTCCCCACCCCCCCTTGGGAGATTCGCACCTTTTTTGTTATTTTTTGCATTGTCTTATTTCTGTTCACTTTAGATTAGTTTCATTCATGCAGAAAAAAATGCTTTCATTACTTTATCATATATTCCACATTTCAGTATCAAAGTAACTTGAATACTTACCCCACAACTTTCCGATTGACCCGCAACGGGAAAGAGACGCATGGTAGGAATAATTAGAAAAATTGTGATTTGTTTCTACTTGCTGCTTAGCATTAATGTCTGTAAGTAATTGTTCTAAAATAAAACCCCTCCTTGATTCCCCAATTGAGGTCCACTTGGACCGAAAGAGGTTCCTGGAGGGTTTTTCTTTCTAAGAAAACACATCCTTTAAAACTCACTAAAATTGACAAGACTTTGGTGTGTATGCTCTGCATTTGGCTGTGGTTCACTGATCAGTCAAGCTGCATCAAAAGAAATGTGAGTGACTAGTTTAATTAGTCTTCACCTTCCCAAATCAACCACCATTAGGTTAAAATCCAACGCCTCGATCAAACCGTAAGCAGTGGAAAAATACCCAAAGGAAGTGGGAACTCTTGAAAAGTGACCTCAAGGTGCCGATCTTTGTTACACCTTCGGGTGCATTATGAACAACAGTCTCAGAGACTCCATTCAGCCCACATATTCCTTGCGAGTAGCTGTGAATGTTTAGTTTTGGACATAATCCAAGTACTCTCGGGTATATCTGGAGTCCCCCCTCACCTAGTTTTAATCAACTCATATTTTAGATTAACTTAAAACGTACCAAGAGGCAATCGCAAAACATTCACTCCAAGCACATGCAAGTACATTCATTATTTTATGACTCCATTTTAAGGCACTGGATATTTGCTTTCTATATATATATATATATATTGTGTCTCATCATTGTGCTTTCGTGCGCTCATTTTTTATCTTGTCATCTATGGTTGTTTATGGTCAAATTTCAAACTCCTAAGTAACTATTTCAATTTAACATCACCATACTAAATAATTTTTACTTGGTAAATTAATAGGGTCTACCTCGCTTGGCTTCGTTAGGAGTTCAGACTAAATGGAGGAGTCAAGAATAGGTCACAACCTTGACTTGAGACTTGCCCCCAAGGACACACCGAGTGGCTTGAATATTTCTGCCACGTTCCCCCCAGGTGTGTGAAAGGTGGCAATACTTTTTGGCGATGTTGCTGGGGATAAATATTTTTATTCCTAAGTACGACTTAGCTTAACTTTTTCCTAAACAACTAAAAAGATAAAAAAAAATTGATTGATCTTGTCTTTAAAAAACATAAAAATTAAAACTCGATCCATGTGGCGACTCCATTGTCTAACATTCCTCCAAGAGTTTCTACCTGAATAAACCACCATCAATTATTCAATCCTCTCCCTGATCCCGAAAGGTTTATTAGGGAAATATTGAATAAGAAGAATTCTCATAGAAACCTTGAAAATTTAGGAGACCAATCCCTCTCAGATATTTATCACTTATTTGTAGAGAGTCATGTTCACCAATCTCAAGAAATGATAGAATTATTCAAACCCCTTGACTTTTCTCAGATAGCAGGTGCTCCCCATGCCATTCCAAAAGATGTTATCAAGAAGCTCCCCATATTTTAGGAAATAATGCCGCACTACCAAGTCTCACCTTCGAAAGTTTGAAAAGCACCTGGTCAATTATTGCAATGATGTTTCCCATGACCATGACAATCTCAAAATGAAGCTCTTTGATTTATCCTTAGAAGATGATGCTGAAGAGTGGTACCTCGACCTAGATGATGATTCATATAAAAAATTTAGATAATTCCAAGATGGTTTTAGGAAGAAGTGGGGAGAAAAGAAGGAACCAAGACATCTGCTTGCTGCCTTTTATAGCATAAAGAAGATGGAGAATGAAACCATGGATGAATTTAACACTTAATTTAGGCATGTGGTTACAGACATTCCTAGAGACATGAAGCCAAAAAATGCCTCTATCCTCATATCCTACATTGAAGCCTTCACCGGTGACTTAAGGTACTAGTTGAGAGATAAAGAACCGGTTGATCTGAAAACTGCCTAGGAATTGGCCAAGAAAATAGAAAAGAATATGCAATCTTCAGGAAAGTCCAACATTCCAGGTTACACTAGGGAAAACACTTCCTACAGCAAAGAGAAAGGTAAAGCCATTGAATCAAAAGAAAAGGGAACTTCTAAAGATCCCATAGAAAAGGTGACGGACATAATAAAAAACTTGGTTACTAGTCAAAACCAACTAATGGACAATCATTCTGCATAATTGAATCATATGCAAAATAGAATAATCACAATGGAAAGGAATAATGGACCTAGGAACTTTCAGCCCAAGAAGAATCAGATGTATCAAAATAAATTTCCTCAGCAAGAGCCTAGGATTCCAAACCAGTTAGACTCAGCTAACATGGTAGAAGAAGTAATTCCATGGTGTATACCATATGAACAATTCCACTAAGAAAGCACTTGTTATGTTGCAAATCAAGTCATGGAACATGGACTTCCCGAGGTCAGTAGTTAGGAAACAACTTCAAGTGAGCCTGATCATGTATACATGGTAGGCCAGGCCTACCCTTTGTCACTAGCTAAATAGTACAAACCTAAGGATGAAACCATTGCAGAATCTTATAGTGAAACTTATGATGAAAACCGTAATGTGCATGATGGGACTCCTACATGTTCTCCATATAATGATGACAGTTTGGAAGGTTTACTGCCTTGTGACCTTTTCTTTGAAGAATATGAGTATGAAAATGAGGCCCAAGTATAACTTGGAGCATGATACTAGTGAAGAAGACTCCCTTATCTCCGACAAAGATGTTGATGAGGAGTCCTAGACATTCATGGAAAATCCAGTCTATGACATGAATAAAGAGGAAAATAATGAACTAGAAACTTTTGATGGTTTTGTTGATTGTTGTGTCTATGGCGTATCTAAAGGAGAGAGCATGGACCATGTGGCCTTGGGAAACTTTGATATGGAAAAGGAGCATGTAGTTTATCCATATGATTAGTCTAAGCCATATATCAATATCAGTAATGAAGACAAAGAGAACTTGATATAGGAACTTGATATCAGCAATGGGGAATCCATCACATCTGACATAGATGGTGGTGATGACTATTGGGATTTTTGTGGATATCTTATTAAGAATCCTATCTATGCTATATCCAATATGAGTAGTGTCTATTTAGAAATTGTTGGAAGTCCAATCTACTATACTTCCATAGAGGGAAGCATGGATCTAGAGACCTGGGAAAATCCTAGTATAGAAGAGCAGCATTCAAAACTCTTATATGGTTATTCAGAGTCATATCATGTAGAGCTGCACAAAGGTATCAATAATGAAAACATTGAGAAGCAGTGTTGTGAAAAGATGGATATGATGCAGTCAATAGAATATCAGTCTCAACTATCATCTTGAAATATAGAGTTTCCTTATGATTTGGAGCCGCTTGGGTCTTATACAATGAGTTATCATCCGGTAAGCCTTGATGATCAATATGATGGTGTAGTCAATCTACCTCATCATTCTGATTTGTATATCAACCCTATCTATTCATGGATAGAAGAATCCTATGCAAGCACCTACAAGTTTGGGAAGAAGTTTGACAACATTATTCATGCCTATGATTTCCCATCCATCCCGCCCATTCTGGATCATCACGCAGGTTTGCATTTTATGAATAAAGTATCCTTACTTTGGCTGGTAACCAAATACAAGGAAATTTCTTTTATGTTAATAAAATGCTTAGGTGGTTACATTGGATTTCTGATTACACTTAACCCTTATTATATCATGCTTAGAGTAGGAAAATAATCTCCTTGAAAAAGAGCATTTACTTTCCACATTTTTGTTTTGTACTCAGCTATAATAAAACTTTTTTTCATTAGTTAGTTACATTTATTTTGTTTAACTAAATCAGCTTAATGGTTCATTTGGTTTTTATATAAAGCTTTTGCTACTGAGGTTTTCTTGTCATGTAGAGATGTTTTTACAAGGTGTATAAACCATAGATTCTGGTGTTCTTGTATCCTCTCCTTGGCATATGACCAGATCAAGCACACGTCCCACAGTTGGAGCTAGATGTTACCACCTAAGTTGTACTTAGTTGTTTTTTATCAAGTAAGCCTGGTGAATGGGAAGAACATGATTTGTTATGACTTCAAAAGACCTTCCGAATTGCTTCTGGGAAGTGCTTGTTGTACTATATCACATGTTCATACCCCATGGGGGAGTTGCAATAAAATGTTCTAGCATGATAGTTTCTGTAAAAGACTCGGTCCCTTAGACTTTATTTGTCAATCCGATCAGCCCAAGGTTTTTTTTCCCTTGGTTATTATTGGTTGTTGAATAAATGTGTAACATCCCCGACCCTCCGACCGGGCAAGAGGATGCTACTAAACACCAAACATCCGGGCATCTAGCCCCATGAACATGATCATGCATATAATGTTGAAGCTAGATATTTAAAATCATAAAACATAATACAATGCATAATTGTTCATATACATAGCGAAAGCAAAACACCATTCATCCATTCATATACAATCCCACATTCAACATGTCTATCATCATAATTCATTAACAGTAAATATGATTGCAAAACATATTAGTCAAGAATACTTATCTTATGAGAACTGTCCCGCAACCAGCAACCCACTAGGTTTATCAAGCACATCAGGCCCTCATCCACCACTCCAATGTAGTTCGAGGACAAAACCACTGTGTGCATGCATCAAACTAGCTATTAAAGCTTTAACAGGGGAAAGGAAACTCCTTGGATCGTTCTTGGCCCTATTGTGGCCAAAACGATCCCACAGCAACCTACAGTAGACAAATCACAAGGGAAAAATGTAGCCAACAAATGTGGGAAAACAATAGCAAACGGGAAACCATAGAAAATTACAGTAACCCAGCATGTAGGGGAAAAACATACACCCCACACCATCCGCTAAATTTGTATGGGAAGACACCCCCACTGTAACGTAATGATAGCCCAAAAACTGTTTTCCTTCTAGTGTCATGTGAGCCAAAATAGAGAGAATCCTCTGCGTGAGGAACAGAGCGTCTCCTCCTGCGTGAGGATGGACAATGGGAAGACCAACCAGTGCATGATAAAATCGATTGTTTTTGAGTGAGAAGAAATGGCGTTCTAGAGAGAGTGCAGTCATGTGTGAAAAATGGGGATAATGGGCATAGTGGTCTTCTTTCCAGTGTAAGGGTCAGCCTGGTGGAGTGTGCGTGTGGGAAAGGAGTGATAGTCCTGCCACACTCCACTACCAGCAATAACTGCCCCAACTAGTCAACAGAACATTTAAGGTGGTGTTTGGATGAGGCAAGGGAAGGTGACACATGGATTTTCCCTCATGGGCTCAAGGTTTAACATTCCCCCTCCTTAACCTTAGAAAATCATGCCCTTTTCAATTTGGTTGCACTGAACATAGCTGGTTGGGTTCATTTAATTAAAATGCACATTTACATGATGCCACAATTTAATATGTGCCGTATGTCCCGATATACCATCGGTGACAATTCCAATACGAAACATAATATAATTAAATCGATGGTGGGGCCTTGGCCTTTAGCTCCGCACCATGATTGTTTACAAGGTATATATATATCATGTATATTTAATGCATCGGGGTCAAAACTAGGGTGTTACATTCCCCTCCCCCTTAAATAGCACTATCCTCAGTGCTTTACAAAATTTGAACAAAATGCTACACTGGTACCGCCTCAATGTTCCACAGAATTGAACAAAAATGGATGTTCCAATTGCATGGCATCCTCTAGCTCCCACGTAGCCTCTTCAGGTCCATAGTGCTCCCATTGCACCTTTACCTTCCCTATGGCTCGATTTTGGAGCATTGTGACCTTCCTGTTGAGGATGTGCATTGGCTCAATTTGGAACTCTCCCTCAGGTTCCACTTGAATCACATCCCAATTTATCACATGGTTAGGATCATGTACATGTCTCTTAAGCAAAGAAACATGAAAAACATTATGAGCTCTAGTGCTAGCAGGCAATGCAAGCATTAGAGGAAATTTCAACTCAAAATGGGCCTTTTAAATTTTATTCAAATTCCATGTCATCATGTGTTAGCTAATGAAATTGCTTTAAATTTGAAATACCGTATAGGTCTTAAACACTTTTTTAATATAAATTTGGGGATAGGTATCATAAAAACAAATACTTTTTTTGTTTGTATTTTTGACATATCTCCCTGCGTTTTTACTCAAATTTAGATCGGGAGAGCTCGTTGGATGCGGAATTAAATTCCGCATCCAATGAGTACCCACTCAACATACTTTTGACGGACCCCGCTACCCCAAAAATAAGAAATACCTGAAAAAATGGAATGATGAAGTCATCATTTCATTTTTCAGGCATTTCTTGTTTTTGGGGTAGCGGAGTCCATCAAAAGTATGCCGAGTGGGTAATCGTTGGATGTAGAATTTAATTCCGCATCCAATGAGCTCTCCCGATCGAAATTTGAGTAAAAACAGAGGGAGATATGTCAACAATACAAACAAAAAAATAGTTTTTTTATTTTCTTCCTCCAAAATTATTAAATATTATTTTATTATTTTAACTATTATTTTATTAGTTCATTTTAGGAGGCCCATTTTGAGTTGAAATTTCCTCTAATGTCTATATGCAACAGGCCCTATTCTTTCAAGCACTTCAAACGTCCCACAATATATAGGTGACAGCTTGGCACAACTTCTAAGCTTTAAGGAACTCTTCCCTTCCCTCACTCTGAGGTAAACATGATCCCCAATGCTGAACTCCTTGTTCACCCTATGCTTATCTGCATAGCTTTTCTGCCTGTCCTGTGCTACTTTCAGATTCTGTCTGATCTTTACAACCTCCTGCTCCATTTCCTTGAGCAGTTCTGGACCAATCACAACCCTATTTACTGAATTATCCCAAGTCACTGGTGTCCTACACCTTCTGCCATACAAAGCCTCATACGGACTCATCCCCAAGGATTCATGCTGTCCATTGTTATAAGAAAACTCTACCAAGTGTAAGTAATCTTCCCACTTGGTTGGTTTGTCCATCACATACATGTGAAGCATATCTTCAAGCACCTAATTAACTCTTTCTATCTTCCCATCTGTCTGAGGATGGTAGGCAGTGCTAAAGTTTAGCTTTGTACCCAAATATGCAAACAACCCCTTCCAAAAATTGGAAGTGAACTTGACATCTCGGTCAGAAACTATTGCCTTCGGAAATCCATGCAATTTGAAAATATCCTTCATGAAGATATTGTCAATGTCATTAGTCTTATGCGTAGACTTCACCTGTATAAAATGTGTTTCCTTTGTCAACTTGTCTGCTACAACCATGATGGAATCATGTTGTCTCCAAGTCATCGGCAATCCTGTAATAAAATCCATGGAAATAACTTCCCCTTTCCATTCCGAAACTAAAAAACGCTGCAACAAACCTACTGGATGTTGATGCTCAACCTTTACCTGTTGACATTTCATGCACCTTGAAATGTATTCAGCCATGCCCTTTTTCATTCCTGGCCAAAAGTATCGCTTTCTAGGTGTAGCAATCATTTTCTAATATCTTGTGTGACTAGAATACGGAGCCTGATGGATTTCATCCATAACAACTCTTCTCAAATCCACTACATTTGGAATATAAATTCTTCCTTTGTAAGTAAGAAGTCCATCTTCTTCCAATTTATATCCCTCATACCTCTTCTCAAGACTTCTCTGCTGCAATTTGTCTTTTACCTGCTCATACAATTCATCTCCAGCAACATGATTAATAATCTGCTGCCTCAAATCTGATTGGCAAATGCTAAGAGATGTCACATGCATTTCCTGCATATTCCTGCTGAGTGCATCAGCTACCTTATTCTCTTTTCCCTTTATGTGCTTGATTTCAAAATCAAACTCACATAAAAATTCCAGCCATCTCGCTTGCCTAGCATTCAGAGTAGGCTGGTAAACAAAATACTTCAGAACACAATGGTCTATCCTCAGTTCAAATCTCCTACCCATCAAGTAATGTCTCCACATCTTGAGAGCATGTACTATGGCTACAAGCTCAAGATCATGAGTGGCATAGTTCTTCTCATGCTCCTTTAGCTTTCTTGAATCATAACATATCACGTGGTTGTCTTGCGTAAGGACTCCTCCAAGCCCTTGTCCGCATGCATTGGTACACACCACAAAATATTTTTCTAGATCTACAACTTTCAATACGGGTGCACTGGTGAGAAGATGCTTCAACCGCTGGAAGCTTTCTTCACACTTCGAATTCCATTCAAACTTCATCCCCTTCTTTTGCAAAGAAGTGATGGCATGTGCAACCTTGGAAAATCCCTCAATGAATCTCTTGTAGTATCCTGCAAGTCCCATAAAATATATTACATCTGTCACATTTCTTGGAGTAGGCCAATTCATAATGGATTCAATCTTTTCAGGGTCCACAGATATACCTTTTTTCTAAGATAATGTGACCCAAATACTAAATTCTATCTTTGTAGAAGTCACACTTGCTCAGTTTTGCATACAACTGATGCTGCATGATCAATTGCAATGTCAATCTCAAATGCTCTTCATTTTCTTCCTCATTCTTAGAATACAAAAGAATGTCATCAAGGAATACAAGAACAAACTTGTCCAAATACCTGATGAAGACACTATTCATAAGGCACATAAATGTAGCTGGTGCATTTGTGAGGCCAAATGGTACCACTACAAACTAGTAATGTCCATACCTTGTTCTGAAGGATGTATTATGAATGTATTCATCCTTGATTCTCACCTGATGGTAACCAAACCTCAAGTCAATCTTGGAAAATACCTTTTCTCCTCTCATTTGATCAAAGAGGTCATCAATCCTAGGCAAAGGATATTTATTCTTCACAGTAACCTTGTTCAACTATTTGTAATCAATACATAACCTGAGTGTACCATATTTCTTCTTCACGAACAGAACTAGTGCTCCCTAAGGAGACACACTTGGCCGGATATATTTATTTTCCAACAACTCTTGCAGCTGCATCTTCAACTCTAGCATCTCCGGTGTACTCATCCTCTAGGGTGTCTTGGACACTGGTGCTACTCCTGGCAAAAGTTCAATTGTGAAATCAATGTCCCTCTTTGGAGGAAGCCCTGGGATCTCATTAGGAAATACATCCTTGAATTCCTGTAACACCCAATAGTCCTCCAACGTAGGAGTTTCATCTCCCGTTGGCTCCAAAATATGAGCTGCGTACAACTAGCAACCTTTCCTACAGAACTTCTTCAACTGCATTGCTGAAACCTATCTTATTGAAATTACCTTTGGAATACCTTTCACAATTACTGGGTTTCCTTCTTCATCCATGCATTCAAAAGTCTTGTTATAACAGTCAATGTTTACTCGGTGAGCTTCTAACCAATCCATTCCAATGAGAACATCATAGGAACCAAGGAGTAGAACATTCAGATCTATAGAAGTGACCAATCCATTCATGACCAACGGACATTTCTCTACCACTTCACTAACTTTTCTCTTAGTTCCAGTGGCTAGCTAAACTAACCAAGATTTCCTATGCCTTTCTTTCTTAAAGGCACAAATCTCCACTACTCTAGGAGTATTGTAACTGTGAGTAGAACTAGGGTCAATCAAAATAGAAACAGATCGTTCAATAATCTTACTTGCAACTTCAACCACAGTTGACTGATGATCTGCATGGTGGTCCTCCAGTGCTGCATAAATTCTAGGGATTTCCCTAGCTACTTGATCCACTGTTTCTGCTTTCTGAATGTTATAAGTTGTTCTTGCACTTTCATTCTCGAGTGGACAATATCTGCACAAGTGGGGTCCTTCACATTTCCAACATTTTAGTGGACCTTTATTCTGTTGTGGCTCTTTAGGCTTTCCACCTGTCACTTCAACTGGTTTACTCAGAGTTTGGGATGGCTGCTTCCACTGATTCCTAAATCCGGAAGGTTTGAAACCTTTCCTTCTTTGGTCAAACTTCTCATTATTCTTGTCCTCCCATGCCTTATGGTAATCAGGTTTACCTTTTCTTTTCTCATAGTAATACTTAGCCTTCCTTATCGCTTCTTCAAGAGTTCTTGGTTCATAAAACTCAATTCTATCTTTGTAAGACTGAGGAAATCTGCTCAGAAACTACTGGACCTTCACTTTTTCATCTATGATGTACCGAACATACCTCAATAATTCCAATAACATATTTGCATATTCATCCATGGTCTGCTATCCCAATCTCAACTCATGGAACTCCTTATTATTGTCATCATAATACCTGTCAGAGAGGTGTTTCTACTTAAAATAATTCTTGAACTGTTTCCACTTCAATCTCCTTTCATTGATCCTATTTACTTGCTTGAAGTGTTCCCACCAAATGGATGTTCTTCCATTCAGATTAAATATGGCAACTCTAGCCTTCATGTTTCCATAATAATCCTGCACTTGGAAGTACTTCTTTATCCCAAGAATCCAAGCTTCAGCCTCTTGTCTAGTCTTTACCTCACGATCAAATGTAGGAGGTTTAGCCTTCTTAAATTCATCCCGAGAGCGATCCCTATGGTGTCTTATTCTTTTCCTTTTATAGGAAGATGGGATTATATCCCAACTGGATTCTTTAGAGTCATATGATCCACTAGAAGTCCTTCTCCTTCTCCTAGTAATTCTCTTACTCCCTTTCGGTCTTGCTGTACCTTGTCCAGAATCTATCTTCTTTTGAAAGTCTGTCAAACTCTGCAACATGGAAGCATTCAACTGATGTTGCTCTTCCTGGGATTTAATCAAGCTTCTCATGGTGGCTACAATGTCTCACAGTGTCTCTTGGAATCTCCTTCCATTAGACTCTATGTCATCATTTCCGTTACGGACATTTTCTCCCATGGCATCTCTCACATGCTCGTAAAAATCCCGAGCATCATACCCATCATGGGTTCTCATGACTGAAACACTTCTTGCTTCACCACACTGTTCTACCTGGAATACTGCTCTTGGAAGTGGTCTATAATTCTGCAAATGTGTTAGTAGCAAACTGTTAGATGCATAACATTAAAATAAATCAGACTACTTACCTTCCTCTTCTGGAAATTCATAAAATAACAATTTTGCTAAAACAAAAAAATTTCTCTCTTCCTGTTCAACCATGTAATCTACTGACATTCTACTGAAAAATCTATTGAAAAACAGTTGAAAATGGCTTGAAAAATCCACTTCGAAAAACCCAAATTTCCTTGTACAGGATCGGGTCTCATCCCAACTAATGTTCCGAAGTTTCGGCGGCCAAAACCACTAATTTTCCCTGCTGCTCATCAACAGTCTATTCATCTATCTTTCTCCGGTGTGTCGGACCTGTAGTGGTCAAAGCTTCTGAATTTCATCGGCGGGTTGCTCTTCTATTTCCTTCTGCTGTATCGATTCCATAACCCTCTAACCTTCTGAATTGAATCAGTGATGAAACCAACTTATGCACTACATCGGTGGTTGGGTGTCTTGTGCATTGGGTGGCTAGTCGTCTTGGCTTCTGCAACGGCGGCCAACAAACCTCCTGCGAGTTCCGCGGACCCTTCATTGGCTGTCGGAAGCACTAATCATTGTGCATCGATGATGTAAGGTGAAACACTTATGTTGCGTCGACGATCGGATATGTTATTCCATTAGGTGGTTAGTCTCTTAGGCGGCCACAACAACGGCTAGCAAACTAACTGTATCTTCTGCAGCCATAACTTGTCGGTGGTCGGAACCTCTATTCTCTGAAGCATCGGATGGATAGTTAACTAGGAAGCCGCAACTGCAGGTGGTAATCCCACTGCAGTTTCTGTATACCTTACTACCCCATTGGCGGTCTAAAGGACTAACCTCTGCGCATCGGTGATGAAATCAACCATCTTCCACCGATCGTTGATGGTTTTCGACACTTAGATAAATTTTCAAAAAAATTTCTTCTTTACAACGGTTCCTCCTTCAACTAATAATTACCGATCTACTTCACTAGACCTTGGTAGCTTCATCTTCTATCCGTCGGTGACCCCATCCTCGAGCCATTGGCGATCCCAACAACTAAACATCTCCGATCACGGATGATCTCATGCCTTAGAAAAATTTTGCAAATTTTTTGCTTTGTCTTCGTGTTGCATTGGCTATCGGAACAACCTTCCTCTGCGGCATCGGCGGTCGAGTACTCTATCCATCAAAAGGATAGTCCACTAGCCAACTGCAATGGTGGCGCACCATCATCTATCCTCTTCCAATGTAGGCGCCAAACTTCTCGTCACATCGGAAACTTGATCATCTAAGCATCGACGATGCGATCAACTAATCATCGTCGATCGCTGACGATTTTATGACTGAGAAAAATTTCCAAAATCTTTCTTTAACTTTTTCGCCACTTCATCGGCTCAATCGTCTCCAATTCTTCGTTTATTGCTGACAATCAAACATCAGAGGTTCTTTCCACTAAGTGGAGCCAGCATTTCAGCGATCTTCAGCTGATCTTCACCGAAACTGCGGCTCCCTCATCCTCTATCCTCTGCCGACGGCCCATGAACCTTAGTGAAATTTTTGCAAAATTCTCTGCCTATTATCCCCGTCGGGTCGTCTTCACACTAACTCTTCTGCTACATCGGAAGAACTTCTCACTGAGTTTTTTGATGGGCCGATGTTTCCAGCACTTAAGCAAAAATTTCTTTTTTTGAAGTTTAGAGTTTTTACTGATTTCTTCTAGGTAGTAGGAAACCTGCCTCTGTTAACTGAGATTTCATGGCCCATTCAGGCCCATGCTGTAACCAGTGCCCTCACACCATACTATAACATCCCTAACCCTCCGACCGGGAAAGAGGACGCTACTAAACACCAAACATCCGGGCATATAGCCCCATGAACATGATCATGCATATAATGCTGAAGCAAGATATTTAAAATCATAAAACATACTATGATGCATAATTGTTCATATACATAGCAGAAGCAAAACAACATTCATCCATTCATATACAATCCCGCATTCAACATGTCTATCATCATAATTCATTAACAGTAAATATGATTGCAAAACAGATTACTCAAGAATACTTAGCTTATGAGAACTGTCCCGCAACCAGCTACGTCGCTGCAACGTTCCACCCAACCATAGGTTAGCATTCTCCTTAATATCTCAACAACGCTACCACCCCCGATTTGGGCATGATTCCCCGAGGGATAAGGAACTAGCAGGCTTACACATAGCCAAGGATGACAACACCACAAGGAAAACACAGCTCAGCCAAGCCAACAAAGTTGGGTTTATCAGGCCATCCAGGAGCTGGGAAAGGCTAAATGCTAAGCTGGTGAGCCCATTGAAGAGCTACAGACACCGACACCAGGACAAACCTAGCTTCTAGAACACCCACACACACCCAACACAAGGAAATCAATCCTTTCTCTGCAATGTAGTACCTTAGACCCTGATCTCCCTTCCAGTGCTATTCAGGGGTTGTGGAGAAGAAATCCAGCCCACTAGCTCTGTCTTTGTGGTTCCCAACCCACCAGGTTTATCAAGCACATCAGGCCCTCATCCACCACTTCAATGCAGTCCGAGGACAAAACCACTTCGTGAATGCAGCAAAGTAGCTATTAAAGATTTAACAGGGGAAAGGAAACTCCTTGGATCGTTCTTGGCCCTATCGTGGCGAAAACGATCTCATAGCAGCCTAAAGTATCCAAATCACAAGGGAAAAACGCAGCCAACAAATGTGGGAAAACAACAGCCAATGAGCAACTGAAGAAAACTACAACAAACCAGCATGCAGGGGAAAAACATACACCCCACACCATCTGCTAAATTCATATGGGAAGACACCCCCACTGTAACATAATGACATCCCGAAAACCATTTTCCTTCCAGTACTGCGTGAGCCAAAAAAGAGAGAATCCTCCACATGAGGAACAGGGCGTCTCCGCCTGCGTGAGGATGAACGATGGGGAAGACTAACTGGCACGTGAGAAAACCGAGCATTTTTGAGTGAGAAGAAATGAAATTCTAGAGAGAGTGCAGTCGTGTGTGAAAAATGGGGATAATGGATGTAGTGGTCTTCCTACCAGCGTAAGGGTTAGCCTGGTGGAGTGTGCGTGTAGGCAAGGAGTGACATTCTTGCCACACTCCACTGCTAGCAATAACTGCCCCAACTAGTCAACAGAACATTTAAGGTGGTGGTTGGATGAGGCAAGGGAAGGTGACACATGGATTTTCCCTCATGGGATCAAGGTTTAACATTCCCCCTCCTTAACCTTATAAAATCATGCCCTTTTCAATTTGGTTGCAGTGAACATAGCTGGTTGGGTTCATTTTATTAAAATGCACATTTACATGATGCTGCAATTTAATACGTGTCGTATGTCTTGATATACCATCGGTGACAATTCCAATCCGAAACATAATATAACCAAATCGATGGTGGAGCCTTCGCCTTTAGCTCTGCACCATGATTATTTACAAGGTATATATATATCATGTATATTTAATGCATCAGGGTCAAAACCAGGGTGTTACAAAATGACTGATAATTTTTGAGTTTTTCACTCAATACCTCCAAAGTTGGGGTGGTCGGCTTGGAATTTAGGCCTATTGAGGTTATTAGAGTCTATGTGTCAATGTATAAAAATGTTAGGCATCATGGTTGAGTCATATGAACATGTCTAAGTCCCCCTCGGTTTTTAATTTTTTTTTAATTTTTAAAGTTTTTTTAATTTTAATTTTTCCACAAAACTTAGGCTATTTTTTAATAGTCTAATTGGACAAATTGGTTTTGTAATAAAAGTGGGCTCGAAAATCAGTTTCAGTCATGGGGGTGCTCATTTTCAAGCTTAGAGCACCATGTAAACCCATAGACCCACTTTTTCTAAGTTTTGAGTGATTTGTCCATCACTCAGGTAAAAAATCCCTAAAAATCAAATATTGATTATTTAATTGATAAATTAATTAAATAATGGAGAAAACCCCAAATCCTAAATCATTGGGATTTGCTTTGATTTGACTGAAATTAGTCTCATCGGCTTGGGATTGATTGGATATGACAATTCCTTGACTGAAGGAGGTGATCTGGACTGATCTGGGAGTGCACCATAGCATGGAATCTTGTGAATTGCGCCCTCTCTCTCTCCTCCACACGTGTGGGACCATCTGATTGAGTTTTGGCGGATGCTTCAGTCAGCAGGTTGAGGTGTCAGATAGATCAGCTATCCAATTGATAGTTGCACTCAGTGAGACTCAGACCAGGCTCAGTTAAACACATATCAAGCCTAGATTCACTCCACATGTAGCTGCAGTCTCTCTCTCCTTGGGATTTGTGCCCCCCGGGCTAGATCTCCTGTTTTTGCTATAAATAAAGCACATATTACCTCTTCCAAGCTAGTTAGAACTAGGATTGAGGTGTTTCTGCTATTGTACTGTTGGTATTGTTCATTTGAAATAAAGAGAATCTTTGGAGGCAAGACGATGTCATGTTATTGTATGTGTGGATGAGCATTGCCATGTTTTACTGAGGTAACCTGTATCTATGTTCATAATTTGCTGATTGTTTGTAGATCCATTGCTAAATATTGATAATAAGTTTATTATGATATTTATAGGAAATGATTTTGTTAATAATTTTATTGACCATCTCTTTCCTGTTGATGCATGTTTAGAGATCTAGATTCAACATGTTTTATAAGTTTGTGTGCATGCTATTCTGAAATCTCTGTTTATGTATTAACCGGATCTCACAAGAATTTTGGAAAGTATTTCAATTCATTTGCAGGTTCCTATCTTGGAGAGGGTGCTGATCTAGCTTTCTTCCTCACATTCTCCAAAACTTTCTCAAAGGCATAGTCCCTTGACATTCCACTGGAAAGCTCCAGGGTTGATCTTCAAGGTTTCTAAGACTCTTTCTCTCTCTTCCTCCTTATAAAAATCCAAATCTTACCTGGTTAATTTGGTTACAAGATTTTTTATCATTTAGATATGTCATATTAAAGTAAAACTTACATATATCTATTATTTCAAATCTCATAATCTAGATCTCATTTCTAAAAGGTCTCATTAAGCATTCTAGATCTAGTTCAGGGAAATCGTTCGTTTTGCATGGCAATTTAAAGAAAATACATAGGTTGCATGCGTTAGATTTCTGTTTCTGTTTTAAAAAGATTAAATCCATAAATCAGTGCATATCTCTTTGTCTTCCCAAATAGCAAGCCAAGATCCCAAGGAAAGCTTGCTTTCCTTGGTTCCTTTTTCATCATTTCAACTAGTTTTAACTCATTTTTGTTTGGTTTAAAGTAGGCTGACCCAAAGGTACTTTGAAAGTGATTTTGGGAATATTTCATTATAACATCCTCACTGTATTTTATCAGGCATAACATAAATAATAGAAGATACTGTTCGAAAGTGGCTTTGGGATCGTTCAAATCCCCCTAGGGGGCTCCCCTTTGACTGTAAATTTTAAATTTTGGGAAAGTTGTAAGATATTGGTTTCATCCTATATAAGAGACAAGAGGATTCATATCCTTTTACTGATGTTGTAATAGCATATAATACAACTTTTCTCCGAATAGGCTCTTTCGAGCCCATTCCCCATCCCCCCTAGGGAGATTCGCGCCTTTTTTGTTATTTTTTGTATTGTCTTATCTATGTTCTCTTTATATTAGTTTCATTCATGCAGAACAACATGATTTTATTAATTTATCATATATTCCACATTTCAGTATCAAAGTAACTTGAATACATATCCCACGACTTCCCGATTGACTTGCAAGGGGAAAGAGATGCGTGGTAGGAATAATTAGAAAACTTGTGATTTGTTTCTACTTGATTCTTATCATTAATTTCTGTAATTAATTGCTCTAAAATCAACCCCCTCCTCGATTCCCCGATTGAGGCCCACTTGGACCGAAAGAGGTTCTTGGAGGGTTTTTCTTTCTAAGAAAACACATCCTTTAAAACTCACTAAAATTGATAGGACTCCGGTGTGTATGCTCTGTACTTGGCTGCGGTTCGTCCGATCAGTCAAGCTGCATCAAAAGCAACATGAGTGACTATATTAATTAGTCTTCACCTTCCCCAATCAACCACCATCACGCGAAAATCTAATGCCTCGATCAAACCGTAAGTAGTGGAAAAATACCCAAAGGAAGCGAGAACTCCTGAAAAGTGACCTCGAGGCATCGATCTCTATTACACCTTCGGGTGCATTATGAACAACAGTCTCAGAGACTCCATTCAGCCCACATATTCCTTGTAGGTAGCGATGAAGGTTTAGTTTTGGACATACTCCAAGTACTCTCGGGTATATCTAGAGTCCCCCCCTTGCCTACTTTTAATCAACTCATATTTCACATTAACTTAAAACGTACCAAGAGGAAATTGCAAACCATTCACTCCAAGCACATGCAAGTACATTGATTATTTTATGACTCCATTTTAAGGCACTGGATATTTTATTTCTATATATATATATATATATATATATATATATATATAAATATTGTGTCTCAGCATTGTGCTTTTGTGCGCTCATTTTTTTATCTTGTCATCTATGGTTGTTTATGGTTAAATTTCAAACTTCTAAGTAACTTATTCAGTTTAACATCACCATACTAAATAATTTTTCCTCAGTAAATTAATAGGGTCTACCCCCCTTGGCTTCGTTAGGAGTTGATCCTAAACGGAGGAGTCAAGAACAAGGTGACATCCTTGACTCAAGAATTTCCCCCAAGGACACATCGAGTGGCTTGAATATTTCTGCCACGTTCCCCCCAGGTGTGTGAAAGGAAGCAACACTTTGGAATCCAGGTGTTGCATTGCATTATGTTGTGACCTGGGATGAGGACTATGAAGCCATCAAATGGTTCACTTGGCATTTTTATTTTCTCCACAATCTCTACATCAATGAAATTATTTTTAGCTCCTCCATGTACCAAAACTAAATCTCTTTGTCCCAATACCACATCCTTGCATCAAATAGTGTGATAATGAGGCACTGCTAAAATTACTGCCATTCTTGCTTTTCCCGGTGAGGGTTGATTTTATTCTTGTTTTTATTCTTTAGCTACTGTCTCATATGTATCCTCCTGATGTGAATTTTTCTCTTCTTCATACATACCTCCCTTATACTCATCATTATCAGAAAATACTTCTATGCATTGAGCTTTTCCTTTAGCACATTTATACCGTGGTGTCCATGGTTCGAAGCATGTAAAGCACAATATTTTCTTTCGAAGTTCTTCCATGTTTTTTCATTCTTTATTATTCTTTTAATACGTATCTCTTTTCCAACTCTTCTTATCAGGTGCATCCTTTTTCCAAGTATTTCTTTCAAATATGGAGTTAGGATTGGGAGGAAATCTTGTTATAGGGAGCATATTTTGAAGGTCTCTAGTCAAGCTCATTGCATCATTTAAGTTAGTAGGATTATGACATTTGACCAAAAATTTTAAGAGCTCTACCAAACCTTCAGTAAATATAAATACTAACCTTCCCATAGATACATTAGCCACCTTAACTGATAATCTTTGGAATTCCAACATATACTCAATATGAGTCCCTACCTACTTCAATTGTGCTAGTTCTTTGAAAGACAATTCTTGATCTTTTTAATCAAACCTTTCTAATACCCTGTCAAAACTTTCCCCATATGTTTTGACCTAATCATGACCCAAGGTTTTCAGACCATGGAACCACCATTCATTGGCATCTACCTCCTAGTGCAAAATAGCCATTTTTAAAGCATCTTCTTCCACCATTGGATTCAACACGAAATAAACATCCAATTTCTGCACCCAAGTGTTAGCATAGCTTTGAGATGAACCATCAAAAGTAGGAAGTGGCACTTTACCTATGGCACAATTCAATTCTTTATTTTGGTATAGATACTTATTGCCCTCCTTCTTTCTGAATTTGTTTTCCATAGTGAAGTAAATTTCAAATGTTATACTCCTCCTACACTCTTCATCCAGTTTACCCCAATTTTTTGTTATTGTATCAATTTCAAATTGAATGTTAGTATCTTCTTTGGGAGTAAGAAATTTAGGTGTAGTAGGACTTGGTGTGCTATATAATTCATGGGGTCTATTATGAGGTCTTGTTTGTGAGAAAATGTGCTCACCCATTATCTTCTTTTTTGTTGATTTTGAACTACTACTATCTCTCGTTATCCCTTTTCTTTCCATTTGATTGGCCATCAATTTGAATACTTTTTTTATGTGTTGGGACATGACCAATGTTATCAGAACCGAACTGATGGTTGAATCGGTCGACCCTAGGAACCAGAACTGAACTAAAACCGGGAAACAAACCGGATCAGAAAACCGGTTGAGCAAAAATACATAAAAAATTCATATTTTCAAAAAATACATATATATCCGTGTGCATCCATGTGAATTCAAACCATTATACACAAATATGTCAAGTTTCTCATGTATATTGCAAGTAAGAGTGTACAAAACCAAAATAGCATTGATTGCAAATACATAACAAAAGGAAAGTACATCAACAAAGAGGTTATAAATGACCTCTAAAGTCAAAATATAAGCATATGACTGTAGTCTAGACTCTAGAATATACAATCTAATGATTCTAATCATATATCATAATTATCTGAGTCCTCATGCTCAGACTTTGAGTCATCATCTACATCCTCAACATGAGCATGGCTTGACTCCCCTAGGCTTGAAGGCACTTGTCTAACTACAACATCAATGTTCACATCCTCTTGCTATGGAAGAGGGCCCAAGTCCATACACAATTAAATGTGATTGATATGGAAGGTGGAATCCTCCTTTCATAACATTAGAAGGGTTGTGGTTCAATTAAACAACTCACACGTGGACCCTATTTTTTATTTTATTGAAAGAATTTGAAATTAGTTGTTTTTGGGGGTCCTTAGCATTTTTGTACAGAACCGACTGATTTTTTACTGAACCGGATGGTTTTGTATGGAATCGGTCAGTTCATCCTTGAAACCAGCCAAAAACAGTTTGAGTGCATGATTTGACTCAGTGAAGCTTATAAACCGGTCCAACCGGAGGTTTTTTTCAAAACCGGTTGGGTTTTGATAACATTGGACATGACTATTATATTTTGGTTCATTTATTCAAAAAAAGGTCTTATAATTGGATATACTCCATTTTCTCCTTAGTGTGGTCGTCTCCCTTGTGAGCCATAGTTTTAGTCCAAGGTGCCCTTTTTTCCCAATTCTTCTTCTACAAGCTTAGCACCCTCCAATTTAGATTCTAAGGATGATGGTTTATTACTTTGAATCCTAGTTAACACCATAAGGTGCCAAGACCATGCTATAATACGACTTGTAATTTCCCTTTTGTAATTTTTTACTAAAATGCCCAATTTTCCAATTTTTCACAATTGTTTCTCTTGACTAGTCTTAGTGTCTTGGTCTAAAAATTGGCCCAATTGCTCCCAAATATTTAGAGGTGTATGAATGATATAATAACTTAATTATTTTTTTATGGATTTATTATGGCCCTCCAATCACTTCTTCAAGTTTGTACTAATTTCTGAACAAGATAGATGATTTTATTAGCAATTTTGGGGCTCAACTGCCCCCCCCCCCCCCCCCCCCCCCCCCCCCCCCCCCCCCCCCCCCCCCCCCCCCCCCNTAAAAATCAAATATTATTCAGTGATGGTCCATTAATGCATGAATAATCAATAGTTTACACATCCATTCAAATCTACCAATATTATAAGAGTTTGCAACAAAGAAGTGGGAAATGGCACCGTTTCTTTATTACTGATCAATAATACATAAAATATCTTGGAATTTTGAACTGATAAATTTATGAATAGAGAGATAATATTATTTAAATCAGAACACAAAATTATGGAGTAATAGGTTCTCCCTCAAAAAGATAAATGGCTCACCAAGTGTGCCTCACTCCACCAGGCTGAAATATGGTGAAAGAATGTGAGATGGGAGGGGGACTGAGCTGAATACTGAAGTGTCCATGAGATGATGTAGCTGAAAATTTATATTATAACTCATTTAATATCCTTGAAATACCTGATGGCCTCTCCAATCACCAATTAGGATGGGAATCTTTCACCCTCGAAATTGGCTCAAGCATGAACTAGTCACTCACTAGCTCTCTCTCTTCATAACAACAAATTTCACAATTGATCAAAAAGATAATTCTCATGGATTATCCCTGTATTTATAAACATTAATGGTATCCCAAGCTTCCAAATACATCCATAAACCAAAGCCAAGTCGAATTGTTGTGGCTTCTCATGCTATGCCATGTGGCCTCTCTCTTCACCTTCCATCTTCTCCCAAATTGAGTAGGAACCCATTGGGCTTCTCCAAATCGCATGAGAGATCTATTGGATGCTATATTTATACCTGATATGTCATAGATGTCATATGTAAGCCTTCAGATCTGACTTGTGTCATAACTGTCATAGAATCTCCATCATTGGTGTCATATATGTCATAAGTGTAAGGGGAATCTAGCCAAGTGTCCATGAAACTCCCCATTTGGCTCTTCATTTCTCATGTAAGTTACACTTCATCCCAAATTAGACCTATGAAATATATGGATAAGTATATTGACCTTATAATCCATCCAAAACATTAGGATTTCCATATATTTGAGATTGCAAAAGGTGGATTCCATTTAACATAGGAATTCTAGCTTGAGTGGTCCCCATAGTCTCCATATGTCTCCATTTTTCCTAGCCATTTCATTATTCACTTGCATTCATTTAACTGAAATTATTAAACAAATATTGTATTCCTTCTAATTTCTAAACATCATTTATTATCTCCCTTATTAACTTCCCAATGTTTCCACCCAACCTAGGGAACTAGTAGGATTGATGGATTTTTTCCACTATGCAATTATTTTAAAATGGGGACATTACATTCTTCTGCAATCGTCTAGACGAATTTATCTGAATCCAAAATATCTGTTGTGACATATTCTATTCTGATTCTCCTTCCATCTAACTTCTCTGGTGGTGTATTGGGTACCACTCTACCCTGCAACTCCTCGTTTTTCCATCGTAGGTTTGGAATAACTTTCCCTAGTCACAATACTTTTTCCTCTGCAAAAATTTCCATACTGAATTTCAATACCTCTTCGTAGGTCATGGATACTTCCTATTCTAGTATCTACATGTCCTCAAATTCCTATATTTTTTCATTGATGATTGCCTCATTTTCCACCTTTAGTCATTGCAGTTCCTCTTCCATGCTTTCAGCCTACTACTTGGAATGAACTAGCTGATCATGGACTGTTACTTCTCGGTCTCTAATTTCTTTGCTGGATGTGATCTAAATCCTTTTTAGTTGATTCATCAGAAGAAAATTTAGGTCGAGGCCAACTAAGTGGTGTCCTCATAACGTAGAGCTGATATCTTTACCCCCCATAGTGATTGCATGTGCCTGAAGCTGTACTAATCACACTCTTTTACCGATGTCGACCTCTACCACCATTTGTGGTCTTGCTTCTTACGGTATCCTCGTCTTTATCATTACATTGGTAAGTGTCTGCAGTAGTTGTGTAAATCGGTGGAAGTATCACGTTGAATGTTGTGTTTCCTTTGCCTAAATTTCATTGGACGTTGTAATGATTTCCGCCAGTACCTTGTTTACCTGATCATCAAAGATCCTTGTGTGTTGCTCCCCTTGCCTTGCTCGAAGCACAGCTTCATCTTCTTTTCTTCCTGTTGTTTCTCTAACTTTGAATCAATCAAAGTTGTTGAGGAATATATGTCTTGTAAATATTATTCTTCTTATGAGTCTTTTGGGTCCTTCTGCTCTTATGGGATATCAGTTAGTGGTCCATTTCTTGGAACTGGAAACTCTTCATTACTTATTGGAAATTTCCACTCCAGGGGAAATTCTTCAATGATGGCATCCAACACTTCATCTGTTAGCTTGGATTTTGTCGTAAGCAATTGGTTCTTTGGATGTCCCATGCCTGAATATGTATGGCATGGTGTCCTATTTCTAATTGTGCAATCTTGCGGTACGTGTCTATGGTTTGGTCTATGAGACGCGACACCTTGAATGTTGCTTCTCGCAGTGGGTCTAATTACAAGTAGAAATGTGTATTATTGTTTTTTTTCCTCTCCTTATCATTGAGCACCCACATATTTTTATATCGTGCGCCTCGACAGATGTTGACATTGTCAACCTCCATCCCTTGATAATGATTTGGTTCCATCCAATCGACCAACATGATGAGTATTAGCAACCAAGAATAAGAAAATGGATTACCAACCTATTATGCCAATATTATGTCCTCCATCACCTCATTCAGCAAGAATAGAGACCAATTCATCTATACGCTAGCTACACACTTCTTTGGAGGTGCCATAACCCCCAATGTGCAGTGATTTTGACGATTTTTATGCACTGTCTTGATAGTCAACAAATTTGTTGCAACTCGCACTTAATGATAATTGATGGTATCAATGACGTACACCCTTTTATATTATCACTCCATATTTCTTTCACAGATTCACTGCTAGTTTCTTATCGGTATCCCTTCCCTTGAAAGCAATGTGATGGGTTGAGCCCCACCTTGGGTAGGCTAATGATTTGGGATATAAAATCGACCGTAATGGGGAAATTTGTCCCTAGCCACAAATACCCTCCGTGAAAACATGCCAACAAATGTTTGAAACATGCCTTAACCTTTGTAGATCAACCAAAATGTGGCATGTGGATGATCAACAACAAACTAGGCTGCTGCAATCCCAATGCCCATTGCACGGGTTATCTCAGTGACCTGACCTCAGATGCCTTGTGCTATTTTTTCATAGGTGTCTTTGGTGCATTATGAGAATGCTAGGATGTCGTGGTCATTGTATTGAAGCTTCTTCATCCGTGATAAAATTTTCATCGCCACATGGACACCTTTGGGCGTCATGGGAATCTTAATGGAATATTTGTTGGATTTTCCAATCCTTATGATTGGTGCCCTTTCCACTCATGGTGGTACATACCCAGGGATGTCATCTATCATTGGTACCGATAGTTTTCCTCTCACCGTCACATCCTATTCTGCCATAGCTGAGGGAGCTGCTTCCCCCTCTACTGCAACCCCCCTCTTAGCTATTATGTCTGGAGTGATCAGACGATTTTTGGTTCTCTTCTTCGTAATTGTCTTCCCTAATGTGGACCAAATTTCCTTCATTTATTCTATGATTTTTTCTTATGCAATCAAAGTTTCTTGTGTTCTTATGCTTGAAATAATATCCACTAGTGCCTATAAAACCTCTCTCTTCATGTCTATACTTCTCTTAGCTCTAACTCTTCCTTTCTTAGCTTTGATCTTTCTTCCGATTCGTACAATGGGGAAGAGCATGCCTCATGATGTAATTTTATAGCCTGTGATCCTTCCATGCGAGGGATGCATGCAATCATCACTAAATCCTCATTGATTGACCAAATCCTCCATATATTATGCAAATCTAACATTCTCCTCGATCATTAATTGCAAATATTTTCAACTTGTGTTGTCGCATGCATGGGGTAATTGCTTCATTTATTGTTTGATTTGACCAATTTGTGCCTCGTCTGGTATCGACAAGTTCCAAAAATTGTCACAATTTAACTTTTCTCATCACTCTTCCCTTTTTCATCCATGTGTATTACTTCACATTGATATCTAGGAGCTAAGGAAATCTTCACAATCTAAGTTATTCACAAAATATGCAACAAAAAAATTAAAGAGAACAAAATAACACACATAGATGGTGCCGATAACTGATATTTCTATTAGTGTACAAATTGTAGATACATATGGTACATTCTTATAATACAATGGGAAAAATTTGTGATCCCTTGGAGGCCATATGGATGCATAGAAGTGTCAGGCCAGGATTTGACCCATAAACCCCCTTAGGTTGAACAATAGGCTCCCAAACCATACCAAACAGTCATGAATGCAAGGAATGATAGGCATGGGTGAACACATGTGTGAGTGGAAGATGCTCTAGGAGGCAATAAATGCCCAAGAAGACAAAAAAAACAACCACATTCACACACTATCACCACCAGTCAAACATATTCTATGATTTAAGGGATAAGGAGTGGATTTTCATCAATGAGGGTGCTTGGGTTGAAAAAATGATCAAAATAGAGAACCTCAACTATCAGGATGATCAAAGTGGATTGCCTCAAGTGTGAGTAAATGGGGTAGAATCACCTAATATAATAAGCTTGATCAGTATAACCTAAGTTAGACCGTATGACATAAGTACAAGACAAATGAAAATGTCACCTAGGTGTATGACCATGGTACTAAGGTGGAATATTTCTATAACACCACCCCTTAATCCTAACTTATTACAGCTTATACGAAATGATTATTGAGGCCTTGGCAATTAAGGCTCAAGTCACCTCTTACAACAAAATTTTTATTTGTCCATGTAAAGCAAGGAAAGAGGCAAAAAATCATGGGGAAAATCCTCCCTCAATAATAAACATGACATAAATGATCAAAAATGTCTTCAACAGGTCCTCTTATTCACTTGGATTATCTTAAATAAGAAATTCTTGGTGATGGACTTGGTGAAGATCTTATGGATGCCAAGATCATGCATAAGTGCATCAATGTGTTGTAGACAAAGAACATGTGGAGAGGCCCCTTGATCGTCATAATTTGTTGATGGAGGAACATGATAAGAATGCATTTTTATTCAAGAATAATCCGATATAGAAGCATAATTAATACTGGAAAATATATCTCTGCAAACTCTTTCCCAAATAACATAAAAATATTCAACAAAATCTACCTCATGTGTAGCTCCCATATCATGAATAAAACCATGAAAGTTCTTCCCAATTTGATGAAGAACCTTAATAAATATGTAAAAAATATCATGGGTCTCTGAAATATCAGAATATATGTCATATACAGCAGAAAATATTATAGGTATGGTGTCTCCATGAGCGAATGGGTCCATAGTGGGAGAAGAGTGGGAAACTAGAACACACTGACAGTTGAGCGAACCTAGATGGTTTGGAGAGCTGAAAATCAAGCCATAGGTGGTGAGATCATGTCCATACATATGGAAAAAAATTACTATGAATTCCAATTCCATGGATTTCCAACCAATTAATTACATACAAGACATAAAAGCAACATACACAAGTGACATAAAATTGGAAACTAGGCAATTTTCAGATTTTCCAACTAGTGAACTTGAGGGTTGTTGGGTATTTTGGGTATCAAATGGTTGGGGAAATGAGTCTATTAATGTCATAAGATATAATCATCCTGTATATCACATTAATAATCAGAATAATAAGTATCTGAATGGATTGGGAAAGATCTTTTAGAAGACACATAGGGAACTAGTGAAAAATGACTAGTTTATGGAGGAAACTTTGGTGAACTATTTGGGGTTTCTTACAAGGAAGGGATGGAGGTTTCTGATTATGATATATCAGAAATTAAATCAGAAAAAATACATATGAAAAATATATATTATAAATGGGTTTCTCACAAGCACATAAAGCATGCATGAGCTTACCATCTTCTTGCTTGCGCTCCCCTCTTCTTGCAAAATATGGAACACCAATATTGTTCTCTACAAGGAGCTGGGTCATGATGCCCATCGTATTTATAAAGCAAGATATTTCATGATGTGAAACTTTGCAATAACCACATGTGGGTATCTCTCTATTACTCTTCATCCTCCTGACTTTTGAATCCTCATCAGTTGAACTGGAGCTTTCTGTATCTGAATGCTTCTTATGCTTCTCTCTTTGTTGCTTCAAATACTTGAATTTCTTCTTGCCTTTGTCTTGATTCAACACACTAGATGCACGAAATTTATCCTTGTTGGATTTGATGGTACCAATTTTCACTAACTTGTCTTGCTCCTGAGTCAATAACTCCATGAAGTCTTCCAGCGCAGGCATCCTCCAATTTCTAGTTGTGAGATTTCTTGAGTGGAATGTCTAAACAAACATAGATTACTCAAGAACTATATTAGAAATGATAGATAATATGAGTTAATCATATTTCTTCTCTATGCCACACTGTTTTAGCTGAAGCACCAACACTTTGAACTTGGTGAAGAAGTCTTGGATTGTATCATAGTGAGCTGGACTCGGTGAGATTAGCTCATTTTCGATTTGATGGATTCTCATCTCATCATTGTTCCCAAATAGTGACTCAATATTGATCCAAACTTCATTGGGTGTGCCAAGACTGTCTACATGGAAGATAAGGTCTCTCGAAATGCTAAGACAAATCATACCAAATTCCTCATAAAGTTCGTTGAAAAACTTCGATTTCTCCACAACAGAGTTGGGATCGGTCTTAGTCCCCATGACGACTATGTACATGCCTTTCAACCTCAACTGGATCACCATTTTTTTCCTCCATTTGAAATAGTTGAATGGAGTGAGAAATGCATGAGTTGTCTCCATTCTTCTTACACGGAGTGTGACATAAACATCATTGTACATGCAATGCAAACACTCAAATTTTCTAGAAAATTTCCCTAAACAACAACTCAAACACTCTTGTTTTGAATTTCAGCTCCACAAATATCTGATAACATGTGATAATTGCTTCACAATGATATCTGGGGGATAAGGAAATCTTCCCAATCTAATTTATTCATAAAATATGCAAGAAAACAGTAAAAGAGAACAAAATAAAACACATAGATGGTGCCAATAACTAATATTTATATCAGTGTACAACTTGTATATCTACATGGTACATATAATACAATGGGGAAAATTCATGAGCCCTTGGAGGCCATTTGGATGCATACAAGTGTCAGGCTAGGATTTGACCTCTAAATCCTTTTGGGTTGACCAAAAGGCTCCCAAACCATACCAAACAGTCACAAATGCAAGTGTGAACATGGATGGAGCATGCTATATCATAAATGAAGGAATGTTAGGCATGGGTGAACACATGTGTGAGTGGGAGAAGATTTAGGAGGAAATAAATGCGCAAGAAGACAAAAAAAACCACATTCACACACTGGCGCCCCTAGTCAAACATATTTCTTTCTTTAAGGTATAAGGAATGGTCTGTCATCAATGAGGGTGCCTGGGTTGAAAGAATGATCAAACTAGAGCACCTCAACTATCAATATGATCAAAGTGGAGTGCCTCAACTTGGAGTGAATGAGTAAGAATCACCTAATAGACCAAGATTGATCAGTATAACCTAATTTAGACCATATGACATAAGTACAAGACAAATGAAAATGTCACCTAGGTGTATGACCATGGTCCTAAGGTGGATTATTTCTCTAACATCAACAGATTTTCCTTCAACATAATTTATTTAATCTGACTCATTAGCATTGGTGCTATGCTTGGCTATCTCGATAGGGCTTTAGCCAGATTTTGTTTACTAGTATCGGTAGAAGCACTCCATTTAACTGCTGCAGTTGTAATACACCTCCATCGATAATTAAATTTATGATGTAGGTACCTAACCAATCATAACATTCTACCCTCTTCTACAATGTATCCTAAATAAGAAAAAGGTATAGAGAGATAAGCAATAATGAGAGAGAAAAAGAGAATATTATGTTATTTTTGTGATAACGTTTAATCTCAAAATTGGATTGGGGTGCTCTTAGTACTGTTGGAAAGGTCTTTTCTAGGGATACAACTTTTGTGTTTTGAGCTTCACGAGATTCCTCGCAGTTTTATAGGACATGTATTTTTGTAAATATGTTCATGAGGAATCTCGAAAAGCATCTTTTCAAAGATGCTTTCTGAAAAGAATCTTTGAGAAGATGCTTTTCAAAAAACATCTTTGAAAAGATGTTTTTCGAGATTCCTCATGCCTACATTTACAAAAAATTCATGTCTCGAAAAAAACATGAGTTATCTCATGAAGCTCTAAACACAAAAGTTGTATCCCTTGACGATACCTTTCCAACGGTACCAATAGTGCCCCAAACTGACTTTGGGATCAAAATTTGTCGCAAAAATACCATAATATTCCCTTTTTCTCTCTCATTTTTGTTTATCTCTCTCTACCTTTTTCTTATTTAGGATACATTTTGGGCTTGGTAATTCCTTATGATGCATATGGACCTTACCTGGTTGCTTCAAAAACTTGATGTCGAAGAGGAGAACATATCTCTAGGATGGAAGTGCTTCATCTTAACATGTTGATCGTGCCATGCCTTTTTTCGATCCTTTTCCACTTGCTGATGAAATTTTGCGATGAAATGGTACTCTTAAAGGCATACTAACTATGTCATTCTTTCCTCAATTTCTCTTTCATCGCTAATTCGTGTTAGGACTGCTATGCGTAGATTGGGGAGAATATATTCCATCGACATTACTGATTCTTATCCATAAACCAACTTGAATGGTGTCTACCCCTTTTTTCTTTTACATGTCCTTCAGTAGGACCATAATATCGCGGGGATTTTTAGATACTAGTCATCATGATTTGTATCACATACCATAGTAAGTGCATTTTATAATATCCTGTTGGACTCCTCTACTGCACCATTCGCTTGTGGGTGATATGGAGTACTCTTTTTGTGTTGTATATGAAACTCTTTGGTCATCACTCGCTTTGTTTGATTGACGAAGTGAGCTCCTTGATCTCTCATCAATATCTTAGGACATCCAAATCAGGTAACCACATTGTTGAAAAGAAAACCTGCTACCATCAGAACTGTGCAATCATTTACTAGTGCTCCCTCATCCTATCTCATTAGATAATTAATCGTGGTGATGATGTATCTCACACCTGTTCTTTTCCCTAGTGGATTGCTGGGTCCCACGAAATAGAATGCCCATTTTTAGAAATGTTGTAGTGTTATCTGAGGTACTAATGACATCTAATATCTCTGTGATGGTTTTACCATTCTTTGAGATACATTGCATATTTTAGCATAATTTGTAGAGTTGGCGTGTACTGTCGGCCACCATAATCCAACTCTAAGGATTTTCCAAGTGATCGTACATCCTCCATAATGTCCTCCTGCAATCCTTCCATGGGAATTTGCCAACAAACTTTATTGCTCATGTGAAAGAATATATTGACATAAAATCTCATCCTGCCCCATATTATGCAGTTGTCCTACGATCAATTGGAAGTCAACAACTCTATCAACTAGTTTCTTCTTCTAAGTAGCAGTGAACTTTTTAGGGAATTTTACTATCATAAAAAATTGAATAATTTGTTCATAATGGTCATCGATTCTGACTCTAAACAACTGTGCATGGGGTAAAACATCCTTGATGTTGCTTGGTTCTTCACCTGATTCTATCCTTGATAGGTGATTAGGTCTCACGTTCAGTTGTCCAATATTCACAATGATTTCAAAATCGAACTCTTGAAATAACAGTAACTATCGATAGATCTCTCCCCCCAACACAGGATTATTAACCAAGCACTTCAATGCTAAGTGATCTGTAAAATTTTTGAAATGTCCTCCTATCATGTAGTGGAAGAATTTTTGCAATGCATACACCATCACCAACCCTTCATTTTCAATTGTTCCTGTAGTTTCTCTCCGCAGTGGACAACTTTTGGCTTGCAAATGCGATTAGGTGGTTTACCGATCCTTCTCGTTGTTGGGAAAAAATTATTCCCAATGCAACTGACGATGCATCGACATGGACATGGAAATCCTTTGTCTAATATGCAAAAATAAATATTGGTGCTACAACCATCTTCTATTTTAGTGTATCGATGCTCCTTTGAAACTCGTCATTCCATTCGAACTTCTCATCCTTATTGAAAAATCTCTTTATTAGTGCAATTATCCATGTGTATCCACTACAACAAAACCCTGTGATTAACATCTCTTTTAGCTTCCTTTTTAGCATCCACTATCACTTTTAGTGTATTTTTCATCATTTTTTGGACAAAGTGGATGCTTTTCCATGGGATGTCACTTTTAATGGCATTATTTGCATCTCTTTTTAAAAGTTGGCACTATTTTGGACGCTAATTAGTATCCCAATTAGCGTCCTTATTAGCGTCTCCATTAGTGTCCCAATAAGCATCCTAATTAGCGTCCCTTTTTAAATTTGGCACTATTTTGGACGCTAATTAGCATCCCAATTAACATCCCAATTAGCGTCCCAATTAGCATCCCCATTAGAATCCCAATTAGCATTCCAATTAGCATCTCAATTAGCATCCCAATTAGCGTCCTTTTTTAAAATTTGGTGCTATTTTGGATGCTAATTAGCATCCCAATTAACATCTCAATTAATGTCCAAATTAGCATCCCAATTAGAATCCCAATTAGCATCCCAATTAGCATCCCAATTAACATCTCAATTATTGTCCCTTTTTAAAAGTTGACGCTATTTTGGATGATAATTAGCATCCCAATTAACGTCCCAATTAGAGTCCCAATTAGCATCACAATTAGCATCTCAATAAGCATCCCAATTAGCTTCCCAATTAGGCCAAGAATAGCCTTAAAAAAACATCATGAATAGCATAGCACCATATATTAATCCAGGGTTAGGGACTAGAATTGCACCATGAATTTCGGCAGGAAAAACATTCAACATAGAGCCAAGTATAGAGCCATGAATTGTGCCTAGAAAACATCCAACATAGCTCTAGGTATAGATCCAGGTATAACACCAGGAATAATGCCATAAATTTCGAAAGGAAACACACTAGGAATTACACTAGATTTAGAGCTAGGAATTGTGTTTAGAAAACGTCTCACATAATGACACATGTATCAATGTCAATGTCAATGATCATGATTCATCATGACAAAATGATCAAGATTCATCATGTCAATGTCAATGATCATGACAAAATTTTAGAGTTGTTTGTTCAAAAAAGAACATATTTTTAATATCAAGTTATTCCATTAGTGTAACAAGTTTATCAAAATTCTCATGCAAAATTTTGTGAAACACTTTATCATAACATAAGTGCCAAGATTTTCATTTACTCTTTGTTGTAAAATATAGTTTTTCTCTATATTTTCTTATTATAACATTGTTGATTTAAGGTTTAAGTAATTTTTTTTTTCAAGCTCCTCACTAAAAGACTGGCTAGGTTGTCGCTAGGCCAATGCAAAGCAAGACTGGCTACCCCCTTAAATTCCCTAAACTTACAATTGATTTTTAAGTTCATGAATATAGTACCTTCATTAAACCAATTGTAGGCTTAGGAAATCAAACAAGGCATAAAAAAATTCAACAATTGAGTCTAGTACTATTGTCCCATCCAAGTGCTTGAACCTACAATCAATTTAAGTTTGGAACTCTTTATCTCTAACATCTTGGTTAGTTTTACATGGACCATGAAATTTCTAAGGAATACATTGAATTAAACAATTTCTAGAGCTATTACCCTATTTTATTTATGTGGGAGTCTATCCTTAACCCAATTGTAGGTTCAAGCAATTGGAAAGGGAAACAACAATGTCAATGGTTGAATTCTAGTTCGCATTGTACAATGATGTATTGATACCACACATCATTATATTGAATTGCGTGGTTTATCACCTCAAATTATTTCACAACCTTGAGTCAACTAGGGAACTATTTAAAGGAGTATAGAAACTAGTGTAGGGCTAGCATCAATTATATCCTATTTCTTTTGTTATTGGTACATGATGCACATTGTGGCCCAAACAAACTATTAACAACAATGATACTACATTCTCTTAAATTAATTCATTGTTGGTGGTCGTATCCTGTTCAAGCTCTGTGTATGATTCTTGCATGCCAAAACAGCTAATAGATGATAAAAATTTTATGAGCTTGAACAGGTTACGACCACCTTAGTACTATGTCTTTATAATATCATATTTCAATGTTTCTAAAATGCAACTATCTTGTAACAAGGGTCATATAGCTTTTATTAGTGATAAAAACTTTAAGTTGTTGTTTTGTATTCTTTTTTTTTTGTATTCACTACAAACAACAAATTTATTAATGGGAAGGTATCCTCTAACATAATTGAAGGTATCCTTGGTTGTGTAGATGTTCCCCACTATTTTCTATACTTTTGTCTCTTTATTTCAGCTACTCTTTGTTTCTTTGTTTAGGTTACATCAATAGTTATAGTAATAGTTGCAATTTGGATTTAGAAACACTACATGTTGGTATTAGAGCTTCAATCAATTTTCATTTTGTTGTATAGTTTCAAAAACAAAACAAAACAATGTCAAGGAGAAAATCCTAATATATGACCAAGGCAGAGTTGAATGAGAGTTTCATAAAGTTTACAGAACACATGAGGTACATGATGCAACTACATGAGGTAGTTTCATAAAGTTTATAGAAGACACAAGGTAGATTCATAATCTAATTATATGAAAATAAATGAAGAAATATTCGTAGACACTAGTACATGTGGAAATTTTTCCACATGAAGAAAGATTCATCATCACCATCATTATCATCATCATCATTGACATCATCATCACCTTCATCATCATTAGCATCATCATCACCATCATCATCGCCATCATCATCATCATCATCACCATCATCCTCATCATCATCACCATCATCACCATCATCCTCATCATCATTATCACCATCATCATCATCTTACTGCCGATACGATTTGTGGACTTGAGAACAATTTCAGGTTCAATGACCCACATATTTGCTAGAAATGATAGATAAATGCATATTTCATCATGATCATGATCATGATCATCATCGTCGTCATCATCACCATCATCATCATCATCTTCATCATTATCAACATCATCATCATCGTCGTCATCCTCATCCTCATCATCTTCATTGTCATCATCATCATCATCATCATCAATATCTTCGCCATCATCATGATCATCATCGTCATCATGATCATCATCTTCATCATGATCATCATTGTCATCACCATCTTCATCATCATCATCATCATCATCATCTTCATCATTATCATCATCGTCGTCATTACCATCATCATCATCATCATCATCATCATCATTGTCATCATCATCATCATCATCATCATCGTCGTTGTCGTCATGACCCTCTTCCTCATCAACATCTTCATCATCATCGTCATCATCATCATCACCATCAACATAATCATCACCATCATCATCATCGCCATCATCATCATCATCAAATTGACACCAAATTAGCTATCATGACGATGTCCTAGCAAGCTATGGATTATATCATTATTAAAGGCCCTTTAAGATTGCATATCGATTCAGAGAGCCCCTTCTACCTAGGTGTATCTAGTCAAGACATGTAGGGAGGTCCCTATATTCAGATGTTGGTGGATGTTTTCACTAGTCAGATTGTCACCAAATTAGTGTTATCTTTGATCATGATCACAACGTCCAATGTCCTAGCTTCTTTAAAAGTACATACGTACATATATGTAGGGAAATAACATTTTAGAAAATCCTGAATCCGAATATCTAAAAAGACACATAAATCCAAATTTTTCAATTTCTTCATTTTTCATAATACATTATAGTCATTTTTCATAGTCAATTTATGACAAGGAAGTCACTCATCCTATGCTTGTCTTAGTAGTAAAAAAGTAAAGTATTTAAAAAAATAAGGGCTTGCCACATCTTCAAAGTTCACCTAAGTAATTACCCTATTTTCTTTTATGCTCCACCTTTTCAACTCCACTTCATTACATCCTTCACTAGCTCATGTAATTTATTTACCTTTTATGTCTAGGGCTTGTGCATGTTCATGGTTATCTTATTTGTTGTTTTTTATTGTAATGTGTGTAAATAGATGAAAGGAATATAGGTATAATGGTTGAAAAAACATGTCGAATTTGTGGTGGAAGGAATTGGGGATTGGTGAGCCCATTCCTGTGTGATGTAATTCCTACCCCATCGTGAGCCACACAAATATTGCCCATTAGATGGAGCCCATTCCTTGAAACTTGGGTCCAGCGGATTCCATCGTGATCCCATTCCTCCATTTTCCAATGAGCCACGAAAATATTTCCTCTATAAATATTAATCGATAATTTAATAGGTACCCAATTGTTATGAGGCATTTACAATATTATGGCGTCAGGGGTAGTGAAAAATTAATGGTGTTATGGAAATTGTGGAAGAGGAGGGGTGGGAGGGTATAATTCTTGTTGAGGACTGGGAGGGTATTCTATACAGTATTTGCCGTTGCCATCAGGGTTTTACGACATGGCACTGGATAAAAGACGAGGAGGCAAAACAGCTTCCTGCAGACAATGGAGGCTAGGAGATCTTGTGCTCACCAAGGTCAAGGGATTTCCAGCATGGATCGCTAAGGTACGTCGGTCTATTTTTCATCCCGATTATTTTTCCCTCATTTGATGTATGCGATGTTTGCCCTTATTTGATTGTATGCGATGTATGTTGTTGCTGTTATTTGCATTTTCCCACTGGTTTCTTGTTGTCGACCTGGTGCGTGGGTTTGGTGGGGTTCGTTTGTGAAGGTGGAGCAAATGGAGAGGCATCCATTGATTAAGGTATTGAATGCCTTAGTTCCATTTAGAATGGATAGCCTACTGTCTATGTTAGGACTACGCAGTTTTTTGTTTGAGTGGTTGCAAGTAATGTATGTTTAATTGTTTTCTGGATTTAAAGTTTTATGTTATAGTTTCATCTTCCCAGCCATTTGATGTTTATGCTGTATACTTATGGTCAAATATTTGTATGTGTGGATAGTCGCTACTGCTATTCCTTCAAACTTAGAGGGTTTCAAAAATTATATTTCAACAAAAATAAAAGTGCTAAGGCTTTACCAGATACACCCTCCTTTGTGGGTTTCATTTCAATTACTTGCAATTTATGCTTTGTATATTGTCTAGGGATCCATTTTCTTCTATAATTATACATTTTTCTTGCTATTCAATTATCTTGTCCAGGATCCATTTGTCTGCCAGTGATCCACGAAAATAAAAAAGAGTTTGGAGATTAGGGTGTTACCTGCACCCATTCGTGTTTAGCCTGCATGCTTATCTTTCTCAGTGGCCTCATTTACCTAATCCTGGAGCTTCAGATAAATAGAATATAAGCCTTTTTCGTCCTTATTGGTTTTGGCATGTCTGGTTAGAATATGTACTGACCTATGGGATAAAAGTGCCAACTTTAAATCCTTCCTCGAATTCATTGTACTTTCTTCAACTATATCTACTATCAAAATGTTCGCTGGTGGTTACCATAGTTCAGGATCAATTCCTGGGAAGTGGTGATATCTCAATTAGAACTACAATGCTTGAACCCTTTGAATTCTATCAAATAAGTAAGGTCCTATACCTATATAAATATGTTTAATGGAGACAATATAAGTGGATATAAGAAGCTTCATTAGGCTTATGATAGAACAACTAGTTGGCTGGTGACCGCTTCTGGGCTTGATTTCTAGCCTCTCCAGTTTTAGAGCAGCCAATTGATTGGTGATAGGTCCCTAGCTTGATTCCTATCCTCTCTAGTTTTCACCTCTCAATTACTGAATCATACACGAGCAAATGCAAGCCCAGGTACAAATAATATGGGAGATCTACTAGTGCTCTTATATTTACTTAAGCTGGCCAAACAAAGAGAAGATCGGGCCCTGAAAATATTAATCATTTTTTCCATAGTGATCAAATTCGTTCATGGCAAATATCAAATACAAGAACTATACCTATCTGTACTAGCTGATCACATTGAAGAAATTGCTCATTCCTTTGGTTGCATTGGAGATAGACATATTTTCAGGGAATTAAACTCTACGAAAGAAGTATTGATAACTTCTCAAACTTATGTTCTTAGTTCTCCACAATCAGATACAAGGACTCAACAAATTAATCAAGGGACGGTGACAATCTACACATCATCGAACAAAACCATATCTTCAATATTCACTAGCTTCTTAATAGCAAGTAATTGATCACTGACATCATTTTGATGTAACAGATATCCAGAGACTGACCCTCCTTCCTGCAACTTAGTAGAAAACTAAATATTTTTCAGATCCACCCAGCTTCTAATCCCTGATACTTGTTTTTGAGATTGGTCCACAACACATGCTGTAGTGAAATTTATTATTTTTGAAACTAATGTGTTTGTAACAGAAAAAGATGCTTCTATTCATGGTTTTCCCATCCCTAGACATGAGCATTGAAATTTACCATTAGATTTTTTTCAAATAAAAAGTGTGGCCAGGAATAAGCTGGTAAATCTACTTTTCAATAATGTCATCCACTCTAATTTCTAGTTAATTAGTATGCTTTGGTGGCTATTTCAAAGCATCCCTTTTTGAAAATATATGTTTTCAAGTTTGTTTTGATTGGAAGAGGGTAAAAGATGTTTAAAATTGTTGATGTTAGCTTGCAGAATTGCCAGTCATGTTATTGTCCAAGTTATTACCTAAGTTGGAATTAGAGGAAACGGCCAAAAAGCAACAAATCTTAGGTGGATTATCGGGCTTCCCAGTTCTAACTCAAGTTGAGAAATTAAAGGTGAATATTTTCTGTACAAAATGTTTGTTAGAATTAACTTCATATATTGTTTTCCAATAGTGTACACTAAGATATTTCAACTTCCTTTGGTTCAGAGTAGAATAGACGCGATTGGTGCAGTTTGTAGTTGTGCTGAAAAAGCTATAAATGATTCTCGCAAATTCTATGCATTGGGAACTCACCATACTCCTAGAATCATCCCTCCAATGGACAAGGTTCAGGTTGCAAAAATTGAAGAGCAGGAGAAACTTTTGCGAGCATCTGCAAATCTTGGTGAAGGTGAGGATTGGTTTGAAATGAGATCATCTATTTCTTTGCTTACAATGAGATTTAAGAAACAAAGTAATTTTTACAATTATGTATTTCATTATCTACTTAGTATTCACGAGTTCAAAATAGTTACTTGTCCCTAATCAGAAAGAAGAACTTTGATTCTCATTTTTCCTGAAAACTGTTAGCTTTCAGGCATACTATGAAAGTGATTACACCATGCCTGGGGGTGCTCCATGCGATATGGGGTGCATGGATGAGCCTTGGCTATGTCATGATGAACATACACATGGTAAGTGACTTGCTCATTGATTTCTTGGCCTTGTATGGATGCTTATGTGTCATTATTCATTGGAACATTGGTGTAACAGAAGTGCATAAACTTGGTTTGAAAAAAATATCAATGTTTAAATAAATAATTGTTGCATAAGTTAATAATGAAATACAATGAAAAATGGCCATGCATTTATAGGTCTTGATGGAAATGGAAAGTATAAAATACCTTTCACAACCAAATTGCAAAAGATCTCCTATCATCCATGTTGTCTGGTTGTTTGAAACCATTAACTATTTTTTTGCTTCTAAAAGAAATTTCAAGGTTCGTCATATTCTCTCTAAGTCTTCATTTTTACGACTGTTATAAAAGTGCCCTGATCAAGTGAACTAGAAGATAGCCCAGGGAGATTAGTTCATGCATAAAGTTTCCTAATTAATGACACTTTATCAGGTACTAAATTTTAATTAAGGACCAAACATCACTTAGACCTTGATCATCGCAAATTTATGCTGGCATATTCATCTGGCACAAATTGTAGATCTTCTTGATCATTTACCTATGTTCAAATTCATGCTTAAATCTATATAGTATCTGATATTAGCTGAAACGGGCTCCCAACAGGCCCTAATACACTTAGGCACCTCCATTCCTAAATCATCATACTCAGTTGACAACTCTTGGGCATGTGAATGATGGACAACAACAGTTAGGTTTTACTTCCGTTGCTCTTTCACGTGGCTCTTCCTCTCACAATGACCTCTTCAAAAGAGGCATCTCCTTTTAGTTAACTATAGGTATCTCTCGTATTCTTATGGGGATGAGACAACAAATTAATATGTAGTACACACAACATCCTCAATATGAGTGTTCTGGTTCAATATGGGATCACAACAACCACACAATTTCCAACTAGTCTTTACAACAGAAATCAAGCTAAGTCTCACACTAGGTTACAAACTAATTGGTTCAAGCAGCACTGTGGGCAAGATAGTAGCTTTGATACTATAAGATATTGCATACATTAGTTTGAATAATAGATTGCATATTGGATTTCCTGATTCGCAATAGAATCTACTAATAAGTTAGCATCCATTGTCTACCAACTTGGCATAGATTGTCTATCAACTTAACACCCAGTGAACAATATGTTAAACGAAGAATAACAAATACAACCTAGATAAAGCATACTTAGTACCTATCGTTTGAATCAGAAAATTGAAACAAATGGATGATGCCATTCAAGCTAATGTCGAGAGGAGGCATAGAAAAAAATTCTATAAAATTAACTAATGCTGGAGCTTGGGAGCCATACCTTCAACACCTCAAGATGAAGCATGACGCATGCTTCAGAATTTCAGCAATGGTGGCAACTCTAAAACTTTGAAAAAAACATAGGTATTCATTGATAAATAAATAATACATACAGCTAAAGAAATATACAATACATAGAATTTTTTTTTAACTTATCCAATCCCCAAAGGCTTTCTAGCCTTTTCAGTACCAATATTACTAGCCAATACGGTGTCGGAGATCTTTGTTGAGTTGCTAACCAATGTATACCTTTCCAAGTTCTTTGAGAAAAGCACCAACATTTTGAACCACTTTGTTTTATGAATACTTTTGAATTGGATAAAGGATGGAAGATATAAATTATCCAAAGGATAATAATCATGACCTTTGAATTTAAAACTAAATTAAAAAGGTTGGATCATGCATTTTGTAAGTAGAGAAACGTGTCTAGAAAATATCTCAATGTTAAAAAATACTCCAGCCATTTTTAGATTAATTTCATCTTCTAGAATTTTTTATGTTAGGGTTTGCTTGATAGAACAAAATCTCTCCCTCATCATTGGCCACAACAGTAAGTGCTATGTGGCCAACCATGCCAATGGCCATGGACGCCTCACACGTTCCATCTTTCCATAAAGCCTACAGACTGTACGCCACTTCAACATGCACATTCTCAATGGCTTCAATGCCCATACACATTTCATATTCAACAATTCGATGGCTATAATACTCCGCATGTGTGTGTTATTATAGAAAGAGCATTGCTTGTGCTAGGTCCAAAGAAATTCCATGATAATAGATTTATTCACAAATATTGTGTTGGTATTAACAACATTTGGATTTTATGATAATGTCTTATGACTTTAGAAACATTGAGTAGTATTCAGTGCAGTTAGTGGGGAATGGCACTTGCGTAAGTATTTTCCAGGAGCAATGGGGTCCCTTGAAGGTAATGGTTATGAGTTCTATTAAAGTAGGCATGATAATGGTAATATTAATAGCAACGGTTCTAACAACTTTGAGTTCTCTAAAGGTGGTGGGGATAGGGAAATTCATCACAGGCCTATTCTAGGGTCACTTTCCAAGACAACCCCTTCAAAATGGGATGATGCCCAGAAATGGCTGGTCAGTCTTTCTTCAGAAGGAGGAGATCATGGCTATGTTAAGAATAATTCCAAGGTCCGATGCACAGAGAAAAATAAGATTTCTTAATAATATTTATAAAAAATACTTAAGCTAACAATTGGGTTTTAATATTTCAAATAATTATTAATTAGCTTACAATAATTCTGCACTAAAATTTCTAACTTAGAAAACCCTAAAATTCCACAGCCGACATTAATCCCCCCCCTTTTTTTCCTACCCAATTCAATATTTATCAATGATTCTCGCTCTCTCCACAATCGACATAGTCCTGATGATGAATCCCGATATGGATCCGAAACGTCGACTTGGTCATTTCGATACTGGGGTTCCTCTGACAACATCACCAATAAGCTTTCTTCCTCGTCAGTGTACGGCTTCTGCACCCAATGCTTCAGAAGCCTTGTCTATTCTTTCTAGTACTCCTACAACGATGGATGAAGAAGAAGTAGGATTGAATCAAGATGAGGGAGACACCAATAAGATTGATTATGGTAAGGATATGGTGTCAATCGATAAGCCCATCGCAGACCCAGCCACTGAACACCTATCCTACACCCCGCCAACTTCAAACGTGAGATCAGATTCCATGAGGGATATGGGGACATAAATGAACCCTATTGCAAGCCAAGAGCCTTCAAGAATAGGAACCCCTCTCAGAGCTACAACACCTTCAACTAGGAGCCCTATTAATTCACGATCATCTACTCCAAGAAAATGTGTAGCACCAGTGAAGGCAGTAAAAAATTCTCAATTGGACCTGAAAAACCATCATGAATTATCAGAGAAGCAAGTGCATGAGAGCACTAGAAGGGAAATTATGGCTCTAGGTGCATAGTTTGGGAAAGTCAAATATCATGGGATGGGCTAGTAAAGAATTTTAAGAGCAAGATGCTTCTAAATCACTCAAGACTAATGATATGGAATATGCTAAACTGAATATCCTAGAGGCTCGGGATGCAGCATGGGAGGAGGCAGAGTAGTCTAAATACATGGCCATGTGATTCTCTTGTAAGCCTGTACTTTTAGCTTGTCTTTCTCTTTGGATTTTCAACTCCCTTTTATAATGCACACTGTCTGAGTTTAGTTTATGTATACCGGTGACTCATATAATACCTTCACCAAGATAGAGATTTCTTCGTGTGATAATACTCTTGATGATTTATGACATAGCTATTTTGGTTTTAACTATTGTACATTTCTCCTTCTGCAGATATAAACGTGAATAAATCAAAATACAAGCTTGACAAAGTAATAAAAAAATAAAAGTAGAAACTGAAATGAAGAGAATAGAGGTATACTCTCCCTGCCTCCTAACTTTCATGTATCAGCTTATGAAAACCTTAGTTCTTTCACAGTTATAATTGAACATTGTGAATGGTGGAATATTTCATCCAATATCTAAGAATGGTCTTAGTACTAAATCTAGACAGGCTCAATTGATGTCTTCCTTTGAAAATGATAGTAGGGTAAGAGAATACTACCAATAAATGACCATAATCTAAAAAATATCAATAACCTGACTAGTTTATTTTCCTTACTTATAGTCGCATCACTTGTGTACATACCTGGACTTGAGCACAATTTCATCCAATAATAATGTTATATAGGGTGCATTGCCTACTTTATCCCACTAAATCATACATATGCTTCAGAGTAAATTCATAGATGGATTCTTTTGTAACGTAATGGTAGGGTAAGATAATACTATCAACAAATAACCATGATCCCAAAAGTTATCAATAACTTGAGTTGTTTATTTTTCTCACTTCTAATCCATATTTCGAAGCTGTGCATATTGAAGCCTATGTCACAATAAATAGAGGAAGTGGTAGGTCTACTAGACACACCTAAACTTATGCACTTTTTTATCCAATGGTGTAACCATATATACATACAACATAAGACAACAAAAAGGACAAATCTACTTATTTCCCTTTGGGTGCATGATGCAAATCTTGACCTAGCCACTTGGAGATCTATTCTCATAGTCGATGGATAGATACTCATAATTCTTAATAAACTTTTTCATGTGGATAACCTTTTTACTTGTTGGAGGCTATTGACACATGTTTTGACATCTAGTGATATCATTTATTTCCTTGTTCTATGTGCATTCACTCTTTGTTAGCTTACTTTGGGTTTTTTTTATGTTCAATTCATGGCTGATTTCCATCAAATTGGATTATAGTTGTTTTGCATAAAACTAAGGTTTCATTTGAAGGTTTTGTATTTTTCACTATTACTTTTCTCTTTATTTGGCATAATCGATTAGTCTTAGAATCTTGGAATAGGGATAAGATTATGACGATGAGAGTAATTTAAAGTCACAGCCCAGCAAGATGAACCAAAACAAACAGTAGGCCTATGGCCTGTCAGTGTCATCAACATTGAGGCCAAAATAAATTTTTACTCTTTGCCATTATCTTGTAAATGCTAGGTTCAAAGCTTCCTGTTCTATACTTCCTATTCACCAAAAGGGATGAATGAATGGCTCTGTTCTAATTGGTTTCAAGCTTGGCTAGATGGATTCGCAATGCCTCCACTGGATGGATGCTCAACCAAGGAATGGTCTTATATCCTTGCAATGCTTCTCAAATAAACAAAAATGTTTACACCAATTCAAAACCAGTAGCCCAAGATTGTTTCTCAACTGAGTTCCAACTCTGTTTATTGCATTATAACAGTTATAACTCTACCCATTCAGAAAACCAGCGGCTAATAAGATGCATGGCACTCTGCAATTCAGAAATAGGTTGACAGTTAAACATTACACAAGCATTATATATGGATGGAGCTAATTGCAAATACTTGATCACTCAAGTAGTTATGTATATAACGCTGGCTGTAGGTAGATAATTCCATGCAAAGCTTGAGATGAATTGCTGTAAGGAGTCACTTTCGGTAGCAGCTGTATAATGAATGTGAAAACTCAGCACTTAATTAATAACTATTCCCCTGTTCCATATGATGGTTGTGGCTAACTAGTTAAGCACATAGAATTTAAACAGAGCACCAAGTAAACCAACCATTCGTTAGTATTAGTTTATGAATTATATATATATATATATATATATATATATATATATATATATA